>JAODKM010000038.1:4819830-4851704 GCA_026780845.1 Petrocephalus sullivani
CGGTTTAATGTCCCGATGAGGAAGACCAGCGTTTGTCCTGAATGAAGGATGATACGAACAGCTGCCACAGTGGCTGCTAATGACACGTCACCCAGTCGACCTTTGATGAATAACTGTGAAGTAGCTGCTGTATTGGACTCCTCTTCATCACTGCATATTCTTCAGTCCCTTTGTCTCTGAATGCTGGCATGCTACAATAGTGGAGCAGGGGCTGAAGTGTCGTGCTGGAGCCTCCGAGCCTCCAGGGGTCAGTGTTGGTATGGAAGCACATGCGCATAATGGCATATCCCATTACCTGAAACCCTTCAAATGCATCTGCGACATGAACTTTTTGAAATTTAGAGCTGGGTAAGAAGTAGAAAATCATTAAAGCCAAGTAGCTCTTATTGACTCCGCTTGTGCCTAAAATTCAGGACTAATGAATAATGTATGCATGGACCTCTGCCTGCTTGGTGGTGACTCACCGAATCCTGAAGAGAGTGGTAGTGGTGCTGTGGACGGCCTACTTCTGCCTAGGCCTGAAGGGCTCTGCAGCCTTCAGTCCCACCACTAGGAGTCACCTCATTCCCAAAGGCAGTCTGAGTCACCAGGTGTTGGTGAAGAAACATAGGACAACCCCAGGTTCTTTTGTTATGTAGCACCTTAACACTCCTGCGTTAGGTCCAGCATCTTCTGGAAAGCATTTGGTGCCTTGATCTTAATAGAGCACATGCCACCCAGCCCGTAAGGTACACCTATTTTGTGTATGACCTTCACGCTGCAGAAACAGGAAACAACAACGTCTACTGCAGACCCAGCCTAGATAGGGAGTAATAGGGCCAAAGAAATGTCTTCTTGTTTGTTATAATTCAACACTGGAACATCTATGGTGCAGTGCTGTTCATTATTATTTTCAGTCCATCTTCCTTCTGATTATTCAGGACAGGGCTTTCGGAGGCCCAGGGTCTGTCCAAGGCATTGTGGGGCACAAGGCAGGGGTACACCATGGATAGGATGCAAGTTCAGCTGAATTTAGAAACACCAGTTTGTTCAGCTGTATGTGTTTGGATAGCAGGAGGAAAACAGCACAACAGAGGGAGAGACTGCAAACTCCACACATGGGATCCATCAAATCCATAACCCTAGCGGTGTGCAGTCACAGTGCTACCCAATGCACCGTTATGCAGCTGCAAATTTATCAATTAGTAGACAATGTGCAATGTAGAAAATTTTAAGTTTTTTTTTTTTTAACAATTCGATAAACTCCACCATCTTGCTGAAAAGTTACTTCATGCTCAGATTACTCTGCTAAACACTGTGCATTGTAGCTTTTGACTATAACCCAAAATATTTCGTAGAAAAAACAAATTTGATGAATGCACCGGCAGGCCTTTGATGACACAATAGCGTGGTGCAAACCCCCTGTAATACCTCTCCCTATAATTAGATGCACTGTGTCTGACCTAGAAATATTTTAAAGTCATATACAGTATTTTTAACAGCACAATAAAATTATTTATAGAGCATAAAATAACTGTTCTCATCAGGACCGCTCTTGAATCCAGCCCCCGTAAATATCGAACTGCAAAAACAACATTGTGATGAATAAGCCTCGGGTGATTCTTTGTTACCTTAAATGAGTTCACATCCTGTGCTGGATGGTCTATTTATTTGTTTTTTTCCCGTACGCTTCAAGAGTTATTTTCAGTTTATGTTCATGCTTCCCAAAAATAGGGCTGTACTTCAGCTAGACCTCCCAAAAACGGACATCTGTTCTCGTTTAGGCATTGTTACAAACTGAGATATCTAAAAGGACAATAGGACTGGAAACTTGCTCAGTTGCTGTGTGCCAGGGGTTTTCAGCCCGGGGTGTATAAGAAGGAAGGATTCGTTATAAAGAAGTGTCCGTGATAAGGGACGCCAAACTGGTCTGTTTTTCTTGGGGAGTCCCTGGTCAAACAAAGGTCAAAAACCCCAGCTTGACTGCAGGCTGACCAAGCACATCATTACCGATTTTCCTACCCTCTGCTGAAAAAGTCATTACCCACCCCTTCATTTCTAATGAACTCTAATGAATTCAGAGGGATTCTGGAGTGAGTGATTACAGTGCCACGAAAAAGTCTGCTTCAAACAGAAATATAAATACATCTGAAATTAGGCTGAAATTACAGTCTGCATTAGGTTATTTTAATATCTAGTTTTAAGCGTTTTTTGAGTCAGAGTAGCCAGCAACATTGCCCTGCTGTGTTAGCTGTACTAGAGGTCAAGTACAACCTAGTAAACTTTGATAGAAGAAATTAGAAGGGAGTATTGTATCTTCTATATATTAGTAGTCAAAAGTGTTTGGGTTTTATGTCCTTTAAAACATAAACTCTATATTTTTAAACAATGTTCGAGATGAAATATCGGGTCATTCTTTAGATGTGGTCTTGTTACAAGGAATTATTTTTTCCAGAACCAGAAAAAGCCTTCCTCTCAAAGGTGGACTATATACTTTATAATGGTGAAAAAGCATCCACGGCCCCTGCCTCCGGACTAATGAAAGCTTTATTGTGGCGTTTTTACAGGAAATGGAGCAGCACTTTGAGCAGGAGCGCCTACTGCTGGAGGAACAGAAGACTCACCTTCGGCAGCAACTTGACAGCCTGAGGGAGGAACTTACTGCCAAGCTCAAGTCAGCCAATCAGGAGGCAAGGATTTCTCCCCAGTCTGTCAGCACCTAGCTAAGCACAGGATGAGTTTGTCTGACCCTGAAAACAAGAAGCGTACAAAGGGCAGATGTGCGAATCTCCACCCCCACACACTAATTCACGGCTGATATTGTTTTCATCCCATCACGGTCAGATTTATTAAGCTCTGTCTTTGTATGTCTGCATGTACTGGATTATGGCTGCAGATGGTGTGGAAATTCATTGATTCCCATTTGGTATTCACAGACAGTCATGCTTTTTTTCTTTGTGGACCTTATTTTTCTGGGTGGACACTTCAGGAATGTCCATCTTTCCACACCTGGCGCTCTACTTAAGGGGCCGGCCTTGCCCTGATCTGTCGTCTTATTCCCTCCCAACGTGTCATCGTCTGGTTGTATAGCTATATCCCAACAACCTAAGCATGACCCTGTGTTCCTCTGAGAATCCTCCCTCAGTGATTATTGTTTTTTGACATGGCTGTGACCTGCCCTGCTCCGTCCTTTCACTCGGCTCAGCCTCTCGCTTCCTCCTTGCCAGGTGACCCGTCTGCAGGAGCAGGTGCAGCAGAGCGAGCAGGGCCTGGGCTCAGCCGAGGGCCACATCTCCAACCTGAAGGAGGCACAGGAGAAGCTCACTGAGGAGTTAGATGTAACGAGGTCCAGGTTACGGGAGACCAGTAACCTTCTCACCGCCCTACAGGTAAGAGCAGGCTCTTGCTGGTTTGCGAGGGTGTACATTAGGGGTCAGTAATCCTTCAGCCACTCTAGTTCCACTGTTACATCACATTACCCCCTATTACCCCTCAGTTCCCCTCTGAACCGCCCCCCCCCCCCCCCGCCATTACCTCTCAGTTGCTCTATAACCATACCCCATTACAGGGAATTATTTACACCAGCATGATTTTTATTATATTGTTTTGTACTGTTTTGTACTTTACTCTAACATTCCTCGCACTGGTATGCACTCCTGCACTTTTTACACATTTACTAACCACACATACATACATGATGGTATGTGACTATTGTCTTGCTTAACTGTGTATGTATCTACTGTATGTAGGAGAGCCACTAGAGACAAATTCTGTGTGTGTGTGTGTGTGTGTGTGTGTGTGTGAGAATAAACCTGATTCCGGGGAATTGGGGGGGGTTGCTTTGATATCTCTTTCTCCTTGAAAATCTTTCATATTAAGCAAACCGGATGATTATACTGACATTTCATCATTTATGATACATCCCTGTGGATGCCCTGCCACTGCTGTACCGATCCCTGGGGGGGCACAGATCCAAGTTCAAAGAGCCTTGCTATAGATAATATCAAGGTCAATTGCTTTCTAAGCTAGCTGAAATGCACTGGTGCATAAGGCCTGTTCTGCACAATGGTATTTACATGCTGAATTATAGAATTAAGAGGTCACGCTCTGGGACGCGGACAGCTTGCCGGACCTGGGTGAACATCTATCTATGGTGACCTATAGCCTCTAGGACCTCTTCTTATCGCGTCGTTGGTAGCGGATCAGGAATGTGTGTGTGTGTGTGTGCGTTGTTGTACATGCTATCTCACGTTATGTCAGAGAATGAAATACTCCTGATTTTTGACACATTTTGTCATTCGCATTGTATCCTACATAGCAGCCCTTACCCCCTGCCTCCCCGTCTCCCAGCATAGCATGACAGGCATCATCAGAGGCTGTCTCCCCTGACAACCATTGGCGTTCTGTCACAATGTGGGCAGCACAGCACTGTGCTATAGTGCCGGATGAGCTGCACTACATGTGTCCCTGCTGTTTCCGTTCTCCTGTTGTCAGTTGTGTTCCTGGGAATCTCAGCAAAGGATGCACCTAGATTTAAAGCAGACGGTCTCCCCATCATCTCTGGTTTATTGTAGTGAATTACTGCTGCAAAGTCACCTGGACTGGTCGTGTGCCATTTCCTACCTTTCCCACGCAGCCACACTCTGACTCTTTTTCTTCCACCCGCCTCCAGGGGGAGATGGAGACCCAGAAGCAGCAGCACGAGGCCAAGCTGGTCTCCATCAAAGAAGAAGAGAAGCTGAAAATCGATAAAGTGGCCCTGGAACTGGAGCTGAAGTGGACCGAGACCTTGAGGTGTGCGCCAGGTTTGATCGGAGAATGAGCGGCGAGGATCTAAAAATGAAACATACAAGTAGAACATTAAATGGATAGCTACCATCACTAACCGCTAGCAGGGCCGGAATGGGCTTGAAATCCAGCCCTGGACTTTGAAGTCCCCTCCGCCCCATGGTAAGTCTGGGAGGTCCTCCCTGATGATTTTGCTGACCTACCAGGAATGTGCCTGCTATGCCAGATGCCCATTCAACCCCTGACTGCTAGTATTGTTGGTAAGCTCAAAATGAAGTAGTGTTGGTTCACATATTAAAGGTTGAGAAGCAGAGAACCCTGGCATTGGTCACAATGAAACACAAAGGAAACGAAAATGGAAAGGGCTTTCACATGGGTATGCCTTTTCCACTACATTGGTTTCTTCATAGTGGTGCAAAGGGGCCATAACGTACGATCCTGAGTTTAAGAGTAGCTGTCAAGGGCTTAACGTTGACGGCTTCCAGGAGGAACAGCAAGAACTTATCTGAATGGGCCTGACTCTACAGCACATGAGTAGAATTAGACAAAGAGGACTAATGAACATCTCCAGAACATCAGAGGAACTTCGGTGAACATACCATCTGTCTCACTGGGGTCAATTAATATTCTTTACGTAACATTTTGTTGCAAATAAATGTTTCTCTTTGATGTGAACGTTCTGTCTTTCTGGGATTGCAAACCCAGGACTGAGGGCAAGCAAGTGTAAATTTACACACTTCCATCCTCTCGCTGGAATACCTACATGGCTGTTAACATCTCCTCTTTGAAGAAGATTGTATGGTTACATGCAAAAGAGCAGTCTCATTTTTATCTACCTTTGTATTTGAGGCCTTTTGTGACTCCTAGGGGTTCCTTTATTTAAAGTCTCAGTATTCTGGAATTTAGGATGAAAATTAGTAGGGCTGAATGATTTATCAATTTCACATTGAAATCGCGATTTGAAACAATGTGATTAAAGGCTGCGATTTAAGATATCCATTTTACAGAGAATTGTGGGAATAGTTTTGCAAATTCATTCCGTCCTCTTTGTCTGACAGCCAGTCTCACCAGTCAGGAGTGCCGTGCTCCTCACATACCAATCATGCTCACCAATCAGAAGTGGCCCAAAGTGACTGCGTATACGCCCACAAACAACAGACACCTGAAACTTAAGGAAAACGTTACATTCGCAGTGCAAAAAATGTCGGTTCTGCTGCTGAGCCGTAAGTGAGCTGCCTACCCATTTAATGATCAGAGATTGTTCACAGAAAGGTCCTATTATTCCCTAATATTTTTATTACTGGAATTGTTTTATTTTCAATACTTTATTTACCTTAACACAGTCGTGGCTTTTGTGATAGTAGTTTTATGCGTCTTGTTCTCTGACCCTTGTGTACGTGGGACTTTCCAGACATACTTCATTAAGGGTAAAAACCAGTCAATCGCTGTTTGCAAACGTGACACTTAAAATATGAATGTTTGGGTTGCTAGAGAATTTTTCTATGGTTTATTAGGTATATGTTCTATATAATTTTTGTTAGAATAAATACATTTTGGAGTCCATTAATATATTTCCATTCTTATCTATGGCTTAATGTATAGCATAGTTCAGATTTCAGTGTACGGTTGTGCTCAATTTGTTTTTTATACACATATAGTGAATACTGAACTGAGTTTTAAAAAAAAATTGCTAATGAAATCGCAATCACAATATCTGTCAGATAATTGAACGATAAATCGTTCAGCCCTAAAAATTAGATTTGATGGTATAGCTGATGCTTGGCTAGGCCATTTAACCCAAGGTTTGTAGCTAGCAAGCCGCGCCTGATCTACCGTCAAAGGGGCAGGAGAAAACGGAGGGAAAACGCAGCCACAGAAAAGTATTTACAGTCATACTGAGTACACTCATTTGGCCGGCTGTGGACAGTTTGGGCTCGTCTGCGGCAAAAAAACTGCTGCCCTTGCTAGCAGGATCTCTCGGGGGGGAACTACGTCTCAAAATAAGGGTGCAATTGTTTACATTGATTCATCCTTGACTCAGATGCAGCTATTTTGTGCCTGAATGTTGCTTCCACAATTGGAAACATGGACTAATTGTTTGAATTAGTACTGAAGTTGCAGAGCTGGTAGCAGGGATCTGAATGCGCTGAACAGCACATACTCCGCAGAACATCTCATGAGTTCCGCTTTTTGGGGGCATCAGGCTTCAAAGGCGCGCTGTTTTTTTTATGTCCCCCTCAACTGTCGGGTGCATATTGGTAAACTGGGACAAATTTTGAAATTTTACTTTCTCTCTCGCTTTAAAAATATGATCCTAATTATAAATATTAAAATATAAACGTATTATTGAAAGCCGAAGAACTGAGCTTAAGTTAATAGACCAAAGAGGCACAAAGATATCAAACATATGCGTCCCAGTTTACCCTTTGTCCTACTTAACTAGTGTTCACCCTAATTAATGAACCCCTAAGCTGACAACAGGCGGCTTCTCTCTTGGGCTGGATTAGGAAGCTGCCTAGACTGGCCAAAGGGGGTCGATTCTACCAATGGAATCCCCCACACCCTCCTCCCCAAATTTATTTCTAGCTTTGTGCCTGCCAGGGCCCCTGAAAAGATAGATCTGGCCCACTTCATCTCCATCCACTGTGGAAGGCTCTTCTTTAAGCTGCATCAGATCAAAGGTGTTTAGCTTCACATTGACCAGTGTCCGGTCCAGCAGCAGAGGGGTCTGTTTCCACAAGACAGGCCCGGTCATTTACTCAATGGTGCAACTGGCATATGGGGTAGGGTGCAGCAGACTGATATTTAAAGTCCCCTCTCAAACTGTATCACGCCTAGGCCAAGCCTGGTGCTCGCGTACACAGTCGCCTTTCTGAGTCCAAGGTTCTCGCTCGGAAACGTCACGAGGCGCGGCAGGCTGCCCGGTGTCTGCTGGCGGCTTTGCCCTTTTCTGCTGCCATTAGGGGGCGACTGTGAGGCCGCACCTAAACCATCTGCCCGCAGTGTGCGGGTGGCCTTTGGTTGGTCCCAGCGCGTCCCCTAAATGCTGTGTTTAGGCTGTCCCATATTGTTGGATCTTCTTGTGATCCTGGTCATTAAGCTGAAGCTGAACCTCATTGATCCTTCACAGGACGCACCTTTGTTACCCCTCCCCTGGCTGGTTCATAAGCCACATTTGAACTGTCATGCACCCAGCTTTTGCGAAAAGTTTTCTACTGACTGCCTGTCTTTATGGTTAATTGAGTGGGGGATTTAATTATAATCGCCTGGGGTTCATTCCATCCATCTATCCATCAGTCTGCCAACCGCTCATCCATTTCAGAGCCTCAGGGCGGGGTTGAATATATCCCTCCATTATATGTCACCAGGTACTTTGCCTTGCTGGTAGGAGAACTGAAATATCCGTACGTATGCTAGTCCACATTCGATGTGCAGCAGCGATTCAGTTTTGGCGGATAAAATCACCACCGCCTCATTGTTAAATATCACTGCACACTTCCCTCAAGAAATGATTCACCAGACATTTTATTTGAGGACATACAGCTGGAATCGAGCAGATCTAGCCGCACAAAATCCCCCTCCTCTGCCGTGCTCAGCGATGTTGACAGCAGACGCCCAAATCCCTGACAGGAAGCTGGAAATGTTCACCGATTTACAGGGCAATAATCTTTACAGTAACCTCTCAGAAGACCTCTCTCTCCCACCGCTGTGGCTGTATTGCAGTCGGCTCTTATTATGCACCCCACCAGCCCCTGTTCTCCACCAGCCTCCGTTTTTATTTTTTCATCCCTTAGTGATTAGTGCCTACGTTGAAAATAGGTTTCTGTTCATCACATATGCACAGAGGCCGGAATCTGTGCTCCTGCCTTTGAGCTAAGTACTGTCATTCCTTACACACAATCATGACTGGGGTTTAGGGATGAGCTGCTCCGGCTATATTCAGTATTTTGAAATGCAATTAAATGTAAAACTTTTATGGCACCGTCTAGTTTAATTAAATCACATGGTTTATGGGATTAGATCACAGTGCGATAAATTCCCACCACCCCTCTCTTCTCATTGTGTGCATTGATGCAAACATCTTTAACCACTGTTATATGCTGATGTTATATGCTGATGTTATATGCTGATTTTCACTGTGCGAGGGCGATGGATGTTGAATGCAGGTCCTTACTGTGGCTCGTTAGGTTAAAGTTGGCATAAGGCGCTTATCCGGGCACCAGTTTCGGTACTGAAAAATTGCTACTGCTCCAGGACGTCCAGGACACGTACCGAACTACCTGGGGTACTTGTTTAGTACGAGTGGGACTCGCAAGCGTTTTTATTGTTGATTTGCTTATGCAAATGACATTTTGCACTGGTCACCGATAATGCCATTGTGTGCTGGTGCCAGTTTCCATGCCAGTGGAAAGGACCATTGATTTTGGTACCATTTTTGAAATAAAATTCAGCACCTGCTGGAGTGGGAAAGCAGCTGCACTGACTGTGAACTGATCACTGCGACTCAGGCTTTTTGTCATCTGATAACTGCTGCTGCTGGTTAAGCCACTTCTCTTATCAGTGCTGTGATATGATAAAGAAAGCCGATTGGCCGGCGCCTGAATAACAAGAACACACATTGGTCGCGCTCTGCAGTCATGGACGCCTTGAAGCCAATCAGGTCGACTGTAAGACTGTGAATTAGGGAAATGGCACTATTTACAGTCGTATGGCCTGGTTATCGTCGAGACTGAGGAGACGCGGCGGCCTGCCTTCTCTCCGCAGGCAAGAGTGCAAGAAGCTGCGCGAGGAGCTGCGGGAGGAGCACGACGAGGAGAAGCGCAGCGCCCTGACGCAGCTGGCGCATAGCAAGGAGCAGGAGATGGGCGCAGCCAGGGAGGGCTGGCAGAGGAAGGTGGAGGACCTGCTGGAGCAGGTGAGCGGCGTCCGGCTGCGCAGCCACAGACGCGGGGGGCCGCACAAGCACAGACGGGACTCTCATACACACACAGCGCTGTCTGCATGCAGACCCACGCGCCGTACATCTGCCAGTCATGCAGCCTGGGCAAAGCTGAGGCCGTGCCATCAGCTACAGGCCGGCAGGTGGATAAATGCAAAGAGAGACAAGATGTCGCCTCTTAGCGGTTTTAGGCACCATAAGGTAACATCCCCCCGTGATCTGTTACCTAGAAATACCGTGCACAAGTCTTAGGCAGTCAAAGAAAACTATGTTAAAATGAACTTTGTGTTGGTGCAAAAATTTTGTTTCTGATTCTAAAATCTGTCAAATTCTGTCTGCTCAACCATTTCAGAAATTCAGTGAAACGCAACCATCCAATATACCCATGTGTTAATTGACTCAGCTACTAGCACACCGTGTTTGGCTAATCAATACCTGATTGAATTATTTAACTAATTTAGTTAATTGCGTGAGCTGGAGGTAAGATGTAGCAAATGCATGGAATGGTGAGATGCCCCTGAGGAGAGGTTTGGGAGCTGGAGCAGGGTTCATGATATCAGTAACTGTGTTGAGCAGAGGAAGCTTTTGTTAGTTGGTATGGTGTTACTCTTAATTTGCATGTGTTCTAATGTTAAATATGCACTTACTACCCAGATTAATGGCTTTAAATGTTCTCTGTGACTGCCTAAGACTTTTGCACAGTGCTGTATAATCTGAAGCCCCCAAGTCAGCTATAGTTCAGGTCAAGTGTAGCTGTACAAGCAGCATGAGGATCTGGTTCTGACGCCATCCAGAACCGGTTCCGACACCGAAACTCGCACTCGGTCACGCGGGTCGAACCTAGCGGGTCTTTCCGGATCGCTTATATTGTCTATCCTGCTGCTCGAAGCCGAGAAGAGGGGACCGTTTGAGGCGGCAGGGGAGGTCGTCGGCAGGGCCTCTTAGAGCTGCTTTCTGCAACCCGTGTTCATCGGGGCGGATGTGAGCGAGGGAGGATTTTATCAGCCGTGCAGTGGAGAGGCTTGTGCCCATAGCGAGCAGGAAAACGGCTCGGATCGCCATCTTTCTGATCTGAAAGAATGACCCTGAGCTAAATACATTCTCCTGTCTGATCCGATCTGAGATAGGGAGCCTTTATTTCAGCCTTCCTTTGCGTTGCTGATTCCTGAATGTCTCCCTTTATTCCTGTGATTTTCTTCCCCCCTTAGCGGCAGTCGCTTGGTGAAGCTTTACATAAATCAATCAGTAATGTAAGTGAATCCCACTTACACACTTGCTGCCTTTCTTCTACCTTTTTTTGAAAATTTACTATACGGAAATATATATCTCAATATATATTTATCACGTGTGGCTCGCATGCTGGCCTTGCAAGTCTCTTTTTTTTTTTTTTTTTTTTTTATTGTTTTCAGTTTGGACTTGTGCTCGCTTGCACAAATGATGAAGAGAATCCATGTTGTGCACCTTTTTTTTGTAGTGGGGTGGGGTCAGGTTTGTTTTCTGGGAGAGGGTGTGTGATGGAAAGCCTGAGTACATTCAGAGCGCTCCGCGGTAACACCAGGAAGGGAGCGACGGACTCGAGCCACGTCATCTGGTTCCCAAGCAACGTGCATGAACGCCCATTCCTGCCGCCGGGTTTCTTTTTGACATTGACATTCATTTCTGTGCTCGGAGTTGAATCTTGGTGCACGCTGGGATTTTTCCCTCCCCCTTGTCTTTGTGACTGGTGTATTTTTCTGTTCCTTTTGATGAGAAAACAGCCTTTTGTGGTGTGTGTGTTTATTCTCTATTTGATATGGTATCATGGCCACTGCTAGGGCCTTTTGTTTTCAATTCCTTGGGAATTTAGGTTTTGTTTCTTTCTTTCTTTCTTTCTTTGTTTTTGACTATGAAGCAGTGTTACTTAAGGTTCTGCTTTTTGCCTTCGTTTTTATTTTCTTATAAAACAGAAACTGGTTTCTGTTTTGATTCCCATCACAGCGACACTTTCTCCACCACGTTCCGTATCGGCTAGTGTGCAAACACTACAGGTGCACTGTGCCCCAGCCCGTGTTAAATAATGCAACACGGAAATGTTTGCCTGTGCATCAAATACCGACATGTAGCGTGACGCCATCACACCCCTGCTCACCTTGAGGTGGGGGGGGCCTGGGAGGGGCGTGTCCCCCCCAGCACTAACGGAGTGTTAAATGACACACATTTACGGGAATTGTACCAGAAGTCCCTCCTCAGTCTGTATCCACCTTCTTCTCTACGGTAGTCCATTAGGCCAGTCTCATGCATGCAGTGTTTGCCATCAGTATAGAGGAAAAGCCCATAAGGTGGTTGATTATTCTGATGAGGAAGGGGCTTTACTTTATTATTATGACAGTGTGTCACATCTTTTTCTATTTCCGCCGTTTCGGTCTGTGTTGTACACACAGCTTACCCCAATTTCCTAGTTGATCATCAAGCCAATTGTTCATTGCATCTCCTATTGACCTGTCATATGTCTGTACCTATGAAGACACCATTATGAAAGCCCAAAGCAGCTTAGTTTGGATTTCAAATTACTGTGAATGTTGAATATTTATACCAAGGTTCCTCAGTTCCGGTCCCGGAGGGCCAGTCTGCAACTCAGTTTGCAGATATATGCATTGGAGGTACAGAGCGCGCTCTGGCCAGGCCGTCTTGGTGTAGCAGGGAGTCATGCCTGCCCTCAAACCCGCGATATGATTGTATGCCCCCCCTTTGCCCCTCCCCCCTCTGGCCTACAGATCTCACTGCTGAAGCAGAGCTTGGAGATGCAGCTGTCACAGTCACAGAATTCCCTGCAGCAGCTGCAAGCGCAATTCAACCAGGAGCGTGAGCACCTGAGCCAGCAGCTGCAGGAGCTGGAGCTGGAGCACCAGCGCAGGGAGCAGCGGCTGCGGGAGGCACACTGCTGTGCACTGCAGGAGCTGCAGGAGGCACGGCAGAAGGAGCTGAAGGTACTCCGGCCTCCCTCACTCATTTCCTAATCACCGATAGTCATGGAAATATGGAGGAAAATCTTACATCTTGTCTAATTCTCCCCATAATTTGATGCAGTGTTCTCCGATCCGGTCTTCAGGGACTCACAGACAGTCCATGTTTTCACTCCTACTGGCACCTAACAGGGAGGGAAAATGTGGACTCTGGCAGGGAGCTGCCTGTGGGTCCCCGTGGACCGGGTTTGGATGCACTGATTTATTGTGATTTATACCACGGCGCTGTTGTGTTTTTAAATCTGATTTGGTCCGCACGGTGTTCATTCACTGTCTATAACCGCACAGGTAGTGCCAGTATGACAAATCACAGTAGTCAATCTTTAGATGATCTTTAATTCTTACTGTTTAAATTTAAAATTCCAAAAGTACAACACAATTTAAAATGATCATAAACTAAATGTAAATGATTAATCATTGGCTGAAGAAAGTTCTTACAAAATAAAATTAAAATTATAAAATAAATGCTTTCTCTACAGGTCATTTTGCCATATATCAAACTGAACCGGTCAACATAGTAAAGCAAAGCATCAGTGCTGAGCTCTGTGCTTGGGCTAGATTTCTGGGTATTAGAGGTCGACCGATATATCGGGGCGATATTTGGCATTTTTTAATGTATTTGCATCGGCCGATATCTAAGTGTAGTACGCTGACTTACAGATGGGCACGTCTGCAGGCAGCCCCGTGACCCATGCTGCTGCCTGTGCAGTACCCCTGCCAGAACTTTTATAAGAGTCCTGGAAGACAACATCCAGGGGCCGGTTACACAAAACACCTTAAATTAAGGTTTCCTTGAAATGTCCACGTATTTTTCTCCGTATCTTGGTCTTATACATAAGCAATCCCTTAAAGTTCCCTTAGCAGTTGCACAAAATACTAAAGTGAGGCGAATAACTTACGGTACCCCTGACTGTACCTTAGCCGCAACACGCCTTTATTTCTGTAAATAAAGAGAATGAACGCATCCCGAGGAGAGAATTCCACGACTGGATACCATCATGACCAGTTAGTCTAGCATTATAGATTAGACTGACAGTAGATTTATAATTGTATTTATACGGCCCGTGACATGTTTATAATTCATTGTTTAATCTGGCTAACACTGGTAAGTCTCACTGCCGGTACCAGCAAAAACACAGAAGTATGTTGGTTATTCGATCGAATTTTCGATACAGAAATATGTAGACATGCAGAAAAAAATATTCATTAATGCATTTAATGTAACTGAGATACAAAAATAAATCCGTCTGCTCAGGTTTTGCTCGCCTGCTTCTCTCTCTTTTCCCCGCACTTCTGCGTAACTTCTAAGTTGCCACTGGTGGAAATCCGGCTTCGGCATCAGCTGTAGAAAAACCCATATCGGTCGACTTCTGCTGGGTACCCTCCCTTATTTGACTCAGGACCTCTGTGTGTGGTCGTGTAAAAGTCAACGTGCCATTTGAAATGCAGAGCGAAGCTAGCCATGCCGGAGAAGGTCATCATCGGCAAAATGAATAATGCAGGAGCTCAACGTTATATTCATATGCAGGGCTTGTTGGAAAGGTGTAAGTATCTCGAGGAGTTATTGGGCAGGAGCTCTGGAGTTGGCGCCACATCGGCACTCTGGATTCTGTCTGGCACCGAGGCCTCGTCTCAGACGTTCTCCTCTTTAGTTTGATTTCCGATTTGGCTGATCGGGTGCTGTTTGTGTGGTGAAGGGGGTGTTGTTTGTAAAGCATGGGTCATGCCAAACGGGCCAGACCTCAGGTCTAAAATCCAGTCCTGTTGACTCTTAGGGGTGTTTTAATAAAAAGCCACATGCTTGTTTACTTCTTGGCATAGTGTGGTCTCTCCCTCAGGTGAAACAAGACTTAGCCAGTACCAGGATCCCAAATGTATAGAAGTGGAGCATTATTTACTGCACAACAGTTGGTTCTCCTCCCATGTCTTCTGTGACTAACATCTCATTGAGTTGTTGTGTATTCAGGGGCATTTTTTATTTAGCAAAGATCCCTGCTTTTTGGTAGCATGACCTTCTGTAAGCTCATGCGGCTTCGCCCCGGGGCTGTTTTTGGCGCCCCCTGCTGCCCCAGCGGACCGGGAGCGGCAGCTGGCCTGATTCATAGACGGGTAGCAGAGCTACGTCAGTGCCTGAGCAGGCATGGCAGCAAGAGCCTGCTTGCTAGAAGGATTCCTAGCTGTGCACTTTTTTTCTCATTCTTTACATGCGCCTGGTTTCTCTCTGGGGGGAGCTTCTGTATTTGCTTATAGACATACTTATGAAAAAATATATATGAAGTGTGACTTTATAGGAGGAAAACCAAAGCGAAGTATTAGCAAAACAAACTTGATCTCTTTTCTCATGATATATTGAGGTTTTAAAAACCCCCACCCTGTTCTTTCTCCTCTCGTGGGAATAGCTATGATGCTGACTTCAGAGGGAATCTCAGCAGGTAGGGAACCGGTTTTGGGACCAAGTTTCACCCTTGAGAAAAGCGTGTCTGCTAAACAGCATCGGCCTGAGAGACAGGCCAGTAGTCAGGCTTGTATACTGATGTGTGTTGCTCTGGGTTGCTTCTCATAACCCCTGTGCCATGGTGTTATGGAAGACACCAATTACTCCTTCTCTACAATCAGCCAAATCAACCATTTAGTGCTTAATTAGCTGTCCGTTTCTTCATAGCAGTCATCCTCTGCTACAGCGATTTTGGACGTAAATAAACTCCGGCTTTTTCTTAGTCACACGAGGAGGCGATGATGGCGATAGACTATTGATGGGAGTGACAGGCCTTTGCGGCCAGCTGCCACTTCTCCCGTTTGGTAGCAGGCCTGTTGGTGGCGCTGTTAGGGCATTAGTCTGTATTACAGTGGCTAAATGGTCGCTGGTCATGGTTGCTTTTGTTCTGGGCTCCATCAGCCAGAGGGAATTTGTTACTAAGCCTTTTCATATCTAGCATTCTTTTGATGATTCGCTGCATTTGAATCTTTAAATTGTATGCCGCACTTAAAGAACATGAAATAACCTCAGAGTACGTGGGTGTATCGTGTCCTGGCACTCTGTTTCTCTGGGCTGTCCTGTTTGTCACAGCTTACCGTATCGCCTATCAACTGTACTGTGAAACCTGTTTTTTTACTGCTTCTGTCTTGCTGGATTCCCATTGGATGTTGTTTTTCTCCCCAGTCTGTCACTTAGCCAATGAAATCCCTCTTGGCATTCACCTTTTCCTCCAGCGTCCCTGGTTACTTGCTGGAGACTGGCTGAGACCACGACCGATGGCACAGTGAAGTGGGCCGGGGCTGTTTTTACTGCTTTTCTGGATATGACCAAAAAGCCGAGGCCCCCCTTCCCCCCCCCCCCACGGGACAATCTGCTGATGCCGAAGAGCTTATGTGCGGCAGTAAGCAAATGTGCTCTGGCTTCGTCCCCGGCGCCCCCTTGGCCCTGGAGCCGCGGTCCGGCTTGCCCGGCCTTACGGTCTTCGCCTCCCGCTCATGTGTGACTGTACAAAGGGCACTTTGCGTCTAAGCGGGGGCTCCTTCCTCAGTACGGCTCGCAGCAGCCGGGACATCGTCACTGATGCTGAGATCCGCCGCTCACTTCCTGACCACTTCATGTAATTTATATGAAGCTTTCTTCTGATCGAATGACCCGTCGATATTTACTGTGATATATATGGATTTTTTTCTTACACGCTTATCTGTCCGATTTTACAAGAGCTCCCATACATCATCTGCGTTTAGAATGTCTGATACACTGCTTGGCCTGTGCTGCTGTGACAGCCTTCATGTGTAGTTTCCTGAGGTCTTGACTCTTTATTGAATTCCTCTGTCCTCTGTCTACTTGGTGGCAGTGTGTTCCGTCCTTCTGTCTCTCTGTGACGCACACATCGGTCCTGGCTGCCAGCCTTCACCCAGACACGCAGCTCGTCCATCCGGAGCCTGCCAGCCACTCCCTCCGCCTGCCCTCTCCCTGAACTTCCATTCTCTGCACGCACACAGGAGCTGGAGGAGCGCCTGCGGCAGCAGCACCACGCGGAGCTGCAGTCCTTGCGGGAGGCGCACAGGCAGAGCATCGAGATGCTGCGGCAGCAGGCGGAGCAGGAGCTGCAGACGCTGCGCTTCGAGCTGGAGGACGAGGGCAAAGCCATGCTGGGTAGGGAGCCCGGTCCCCAGGGCAGAGCCACGTTGGGGTGGGAGCCCGGTCCCCAGGGCAGAGCCATGCTGGGGAGGGAGCCCGGTCCCCAGGGCAGAGTCACGCTGGGGAGAGAGCCCGGTCCCCAAGGCAGAGCCATGCGGGGGAGGGAGCCTGGTCCCCAGGGCAGAGCCATGCGGGGGAGGGAGCCTGGTCCCCAGGGCAGAGTCACACGAGGGAGGGAGCCCGATCCCCAGGGCAGAGTCACGCTGGGTAGGGAGCCCGGTCCCCAGGGCAGAGTCACGCTGGGTAGGGAGCCCGGTCCCCAGGGCAGAGTCACGCTGGATAGGGAGCCAAATTCTTGCAGGAAACACGTCTTGAGAACATCTGGACACTCCTCCGTTGACCCTCCCACTCTCCCTCTACCCCAGCATCCCTGCGGTCCGAGCTGAACCACCTCCATGCCTCGGCCATTGAGCACCTGCGCCAGGCACATCAGCAGGAGACGGCCGCCACCAAACTGGAGCTGGAGAACGCCCTGGAGGAGAGCCGGCAACAGGTGAGTTGGAGGGAGCAGAAAGCAAGCGGGTTCTGCAGAACGGCGTGAATGGGAATACGCTGCAAAGGATCCCGCCATCAGTAGTAGCAGTAGTGTAAAGCGTACCACGGTTAGCCTAGAAACCGTAACATTTACCCTTAAACCCCAGAAGAGTCAAATGCTGATCTCATGCACTCAATTGCCTTGGTAGGTCATCCTTCTAGGATCTCTATTCCTGGAACTTTAGCAAAGACAGGAAATAAATGGTAGAGTTGAGACAGGGCCATATGGAAGCGAGAGATATTGCTGGCACATCACTCATGTCAGACGCTGCTCTCTGTGTGCCTCAAAGTCCGGACGTCCAGCAGCTTCAGGCGGGGGCCGTCTTTAAGCCTTAATAAATCACGTCGGTGAGTCCCGATCCAAGGTTTTCTCCGGTGCTTTTGTGGCTGACTACCGGCTGCCTGTAACAATACCGACACTCCGGCACCTCCTGCAAGGCGACACTTGAATCCATGACGACTTTCAAAGGAAGACATCTTTGCTGCTAAAGAATATGATTTCTAAAAGGCATTTCATCTTAAAGATACTGAAGCGGTTCTTCCCATCCATCTTCTCTTGAATCTGATGGAGGACGGACAGAAATTTTACACGACTCAGCCCAGCATTCAGTCGCCTTGATATCCAGGAGATGGAAGCCAGTGCCGGAGAGCTCTACAGCCAGCTGCAGATGCTTGACCCGTCCCCGGTCTGAAAAGACGCATCCATGAGCCACATGCTGGGGCGAGGAGGCTTCCCGGGATCTTGAATGCCCTCTGAGATTACTGCAGCCTTCCTCTAATACCCCTCTATATCACACACAAACTCTCGAATCCGCCCCTGCGCGGTGGTGTACATTCATACAGTAAACTGTGTAGGCTGAGTGTGAGAATATTCTAAATATATGTCCCTTAAAGGCTTAATTAAAGGGTTGTTTTAATCAAAGCTGCTGCGTGTCGCCAAACAGGTTGCTGCCTCTTAAATGTTTTAAGAGTGCCACGGAGGCGTAATGGAGGGTCCCACTGATCTCTCAGCGCCTTTTTATGTCCCATCAAAGTAGATTTGCCCCCCCCCCAACCCTGCAGAATATGGCGCCCTCCTCCAGACCCACCCGAGCAGACAAGGCCATGTCGTCTGAAACCACAAAGTTTCTCTCCATTGGGCGAAGACCAAAGATTTTCCAGAATCCCCATGGGCTTGGCTGGGTCTGGCTTACCAGTTACTCAGGTGTGTCCTGTCTGTCTGTATGACACCCCCCCCCCTTCTTCAAAAAAAGAGACCAGACCCCATTGGACATCTGTTAGCGGACGGATTTCCTGTGATTAAAGGCTAAACAGCTCTATTAACGTTCGATAAATGCATGATGAAGCGCCCTGAACCGGAACGTTCCATTATTCGCCCCGGGGGGCTGGACATTTGTTTGCAATCTATGATAAAAGCCTTGATTTGTGTTGGCTAATGGGAATGGCCTCTGAGCCCTTTCCCCGATAGCAGCTAGCTGTCTCGTCCACCACAGTCAACATGTCTGCTAATCTGTTCGTCATTCCACAGCCAAACACAAGCCTACAAAACCATATTCTGGTCACCAGTCTGACTTGAGTTCTTGGGACCGGTTTCACCTGGTGACCAAGCTCAGTGGAACTCTGGGTTCTGCCACTGTTCATTGTGGGACTGTCTGTCGGGATTGCCAACAGTTACTATGGTGTTCAGCGACGTCTCGTGAGATATCCGTCCTCATGCTAATGAGCTTGTGAGCACCCCTTGGCAGGATTAACTATGCAAGGCTTACGCTTTACCCGCTATCAGTGGAAAAACACCTGTACAGACTCATAATTAGTTCATTTGTAGATAGTAGCTTGTGCATATGTTTTTAACATCGTTTTCATGGTTTTCCCATTAGCTTTTTTTCTCAAAAGTTTACAGCTCCCAATCAAATGGATTATATTGTTTTTGACAGCATGTGTGTGCTTCATTTTGGGCTGGTGCTCTTTTTCAAAGATTAACGAGCAGCAGTGGCTTTCAGGCGCACGCCTCACCTGAAAACGGTTTATGTGTTCTGATGGTTCTCCTTTCATGCCTAAAAATATTTTCAACTCGCTCGTCCACCTACATCTCTGTGGCTTCGAGGCCTTTCATCCGCGATGCACGATAAAAAACTGTTAGTCTGTCCTTCATTCTGTTGAATGTCCGGGTGAAATTATGAAAATTGATGCGGTGAAAGTAATTTACATTTCAACAGATGTGTTCCTTCCCTGGGAATGTGCTCTAGTGGTCTCCAGCTCTTCTGAGATCACAAGTGTTTTATTACTTGGAAAATCCTGTTTGCCTAAAAAAAGCTCAGCAACGTTGCCTTGGGTCTTGAGTGTGGAGTTAATAAGTGTTAATTGCACCTACAAGGAGACTGAATGGTGCCCCCACTTAGGGTGCTAATGATCCGGCTTTGCCCAGGGCGTCTCTGGGGGATGACATGGCCCCAGTTTGTAGAACTGAGACCAGTTGTTCTGAGTTAAAGTCCTGGCGCGATGCATGCGTTTTTGCAAAGCCGGCCTAGTAGACAAATTGCCCAGATGCCATGTGCTGATAGTCTTGCTCATGGTTTCAGGCAAAGTGTGGACTCTCAACCTTGATAGTTCGGTTCCATCCCCAACCAAAAATCTATGCAGAATAAGATAATGCAGAAAATGGAAAATCTGTACTGCACCATACCCTAGGCCAGTGATTTATGACCTAATCCGCTGGGATCTCCAGACAGTCCACATTTTCACTCCTTCCCAGCTCCCAACACCCCCAAACCAAACTATAAATAACAGACAAACAATCAACCTGCTACAAACAAACAAGAATACCTGCTACCGCGTTACTGGGTGTTCTTGATTGTTTGGTCTGTTCTTGATTGTTTGGTTCATGTGTTGGGAGTTGGGAGGGAGTGAAAATGTCATTTTCTGGGGGTCCCTGAGAAAAGGCTTGAGAAATGCTTCTCTAGGCCCTTAAGTCTGACAGACCCCCTCAGTCCTGTGTCAACTTTACAATTTGTCACTATTAACCAGGATACCCTATTGGGGTTTGTACTTTGGTGGCAGGGAAGTCAGGGCTAACAGGCTGCAACAAAGTGAGCCCATTGACCTGTCAGCACCCAGGAGTCCATGCTTGTTAGCCCCAGGGTCATACTGATCATTGATTAAGGTCATAGCTCTGGGGTTACTGTGTGTTAGAGTAATAATAGGTTAAAACTGGGTTGTATAT
The DNA here is from genome assembly GCA_026780845.1 of Petrocephalus sullivani. NCBI lineage: Eukaryota > Metazoa > Chordata > Actinopteri > Osteoglossiformes > Mormyridae > Petrocephalus > Petrocephalus sullivani. Next base: position 4,840,470 of record JAODKM010000038.1, read on the forward strand.
TGGAAAGTACTAAACTGAGATATAGCAGTACATGGATGGCACACAACACATTGATAATGTAGTACTCATGATTAAACAAGGCCCCATGGAAGTAGATAAGAAGGAAAGTCCATAGTCTCATTCTGAGTTCTCATGAGGTTTTTGCCACTCTGAGTTGAATGGAGCATAGATGAATCTAGCCGACAGGCACATCATCTTAACTGTGAGGAAAACGTTCCGGCAGGTGGAAACTGAACTGCTGGTCCTTCAAGAGGAAGGTGAAAATTAGAAAGAAATGGCTGTGCCGTTTTACAGCGGATGCGGGGGTGTTGTCTGGGGGAAGCACGGGAAAAGTTATAAAGCTGAAGGTTATTAGTGACCTAATGGTGATCATCCCGTTTGAAACCAAATTAGTTGGTGCAGAGAGTAATCTGATTACTCGGAAACCATTCCCTTTGTAAGACGAACAATTGCCTTGAATATCCTCGGTGGGAGTCATTAAACACTGGCCATAAACACCAGAAACTGGAAAGGAAGATTTATCCCGGGAACAAGTTGGGCATGATTAACCCATGATGATTAACCCTGTAAGGAAACATGTGGGGAGGCTTTAGAGGCAGTTTGGCATGACAAGTTGGGCATGATTAACCCATGATGATTAACCCTGTAAGGAAACATGTGGGGAGGCTTTAGAGGCAGTTTGGGGTTTAACTACAGAAATGGGCAGCTCTGACTAGCTGGTCATGTGAGGACACGGCTTTAAACGTAGCAGTTGATTTGCCGTGACTTGTTGTGACCGTGCATTCTGCTCACGATTTTAATGAAACTGTCAAGGCGAACAGGTGTAATGAACAATGACGGAACCTTCCGGAGAATCTCTCTCAGAAGGTCGTCTGTGCCTGAAGAAGATGTTTAAAATGCGTGGGGGGGGTAATACTGTTCAGCATGGAAAAACACGGCACCAGTGTTTGCGAAGCGTGGAACTGGTCACCAGCACGTCAATGTAACTGCCAAAATAGGCAAAGACCTTCGAGGTTTTACTATGAGTTCCGGACCCGGGACAGTGTGGGCCGAACCTCTCTGTATTCATGGGTTAGCTTCTTATGATCAAAGGTAGCTGTTTGTTTAAGTGTGCCAGGTGAGCAAAGGCCCTAGAGAGCCAGGCAGGGAAAGGCACGGAACTGCTGGAGAAACAGCATGGCATCAATATTTGAAAGGCTCTGGTTAGTGCTACCATGCCCGTCCAAGCGGAAATAGCTTACTGGCCGGTGAGTGTTGAACATTAGCAGAGCAGGAATGTCAGGATTCTCATTAAAGCTTAAAGGCTTCTCTCCCACAGAATGCAGTTGTCGGCCTACAGTAAAACAAGGTCCTCAGCTCACCCCTGCTCGCACGTGCATCTACATGTGTCCGTGTCTCCTCCAACAGGAGAAGATGCTTCTGGGCCGCATCTCCGACCTGCAGGAGGAGGTGAGCCGCCGGAAGAGTCACATTGCTGACCTGGACCACGAGATCCACTCTCTGAACGAGAACATCAGCACCCTGACTAAGGAGCTGGAGCTGAAGGGGAAGGAGGTGCTGAAGGTCCGCAGCGAGGCCAACCAGCAGATCAGGTGCGAAGGGTCGGCAGGCTGGGGCTGCGTCTGGCAGGGGATGGCATGTTACCTCACCACTACAGGAGCATTCAGGGAGACTGTTCCAGTCACACGACTTGGTCATTTGATGAAGATAGCCTAGGAATATCACACTCAACCTCCACCCTACTTGTTTTAAGGACCTTGATTTAAAAATTAAAGTAAATAAATTCACTTTGTCAAAAGCCACTAGACAAACGTTTACACTCAAGTGTGTTCAAGAATTTTCGGACATTTAATCACTCCTGCATGTTGTGGGACAGATTGTCTTTGACACTTCTGTATGCACAATCTATCGGGTAGGCAGGTGGTCTTCTCAGTTGGGAAGATTCATTTTAATTTCCTTTTGATAGTTTGCTGGAATCAGCATTTTGTTTTTCCATTCCAGTTAATTCTCTGGTAATGTAATCGCACATGCGTGGCTAATAATAATCTGCCGTTATCAATGTGCTGATTTTTGAGCCGATTTCAGAGGGGCGGCATTGATAAATTACTCCGCTAGAAGCTTCTCGTTAGACTTACAGGTGGCATTTGTTGAAATTAAACTGGCCCAAAACCGGAGTTGTCTGAGAGAAACAGAGCATGCATCACCAGCCAGAACCTCAGTCCCTCCAAGAGCATGTTTCATTTCCAATTGTGTAATATTCTCCGGAATACTCGGGCCAGAGATAAAAATATCTAATAAATAAATAAAGCCTGTCCCTTTGGGGGTGGGGGAGGGGCCCACATTTCCTGCCCTCCCTTCTGTGTGGTCTGGGTCGGCTGGATGGGGAACCTGCACTCTTACCCAGACCTAAGTGCATTCCCACAAGAGCAAATCCCTGACCGGCATGACGATAAATCAATAAATAAACAGAGAAAAGCGCTTTCACTTATGAGGGGTGCTGATACGGCCTGCCTGAGATGCACGTTAAATTATCGATGTCTCCCTCGGAGTGGACAACGGTGTCAGTTACGGACAAAACGGGGGGATGAAAATTTAATGTTCAGAAGAAAAGCGTCAAAAGCAATGTGTTATTTATTGTGGACGGTCACCAAGTCCCAAGAGCCCTTCCAGCGAGGCGAGGCTCTGGCTTTGGGTCCGGGGCGCGGCCAGTTTGGATCTTATGCATTCGGTTTCCCCAGGGCCCTCGAGCAGGACCTGATGAAGAAGCACGAGAGGGACATGATGGAGGTGAATGCTGGCCACAACCGCGAAACACAGAACATGCTGTCAGACTTCAACAAGGCCCAGGAGCTTCTGAAGGACAAGATCTCCGCACTGCAGATCCTGTACGTGTGTGCGTGGCTGTTGTGTGTGTGTGTGTGTGTGTGTGTGTGTGTGTGTGTGTGTGTGACCCGTGTTACTATGTGAAGATATTACTGATGCCTTGGGGTCTGATCTGCAAAAAGATTAATCTAAAAACAGATGTCTCGAGTGGCAAACAAAATAATTCTCAGACTGCCCGTTCATCTGCCATACCCTCTTGTCCAGTGCTGAGTTGTGATGCCTATTCTACACATAAAGCCGGTACAGGTACGTGTTACTAGTTTCGATTTATGAAATTAGGAGTCATTGATTGCACTAGAGCCAGAACCTGTGCAATGTCCCCACAATACTGCAGGTGTGTAGGTGTGCGTAATAGAGTACATTAATATAAACGTCTCCCTTGCTCACAATAAAGGCCACTGATGGTGGGACACATTGAGAAGAGGGATGGTGGCCTGGGGTGGTGGATGACATGGCCGGTGAAGGTGACCCTTAGAGGAAGGCCCCCTCCCCCCTCTCTGACATGGCTCCCTCTGGGCCCTTCTGGCAGAACGTGACCTCTGTGCCAAAGTCGGCTTCTCGCAGCCTTGTTTATGGTACACGGGAGGGTCGTCTCCGGCCTCGGTCCTCCGCAGACGGGATGCGGATCGGGTCACGCTGGAGAGCAGCCAGCCGAAGGCACAATAGCCAAGTGAAGAAAATCACCCCATTTCATCACTGAGAACATGTAGTATAATGAGTATTTATAAATGGCTCCATGCCAGTCGATGTAAATTGTCATTGATTTTTGTGCTTTCTCGTGTATGTTGGCTGTATCTGATACAAACCGCAGACGGGCCTTGGGAGCGGAGATTTGGATGTTAGGGAATGACCTAGTTTAGTCTTTTGTGAAGGAGAGCACCATCTAGCTGCGGGCCTGGAAACTGCGGCTTCATTCTCCTCTCCTGCACACCCTGTGCTGCATTTCCCTGGCTGGCCATAAAACCTGCCACACCCTGCTGTTAAGCCACCTACACTCATCGCAGAGGCTATGGGTCATTTGGCAGTTTATCTCCTAGCAATCATCTAGCTGCCCACAGGGGGGCGACAGGTGGACGTCGGCGCATTTCTGAAACCGTACCATGTGAAGGTTAATGATTTTAATTTGCAGCAGAGCCAGACTGGTTAGTCCTGCCTGTCTGCAGTAGATGGCCACATGGTAGCTTAGCGGCTAGCGTCTCAGTGCTTCCTGTGGTGGGGGGACACGTTTATGACCTATTAATGAATTTCGACACCATTCTGTATTCATGCCCCCCCCCCAATAATCATTCAATCAGCCACTCAAATCAGTCCCCAGCCACCTCGCCTTTTCCTTATATTAAAACTTCACAGGGTATTTATTTCTGTGCAGCTGCTTGATTATCTGCTGATGTTTGGCAGACGTGCCATCCTCCTGAACCCCATCGCTGCGCTGGCGTCTGGCTGTTTGTTTTTGTTGGCCGTGCCCCTAGTTTCGGCTGGATGGAGGTGATCCTTGTCTCTGCTCATGCCACCTTTGAGACCAGCTGTACCTTTGCCATGGTCCAGTACTCGGACCAGTCGCATTTTTCAGGTGCCTGTTGCTGGGAGGGAAGCTGGTGGGGAAAAAAAAAAACGCATTTGATTTCTGGGCACTGACTAACTGTATGATGCAAAATGAAAGTGCCCACCACAGCGAATTTATGCTCAGAGAATGACCGTATCATGTCGCCAGCACCGCCACGAGGTTTTATTTAGTGGGAGAACATAGATGCCAGTGCCATAGATCTTGTGCCTTTGGTATTAAAAGATGGCAGGGGAATGAACACAGAGCTGGAAATCTTTCGGACATCACTGAGATCCGTGTTCCTTACCCTGTTCTTGAACCTTGTGCCAAACGCAAATTAACAGCTTTTGGTCAGGGAAGAGAAGGTGGTTGTTCTGTATTCCGAGACCCTTGAGTAGGGGGGGTGTAGATGGAGTCAGTATGGAAAAGCTACACTGAATTAAGCTGAATTGTCTGCTCCCTCACCCAGTTTGGAGGGAACGGAGGAAAAGTTCCGGAACAGGGAGAGCCGCCCTGAAGACCTGCAGGTGATCGCTGAGCTGAAGGACATGGTGGCAGAGAGAGAGGCCCTGGTCAAAAAGCTGGTGGTAAGCGTCTCAGGACACCATCTCCCCCAGGCGGTAGACCCTGCTCTCCAAGGAGAGCTTCACCACACCATAGCATTATTGGAGAAGCACTTTGGACATAGAGGTGTTTTTTTTATAATTCCATTGACGCATTTCAGACCAGATTTCACCGTAACTATGACAACACACAGGAATGAAAATGAATAAAAAGCTCGAATGAGCATGGAGGATGTATTTTCAGAATATTGCGTAAACGGCCCTGCGACCAGCAAGCACAGACCAGACAGAATGAGGGGTTTCGTTGTTTTTATCATGAAAACGGGCAACTTTTTAGCATTTATCTTGCGGTTTGATGCGGGTCCTCCTTTATTGGAAGATGACCCTAAAGAAGGGTAGTCTGTTGCCTCATGAAACAAAATTCACTCCAATCTCCCCTATTTTTTTTTTTTTTTTTTTTGGACAGGATGACAAAAAGTTCTACCAGTTGGAGCTGGTGAACAGAGAGACCAACTTCAACAAGGTGTTCAATGCAAGCCCCAATGTCGGCGTCATCAACCCCCTCATCAAGGTGAGCCGGCCCCTCGCTTGTATATGGCACGTCGCCTTGGGAGAGCTTCCTGTCCATCTTCATGCTGTAATCACACACCACTAGCTATTAACGACCCTTGGATGTGGAATTCAACTCTCTTGAGTCAAAATTTTATAATTAATACTAACACTGAGACCAGTTCTCTAGTCCAGGGACTCTTGAGTAGCCACATATGGCCCGCAGACCTCAGCAGTAGCACGTTGGCTTTGCAACAACAGTTGCTCGTAACAAGGAGCACGACATCCACCGTGTCCCGTTCCCAAGTAACAGCAGGGACCCTGGTTCTGGTGGTATGGACCACCCTGCATGACTTACTTGTCAGCGTGTGCCTCATCCGTGCTGCGGAACTTCAACCTCTGGACTCTGTGTGTGATCTCTGTCCGCCCGTGTCCTCGTTTCTTACCCGTCCGCCCATCCGAATCTATTTTGCTTTCCAACCCATTCTTGTGTACCTTTCGGAAGTCTTAGCGCCCTCTTACTTACTCTTAATTTTCTTGTGCCTCATATATCTTTTTCACAAAGCCAGGAGCAGCTGTCATGTCCGTGGCCAAGCGGCACGAGGCTGACCTTTTCGGCGACCGTTGATCCAGATATAACATTTGAACGTGATGAAGCTACGTAGCGTTAAACGTCCAATCCGCTTTTCTGTCTGTGTTCTGTTTGTGTAGCAAAAGCGAAAGAATGACAAATCGGCAAACAGATTCAGCAGTTCGCCAAATCTAAGGGCTCTGGAAGCCGGGGGCCCTGGGTGCGCCCCCCCACCGCCCAGCCGTCTAGAACCCATCCCCAACTCCCCCATTCACCACCTTGAGCTCAACACGAGCAAACCTCTGCCCCCACCGACCCCTCCGACAGAGCCCAAGAAATTCATGAGGTGAGCCGCACCTCGCCGCTGACGTTGCCGTCTGCACGTGGCAGGACCGGAGACGAGCACAAGCTGCCCGCGGGCGCTCTGCCGCGGGCGCGGCCAGTCTGCACTACGGTGCTCTTGTCTTTTACGCTCTCTCTCTCTGTAGAAGCAGTTGTAGTAACCCTTTTTTAGACAGGTGACACCTGGGCCCACTGTTCTGTGTCCCTTTACCATTAACCGCCACAAAATCAGGACTTGCAGCCTCAAACTGGCTGAGTTTTTGGTTAGAAAGTAATTTTCCTGGTCCCGGCTAGGTTCACCCTAGGACTGTCCGCTTGATCGAAATTTCATTGGAAGGGCAGCTTGTTTTTTTTTTTGTGTTCGTCTACTGCTCTGTCAGGATTTAATTGTGTCCTGGGACAGAGGCTAGGAGAGTGCTGAATCTTTAAACACTCTTATACCTGCCTGCTCTCTCTTCAGTTATTTATAAGATGACGGGGGGGTTAGGGATGTTGCAGTTTTTCTACACAAATGGTAATGCTCCATAAGTGTGCTTTGAAAATGGCGTTGGAATGCAAATGGTACCATGGCACCTCAGGTTGCCCACCCCCCCCCCATGCACCCATGACTGTCTGCATGCTGGTTCTGTCCTGCTTCTCCCTCGTCCTGTCCCTGAGTCACACTTTTGTTTTGTGATGGAATATCAAAGTCCTTGATTGTAAATGTTGTTCCTGTGTCCTTTTGAATGCTTGGTTTCTGCTCTCCACATTTAAAAGACCTGTCCATCATTTTGTGTGTCTTGTTTTATCATCTGTTGACTCGATTGCACTCAAAGTCTATAACTGGTATGCATGCCCTTGTGCCCTAACCCTCGTGTGTGCCAACGTGTCTATGTAAGGATGGGGACTGAGCGTCTTTCAGTGGGTTGGCACCCTTTTCTTCATTCAACCAATAAAGTTATTGACTTGTGCCTTGACATTGCTTTGCTTGTGTTGTGGTGTTTTATACAGTTCCAGCATTTGCCTCCAGGTGGCGTGTGTGATGATGTTACCCATGCATGCACTGAGTTCCATTCTTGGGCTGGCGATGGATTCACAATAAGGGTGGGGCACTGTGATTAGGGGAGGAAATGAATATAGGTGGGGTAGACTGTCTTGCTGTTCTGCATGCTGATTGTAAGTGAGCAGGCCAGTCATGTGACTCTCCCTCCACCAGCCTCACACACAGTCTGACTTGGAACTTGGAGCTTCCTGGAGCGCACCTCCCCCTATAGGCCAAGTGGGTCATTACATCTATTTAGCAACAATAGAAAGTGACCTGGGGGTGTTCCACAAAGCAGGATTCTCAGTTACCTGGGTTAACTTAAGCTTGAAGTCATGATTGCTTTTTAAGGATTGAAGCATTCCCATTGCACAGTTGTGACTTCGAGTTTGAGTTACTTTAACTGAGAAATCTTGCTTTGTGGTACACCCCCCTGCCCCCTTATAGGAAGCGCATTACCACAGAACCAAAACCAATTAGGTGGTGATGAATATCTGCCCCAATCCAATAACTGGGTTTGCCTTCTTTCCTGCTTACCAAGGTGTTACTATGCTGGCAGTGAAGTTTATTGTACGGTTGTATTATAGGGTAATTTCTAAGTATGCCATCCGGTTGCATCTGGGAATGAACCTGCTTGGCAAGAGGCGGGGCCACAGGGTCACTGACCGGAACTGAAAGCTGACTGGCTTACGGAGTGCCCACTCCCCTGTCACACCCAAATTCAGAACATATCATTGGCTAATAATAAGGTCTGTATGAAATATGCCTCTCACCTTAAAAAAATCCCACAATCACCCCTGGTTCTTGTATATTAAAAGGTCTTTTCTGGAGAACCCCCAAGCAGAAGGCGGAGCTAGTCTCAGGGGGCTGTGGGTAAAATGTCAGAGGCATGTGTCTGTTTACGCAGAGCATGGACAAATAGCAAGTTTGCTAGTGACACTCTGTGTTTGGTGATAATCCCTGTGCTGCCGCTTTGGGGTCGCAGGCCTGAAGTGCTTATTGTAAGGGCTCACATTCATGCTGCTGTTAAGGCTGAAACACACATTTGTGATGTCGGAAACCTGCCACAGTACAGGTGTATTATATTCAGTTCAGTGAGGCCCTAATTTCCATTGAAAATTTCAGAATAACAGTAAGTATCATCTCTTATGGTTCTTTTAATTCCTTTAACCACACTACTGATTAAAAAAAAAAAGTTGAATGACACCCCTGTGGTACTCTGGGGGCCAATCAGCTTTCAGCTGGGGCCAGTGCCACTCTAGTTCCGCCCCTGTATAAATGGAGGATTTGTATATTTTATGCAGGCATAGTTGAGCTGTCAAGAGCAGGACACTGCAGTGGTTCAACAGCTACTGCCAAAATATGAATTGTATTACTCTTATTAGTCAGAAGAGCAATAACAGTAATGAATGATTATTGGTGTAGAAACATGATGGCCACAGATGATCAGTTTCTTTTTATGTTTAATTTGTATTTTATTTATGTAACTTTGCTGCAGTTATTATCACTGCTACATTGAGCATCTTTGCCATAAAAGCCATAATGGAAAAATATGTAATATAATGCCAAACACATAAATATAAAGCAATAGCAGTTCTAAAAAATGAACCAGTTTTAGGATGTGGTGATGAAATAAAGCAACTAGAAAGGGGACTTAAAGCCTGACTGGCAGCCTAATAATTCTTCTCACACTCTGTCCTCGGGGAGACGAGCGCCTGTTCCGATCCGATGCCACATAAAGAGAACGGATGCATCTGGCATTTAGGATTGTAATAGATTCCCCCACCATGTTTAAATGGGAGGACATTCCCCCTCAGGATCCACCAGAGAGGCAAAATGAGATGCTAACGGAATAAATATGCTAATAATCAGCCACCCAGTTTGCCGATGTGCTGAAAATGGTAACATCACAAATGTCTTAGCAATTGCTTACTTCGCCTTAAGGTTTCATGTTACCCCATTTTCTTTTTTTTTTTTAAACATGTCCTGCATTTTACAGTTTTGGAAAAGAAATCGGCCTGGAATTATCAGAGGTAGATTAATTTGTGGTAAATGAATGGGTCTGTGTTTTGAAAGGTATGGAAGCCCACTGACCGTAATGTATCCCTTTGTAGTTTGGGTGAAACCCAAATTTCTGACAGGCTCACTCAGTACCAATATCATTAAATGCATCAGAAGCCAGTTCTCCTTAGGATTAAACCTGACACCAGCATTAACATTGTGTGACAACATGGTTCTAATGGCCTGGATCCTTGTCTGAAACCTGTACCTGGGTATACAGCTGTAGGTCATTATAAATGCAATTCAGTTTAAGTAACTCAATAACACAGCAAAACCCATTCTGGGATTTTTTTTCTAACTCTTATTCATGTCCATTCAAGTGCTCTGATTATTATAGGGGATTATAGGAGCTTCCAGGCTTCCGTGTAGTGCCCCCTGCAGTATGGCGGGCAGTGTGTGGCTCAGGATAGGCTCCGAAGCCTATGTAAAACAACATTTTTTAAATTATAAATGGAATATAACCTAGTCAAACTTAGCTTGTGCTTCTGTCTGTTGGAGACAAACATCTCGCCAGTGCCGATGAAGGGTTTTCTGCGAGCGAAAAGTGTCTGACTAAGCCGTCATTTGAGGGAAAGGCATAGAAACACACACCACAGGGTTAACTTGCCGCATTCTGCAAACCGACATGTGCGAGGGCGCCGCCAGAGGGCGCCACCAGAGGGCGCCAGCCGCCGAGGCCGTGCCGTTTGCTGTAACCACTGTTACCCCGGCCTGTCCCTTTGTACAGCCCTCCTGAGACGGACGACTCGCCCGTAGCCTCTCCGGATGCGCAGCGCCAGGAGTGGTTCGCCCAGTACTTCACCTTCTGACTATTTGGAACTGAAGAGCATGTCAAAGAAAACAAAGAAAAAAAGAGCGAGATCTACTTAATTACACATCATCACATACTGTTTATTAATTCACTGTGAATGGATTTCTTGTTTGTACAGTGACTAAGTACATTTGACATTTTCTTTGATGCATCTTCTGATGAGTGGTGGATAAGCTGCTACGTATTATTTGTTACATGCAGTATGCAGTATCGTCTGTCCTCCGTACTTTATTTTAGTTTGGCGCCGTAATGACAGTTTGTTACACCTGCATCGCTGCATCATTTTGGTAGAATTAAACTATTTGTATGGTTGTCTCAACACAGATCTAATGATGTCTCACTGATTTTAAAATAAATGGTATATTTTATATTTATATTATATTGGTGTATGCTATAAATAAATAATTGTGACATTTACCTATGTATCGTGTATTTGTCAGATATTAAATGCAAACATTTCTTGTACAGTCTTCAATTGTAAATGTGTTGATGGGAAAATACTGAAAATCAGGTCAGAAGCCAATACTTAAAATAATGTTCCCTATGTGTCTAGACAATGTGTACATAAGTTGCCTTTACAGAGGTAGTTTTTTTCCATTGTACTGAAAGCAAGCATGATAACTACATTCTGTTTCCTGAGAAATAGAAACAGAATCAGATTTTCCTCCTAATTGGATGTATTCTTTTTGGGTAGAAAGCATAAAAATTATTTTGAAAGCCCATACGAAATGTCTGTCATTTGTTTCCGTTTAGTCATTTAACGCATCAGGGTTCATTCTGAATAGGAGAAAATGCCTCCCTGTCAAAACATTCCCTATGTGAGCTGCACAGTCACCGCCTGTATACCCGAAGTACATGCATTAAACGTACAAAAATATCTATCCATATTTT
>JAODKM010000038.1:4851804-4862556 GCA_026780845.1 Petrocephalus sullivani
CTATGTGAGCTGCACAGTCACCGCCTGTATACCCGAAGTACATGCATTAAACGTACAAAAATATCTATCCATATTTTAACAACTTGTCCAGCACAGGGTCGGACAGCCCGTATGACATGTGAGGGAGAGAGGACTCGGTCACTTTATGCACTTAGTGGCCCTTTACCAGCCGCACTGAGAAGCGCTTAGATCGGGCATTTCTGCCTCGGCAAGCAGGTGTCGCCAATACAGGGGCCGCTGGCTGTGCGCCGTATACATCGCATTAATAAGTGCAAGGTGCTTTGTTACACCTGTATACCGTCTTATCAAAAACTAGGTAACAAGTGCTACTCCCTAACAGTTACATATATCTCATAACGGAATGTTCGTGTTATTTTACCATAAAGGTTAACATTAATCTTGCAGATCAGTTATGCCACATTAAACGGTAAACGTAGTTTAAAACAATAACAATGGTAGTGCATATGCATTGCCGACTTCATCACAGCGGGTGAGCTAAAGCTGCCCTATTAAAAGACTTGCAAGCCGCGGTGACGCGTCACTGGGCTGCGCATGCGCACATCGAAACTAGTAGGAGCGTACCATTAGTGGGAAGGGTAGTACGCATATCGGATATGTTTTTGACCTATTGTGTGGAGTAGACTAGGTGCGAGAATAATGTGAAATTATATTAGTGTATATTATAATTATTTTAATGTAAAATGCAATTATATTGTAACAATTCTTAGAGTTATTTAATAAAGGTACCCTTGTAGAAAAGTGGAATAGTACAGTCTGGCGGCAATTCCGAAATGGCCCCGGAGCCGCTGCTTCCGCGTGGCGGCGCGTGCGTGCAGATGTGGTCATTAGGAAGCGCAAAGCGGCTTTGCTGTTTGTTTTCTGGGCACCAAAATGCGTCGGTAACGTGCAAATAAGCAGGCAGGTGTAGCCGTTTCCTGTTTACCTGCTGAAAGTCGCTGGGGTAAGATGGCATTAATGTGTCTTTTAGGGGCCGGGGAGTGACCAAATATAACGCAGTATAACGCTACTATCAGTGTGTCTTTTTTTAATTAAAGTTAATTTCTGTAACTCGTGGAGTTTTGTCGTGTAGTACACAATTCTTAGGCGCGTATCATGACTGTATTATAATTAATATATACTTGCTAAAGTATATGTATTTAATGGTTACATTAAGCTGCATTAAATACTGTTGGTAATAGTGAAACTGCGCTTGCTTTTTAAAACACAAAATACATTTTGAGAACACCTGAACATACGAAATGCGTCTATGCATTGCCTTGGATTGACGGTTTGACAAAGTTCCTTTGTTGTCAGTAGGTGTAATTTATATATGATTGCGGCAATAAAACTGTCTCCATTAAAAAAGTATTTTACTTATTTCTGCAGAGAAAAACAAAAACATAATATCTACAGACAAGCCTCGGAGGATATTAAATTTGCATCTAATTTTCCACCGTCACTTAAGGGAAATGTAAGAAAATGGGAAAAAATAACTAGAAACAATATGCTTATTCTCTAGGGGAGAAAAGTAAACTCATTATTTACCATGTATTTTTCTTCCTGGAGTAACCTTGATTAATTATCTAATACAGTAAACTTCCTGAAGCGTACCCTGTACGCTGTAATTACATCTCATGTTAACTCTTTGGTATTAGAGTCCATGTTTGAATAAGCATGATGTAATTTTAGCTATATAAAATAATGTGAAGTAACATTTGAATAATAAATACATGTAGCTGTTGTCACAATGGCAGTAAGTAGCTAAAGCTGAAAAGCCTGTCATGTGCATGTGATTGACGTGTTTGTTTTTTGCAGTTCTACAATGTCGATACATCCGGACCAGGTTGCGTTTGTCGGGCAGGCTTTCGAGGCATTCGTGATGGAACACCACCAGAGCGACCTCATCCAGATCCTGCAGGAAGGGGAGGAGGATGCACACTTCCCCGTCGTGGTGAACGCCATGACACTGTTTGAAGCCAACATGGAGGTTGCCGAGTACTTCAACGCCTTCCCCAGCGAGGTCCTGCCTATCTTCGACCACGCTCTGCACAGGGCGGCCACTGTAGTCCTGCAGTCTGTTCCCCAGGGCTCGGGGTGTCGCCTCAAACAGAACCTGCACACCAGGATCTCAGGTGGGTGGCCATGCTAGACATAGATACCTCTGCTGGGGGGAACGGTGATTGCATAAATTGTAACCTCAGTACTGAGAGAGAATACTAATTAAGTATATTAGGGATCAGTATGCAAGCAATTTTCTTAATTGCTTAAGTGGTGGAGTAATCCATGATTGGTGTTTGGAATCTATGCTGATAGACTTGACGTTCTTACTTTTGGTGGTCTGCAGTGTGATCAGGTTTGGGGGTCATTTTCAGTTGCTAATTGTCCTTATCCTAACAGAGATGGGTAAGTTTGTTTGGAGAAATTTGACTTTGGAAGAACCAAAATCTCCGTGGACACAACACCACCAAAGCCTCTCTTAGTACCTTTTATGGTCTGTCCTCCTCAGGAGTACATGCATAAGTGTTTCTGGGACCTGAATGACCCGTGGTCAGCTGTAGTGTGCAGCACCCTGCTTATTTATTGCTTTTAGGTGGTAGAGCTGAAATCCCACTATGGGATCTGAATGGATGGTGTGTACAGGTAGTCCTCAACTTACGACGAAGATGCGTTCCAATGACCCCGTCGTAAATATCGTAAGTCGTAAGTTTGGTGCATTGAAACACCAAAAACACAGAAAAAAATACACGCTCTAACACCATGACAACTGAACTCTGTTGATCGTTGCCAAGCCCTGATGCCCTGATGGTGTGGAGCTGGGATTCGGCGCTCTGTTTCTTCAAGGTGACCTTATAGGGTCTCTCGGGACAGCCTGAGGACATTCTTAGCATCTCGTCAGTGCACCCCACATAACAGAGGAGCCAAGTCCCCGGGTGCCCGTTAGCAGGATAGGGCTGCAGTGTGTGCAATGCTAATTAGCATACTTTTTGAATGCGAAATAGCATCTGACTTTTACGGAGAGCTGGAGTTCCATGCCAGAAAACATTTCGCCATTCAATTATTTTTTTCGTCAAAAATAACAGGATGCCGTGAGTCGCAAAAGGAGAGCGCTTTGTGTAACTGCAACAGCAAAGCATTGACTTTGGGTGGTTTAAAATTCACCTGAAAAAGCGCAATTGGAAAGAACTTACCTGAATGAGAGCCGATCGGCACATTAAGCACTGGTTAGAATACATTACCAAGCTTGATAAATGGATCTCCATGGTGAGACGTCTACATGGTGAGCCGTCTACATGGTGAGACGTCTACAGTGCTTTGTCTTTAGTGTTACTATGTACTCTGTATCAGGGGTAGGCAGCCCTGATCCTGCAGTGCTGGTGTGCAGCAGGTTTTCCACCCTCCCTGATGAGTTACCATCTGCCTGAGATCAGGCGAGATCCATCAGAGACCAGGTAGGATGGAAACCTTGCTGGATACCTCTCTCCAGGACTAGGGTTGCCTGCCCATGCAGTTTAATGATACCACTGACTTGAGCCAAATGTTTGCCAGCGATCGCCAACCAGTCAACGGCGATCTTCCAAGTGCTCCTAGGCGATCGTGAAGATCCGAACGCCTCGACCCCCCCACCCCCGTTGTAACCTTTCTCTGTCACGTCCCGGTAACTCACAACATTATTATTATTATTATTATTATAGTATCTCACTGTAAATGAGGTTGGAGGCCACGGGCCTTGACATTAGATGCCACTTACAGTTCTGATAGGAGCTTTTGGGTGATGCGTCCTCCATCGCCCATCTTCCTGCCATCAGCCATAGATGCTTCTTTGCTTAGATTAGGTAGATACAGCAGAAGCAGCCCTGTGTGTACATTCAGAGTGGGCTGAGCCCCAGTCGTGTGACCTGATTGTGGCTCCGTGCCCCGTTGCTGATTCCCCGGCTCTGTTTCTGGCTCAGGTGGCGACGCCGTGGCGGTCCGTTTGTTCAGTAGCTTTTTTTTGTTCCCCCAAGTGTTCGCAACAGGAAAACTGTTTATATTTAACAAGCCCATGCCGGCGAGTGGCTTCAGCCTTGGATGTGTTTTTAAGGAAAAACAGCTTGTCACGTTAATCAGATCTGGCCCCGTGCCTGTACCTCCCAGCGGCCCCTGGGCGTCTCGCTCGTGCAGTAGGCTGCTGCGTAGGAACACGCAGTGATGAATGTCCTTATGTTTTACGCGTATTCCTCATCCCTGGGAGTGGACATGGTCCAATTCAACTGGAACAACTGTGTTATTATTTTTATTAGGTTATTTTTTCACACTCATCCATCGACTTTCTGTACCCATTTTTCTACTGCAGGGTCCCAGTGAGCCTGGAGCCTGTTGCAGGAAGCACAGGCCACAAAGCGGGACATATATGTATGCTGTCCTGCGTTCTGGGGCTGTGCGGTGGCTCACTGTTGTCTCACACCATCAGAGTTGGGGTTTGAATTCTGCCTCTGTGCCGTGTCTGTGGGGTTTGCGTGTGAAACGAAGGTTCGTGTCACTGCGAAATCCTCTCGCACGTGCAGCTCCTCCTCACATGTGGCTCACTAATTCGCATCTCTGACGTGATGGAGTGTAACGATGCACAAAATTCGCAGCTCGCTACAGACCTGTATTGTGGGTTCATGGGTCGGTGCAAATTTCAGTACCGCAGGGATCACAGAATTTTGTTTTAAAATGATTCATCATTAAAACTGCGAACAATTTAGGAGCAGCTGTGAACCAAAGTGAATGCATCTGTTGATATGCATGAATAAAAAACCTGAAAGACGCTTATCTGTACATTGTAAAAATGATTACGTAAATACAACTAAAAAAAAATTTAACTATAACAATCATCATGAACTAAATCTTAAATCCCGTATTCTATACCATCAAGTATGGTGTGAATTTCCTGGCAAAAGAGCTTTGAATACATTTACGTTTACAGCATTTGGCAGACGCCCTTAGCCAGAGCGACTTACATAAGTGCTTTAAGGCTCTAACGATGGTGGGGACTAACTTATAGTGGTTTCTGCTTTGCTGTGCTCATAGACATACTCAGGTGACGAGTTAGCGAGTTGGATGTGTTTCCAATAAGAGTTATAACAGCTGAAAGACATCTTGGTCGTATTGCCTCCTTTGGTTTGTTAATAAATTACACCGAAATGTTCCCAAGCAGCTTATTAGCACTGACATTTCCCGCATTATCCATAACCACCTCACAGCTACACTTGGCATAATATTTTTTATGTTGAACACCTACTTGGCTTCCATCCATTTGTCTGTACCCGCTTATCCTATTCAGGGTCACAGGGGGTCCGTAGCCTATCCCAGACGCTACGGGCACAAGCCAGGGAACAACCCAGGACAGGATGCCAGCCCATCCCAGGGCACAGTTTGGTAACGCTAATTACCCATAGCATATTTTTGGACTGTGGGGGGAAACTAGAGTACCCAGAGGAAACCCCACTGTGACACGGGGTGAACATGCAAACTGCACACACATGGAGGCAAGGGGGGCACTCAGACCCCAGAGGTGTGAGGCAGCAGTGCTAACCGTGCCCCCCCCCGCTTAGCGTCCCATCACAGTAAATGTATTCATCCGTTTCAGTATGTTTGGGCCCTGCAATGAACTGACATTCAGTCCATGGTGTACCCCCCCCCCCCTTCCCTGGGGCTGTGGGCTGCAGGCTTCTTGTGACCTTGTATTGGATTTGCAGATGGATAGAAAATTACATCATCTGTTCTCAGAACGCTGTTGCTAACATGTCAGGTCTTTACACATTAAGGATAAACTAAGTTGTCATAATAAACCAAAAGGTAAATATAAATGTCAGTCCCTAAATGTGTTCCAAGATGGTGTAGGAAAGCGTGACATTGAACAATGAGGAAAAGTAAGAAAAGAGTACCACCTAGTGGTCATTAGGTGTTACAGCTGCAGTATGGTCACTGTGCTCCTATTGGTGCTTTGACTGTTTCAGGTGGTGAGTGTCGATTCTGCTACATAACCTTCGACTGCCAGTCTTGATATGGCTTCCATCTGTATCTTAGGTCTGCCGGTTTGCCCTGAGCTGACACGGGATCGCATCCCCAGGTCACGTGACGTGGGCCACTTCCTGTCCGTAACGGGCACCGTCATCCGCACCAGCAACGCTAAAGTGCTGGAGTTCGAAAGGGACTACATGTGCAACCAGTGCAAGTACGTGTTCTCCGTCCAGGCCGACCTGGAGCAGTTCTACAGCTTCAAGCCGCCCACCTCCTGCCCCAACGAGGAGGCCTGCGGCTCCTTCAAGTTCACCTGCCTGTCGGACTGCTTGTCCTCCCCAGCTGGCTGCAGGGACTACCAGGAGATCAAGATCCAGGAGCAGGTAGCCAAGGCTCCAGGAGACTGAGCGTATCTCTCTCTGCTCATGTTTGCTAATGGAGTGTAAGATTGCTGTCTTGATGCTGCTTATTGTGTGTAAGTATAATGCAATGCATGGCAAAGAGGAGAAAGAAGAAAAGCTGATGAAAAGTACAAGAAGTTACCAGAAAACCCACAATGTAGGTCTGAAATGCTTAAGCAATAAACAGAATTCCTGCAGAAATTTGTATTTCCAAAGGAAAACCATGTTGTCATTTTACATTCTGTACACTAGGTGGCGGCAAAGAGCCAGTGCCTGGCTGGTTCAGTGATAAGTTCTGATGTTGTGGGTAGTTGAGGTTCGTGACAGCCATCCATGCCCTGTATTTGCTGTTTTCCTCCCCAGGCGCAGAGACTGTCTGTGGGCAGCATTCCCAGGTCCATGCTGGTGATCCTGGAGGACGACCTTGTGGACAGCTGTAAATCAGGTTAAGGACATGTTCCTTGACTCTTTAGAGTTGACCCAGATAAACATGGAAGTGTTTAAGGATGTTGAATCTTTATTCTTATGATGTGTCTTGTGTACTGCAACGTTTCTAAGGATACTTCCCCTTTGCAGCATTCTACATAGCAGAAATTCTTCATCCTTGCCAGCATTTTCCAAACATCTGGAATCAGATGTTTCTTCTCCTCGGTGTCTTTCTTGCCAGACTGTCTGGATGCAGTAATGGAGACCAGCTTTTACTTGATCTCCAGTGCTGTTTGGTCTTACAGTCCACAGGAAATGACCTCACTGGCGTCTGGTCATGTGACCCGCAGGGGACGACATCACCGTGTATGGTGTGGTTCGGCAACGATGGAAGCCGCTGTACCAGGACTCCCGCTGTGACCTGGAGATAGTGCTCCAGGCAAACTTTGTCGAGGTCAACAATGAGCAGTCCACCGCAGCACTGGTCTTGGAGGACATTCAGAAGGAGTTTGAGGAATTCTGGGAAAAATACAGGGACAACCCTTTAGAGGGTAAGCAATAAGTGCTCCTCTTACAATATTCTCAACTACCTCTTTAATACCTATTCAAAAGTTTAAAAGCCTTGAATTGCACAATCGCTGCCAGTACATGCACCCAGTGGGAAACTTATTGGAGTAAAACTTGTGCATCATTTTTGAAAAATGTTACTCTGTCGAATTGTGAATTACTGGCCATTTGGACCATAAAAATAGTTTCACTTGCATTTTTGTCTTTGTGAAGGCAGGAACCAGATTCTGAGGAGCCTGTGTCCACAGGTGTTTGGCATGTATGTGGTGAAGCTTGCTGTGGCCCTGGTGTTGTCAGGTGGGGTTCAAAGAATAGATTCTTCTGGAACAAAAGTCAGAGGTCAGTATGTCCACTGAGAGAACAGTACTGTTTCATGGGCTGAACAGGGCCAAAGATTAGAATAATAGTAATTTTAGTAAGAAGTAGAACGCAGGCTTTGCGATGACCCAGGACCAGTTATCATCCACAGGCTCTTTAGGGTAATCAAACAAAAGCAGTCTTTCTTTAAAATCTCAATGGTGTATTTTAATCCTTGTTCTTTTCAGCTCGCAGTTGGCTGTTTGGCTAAAACGAGGGGTTAGTAAGCCCACAGGATGGTCAGTAACTCTACCGGTAAAGTCAGGCCAAACATTCAGACATGCTAACCGAGGTCTGTTTCCCATGCAGGCGAGTCCCACCTGCTGCTGGTGGGTGATCCAGGCACTGGCAAGTCGCAGTTCCTGAAATACGCCGCCAAGATCACGCCGCGCTCGGTGCTTACCGCGGGCATCGGCTCCACCAACGCGGGTCCGTCCCGCGCCGAGAAACCCCACACCGAGCACTCCGCTTATCGCTGCAGTTCTTTTTCATTGTAGCACCTTAGCGGACATACTTATGAATATCAGAAGCGCCTAACACAGCTAACACTTAGCTCAATAACAGCTGGATATTTCTCATTTAGTAGTTTAGTAATTTCTTAAGTATTCCAGCAGCAGGGCAGTCTTAGCAGGCTAACCTCCCTGCTGCAGCTAGGCTTGGCTGCTATCTAATTCTTCATACCGTCCAGGCATCATACCACAGAACAAGATCTGCTGTCAGCATATCCAAAAGCATCACTATTCTGTTTGCTTTTTTTTTTTATTTTGGCGATAAAATTTTCCAATCACCACCCTCCCTTGGCCAAGAATTTCAAAATCCCATGGTATACCCTAAGTAGCGCAGTATACCATATTTCCGTAATACCGTCCAACCCTAACTATAACACATCCACATTCTTGGTGGGTTACATGTAACCAATCAAGAAACCCTGAGTCCCTCTGAAGCCCTGGCCCCTGATACATTTGCATATGGTTGTATGCTTTAAAGGGTGCTCCTGTGTTGGGTGTGGATTGTGCCAGTGAGTGGTGCATTCTGGACTGCAGATGAATGTCGTCAGTGTTAATTTGGGATCTTCAGTTCCTACCTTATATGTTTACATGTTGTATTGGAGCAATAAAAGTGAAGCACTTTAGCCGAAGGGTATGAAGGTGGAGTCTTGCTCCGGCAACCATCTGGTGCAGTCATATGCCACCCGATCTGTGACGTTACCCCCCAGGGCTAACGGTGGCTGCGGTGAAGGACTCCGGCGAGTGGCATCTGGAGGCGGGGGCACTGGTGCTCTCTGACGGGGGACTCTGCTGCATTGACGAGTTCAACAGCATCAAGGAGCAGGACCGCACCAGCATCCACGAGGCCATGGAGCAGCAGACCATCAGCGTGGCCAAGGCTGGGTGAGGACATCGGCGGGGGGGGCTGCCGTGCATCATCGTTACATCACCACATCCCCTTCACGCCTGCACGCCCTCAACACCATAACGCTCACAGCTGTGAGAGTCTCAGGAGGACCGCGGACGGAACGCTGCGGCCATGTGGCAGAATTTCCTGTTCTGGGGTGTGGATGGGGATGTGCCCTAATGGAAAATAGGAGCTGATAGGAAAGGAAAGGGTGTGATGTGTCGGGACAGAGTGGGGGAAATGATCACATGAGAGGAGGCCACAGGTCTGACAGTGGCATCAAACTGGTATCCGTGATACCGCAGGGAGATTAAATGGGAAACGCCAAAATACACAAGGGCGGGGGGAGGTGGATCGTACCAATAACAACCAAACGGGGGCCCGTCACGAGAGTGGCAGCGTGGGGCCTTGTGGAGATTGCTGCACCTGTAGCATGGAGGTGACGGGCTGTCTCTCTGACATGCAGCATGGTGTGTAAGCTGAACACCAGGACCACCATCCTGGCAGCTACCAACCCCAAGGGCCAGTACGACCCCAGCGTCCCCGTGTCGGTGAACGTGGCGCTGGCCAGCCCGCTGCTGAGCCGCTTCGACTTGGTCCTGGTGCTGCTGGACACCAAGAATCCCCAGTGGGACACAATCATCTCCTCCTTCATCCTCCAGAACAAAGGTCTGTCGTATCCCACCCTTTGCCACCCCTTAGACAGATCCGGGCACACCTCTGGGATGGGGGGAGGGGGGGTCACTACCTCGCTTGCGTAAATATCCAAAGTAAAGCATTAGATGGTATGAAGAATGAAATCCCCCTCGATGGCGCAGTTTCCTAGCTGCCTTCATCCCAGATAAAGCGTTACCTGTGACATCAGAGACTCCTCAGTGATGGGTGGCTTACTCTGGCATCCCTCGGGTAACTTCATAGTATGTATTAGAACATGTTCCTGGAAAGTTGGGGATCAGTGTTTGGTTTTTGGTTTTGCATGTAGAATTTGCATTTCGTTAGGGCTCTTAACCAGATAAGGGAGTGGAAGTGTGTCCGCGTGTGTGTGTGTGTGTGTGTGTGTGTGTGTGTGTGCGTGTGCGTGCGTGCGTGTGTGTGTGTGTGTGTGTGTATGTGTGTGTGCGCGCGCACGGGTCATGTATATATTAAACTGAGGGGCCATTTGGTCCCTGGTTATTTTGACATGGAGGGAATCATTTTATCGGTCCAAATACACACAAATATGAATACAAATGTGTGTGTGTGTGTGTGTGTGTGTGTGTGTGTGTGTGTACCCCAACATGTACCCCCCCTGCAGCTCCCGGCACTGGTGGCCCAGCCGACTCCCTGTGGGGCCTGGAGA
This sequence comes from Petrocephalus sullivani, assembly GCA_026780845.1. Classification (NCBI taxonomy): domain Eukaryota; kingdom Metazoa; phylum Chordata; class Actinopteri; order Osteoglossiformes; family Mormyridae; genus Petrocephalus; species Petrocephalus sullivani. The sequence goes on from JAODKM010000038.1 coordinate 4,862,275, forward strand.
AGATGAAGGCCTACTTCCGGCTGGCCAAGGGCCTGCGGCCGCGCATGACGGAGGAGGCCAGCTGCGTGCTGGCCCGCTACTACCAAGTGCAGAGGCAGAGCGAGGCCCGCAGTGCCGCCCGCACCACCGTGCGCATGCTGGAGAGCCTCGGACGGCTGGCCGAAGGCAGGCCCGCGCGCCCCCGCGCGCCCCCACGCGCCCCCGCTGACTTGACGGCTGACTCTTCTCTCAAGTTGCCCTGTTGGTGATGGCGTTACGGCAGCTGGCTCATTGACTGGCACT
>JAODKM010000038.1:4879379-4889449 GCA_026780845.1 Petrocephalus sullivani
AGTTTGATACAGAAAAATATATTACCTCCCTAGGTGAGCTAATAGCATTAACAGCCTGTTGTTGTCCTCAGAATGGTTTTGGAATGCATGGTCTTGGTTGATGTAATGCTTGGGTTAGATTCAGGTCATGACTTCCCATCTTTCTGAGCTACAGAAAAACACCCATGTGTAGTAACATAGTAGTTGTCATGTTTCACTAGTTTTAAAAGTGTATTAAATAGCATCCTGTAGTAAAAAATGAGAAATAGACCAACAGTACTACAAATGCACGAAAAAGCAGGAAATGGGTCAAGTCAAGTGATATCCATATACAGGTACATGATGTCACGAAATAGTGTTTCCCCCAGGAACACAGTGCAGCATACAAGAGCAGTAACTGGGAGGGTTTTCATAATGCTTGAAGTGCAAAACCCGGGATGGTGTGTGTGTGTGTGTGTGTGTGTGTGTGTGTGTGTGTGTGTATATATATGTATGTGTGTGTGTGTGTGTGTGTGTGTGTATATATATATATATATATCAAATATTATGATTAAAAGTGCTTTCACTGCTGAAAATGTGGCTGTAGCAAGCTAGGGATTTGCTCTAGATATCTATAATCAAGCACATTTAAGTATATTTCTGTTTTACCTCCAAACATTTAGATCAGCAACAATAATACAAATTTATATTATTTACAATTACAAGGGCGTTTCATTGTAATTCGTCTGGACATATCTCTAGAACATCTGTCTCTGGAATTCTACAGGTTGTTGATAATATTGCTGAGGTAATGGTTTGTCTTTGTCTTTTGGGACTTTTTCTGACCCTAGGCTCTGGTGCTGCCTCTCCATCGTGGGCCCCGGGCTGCGACTCCTCTTGGCAGGCTGGCACCTCTGCCAGCAGCAGCAGTAACCGGGGCCGGCGCCACAGCACGGCCTCTGACAGCGCAGACACAGGTATTGGCACGTCCTGCTCCGACAGCGTGGAAGGTGAGCTGCAGCACCACCCTCGTTTGGTCTACATACAGTACATACACCTAGTCAGTTATGTGTGTCAAAACATTCATGGTCCTCAAGCCTGTGCTTGTTCATCTTCTGTCAGTTAGTTTTTGGCAAATTTATAGCTGCTGAGTAGACTAGAGGACCAGTTTTAGACATTCTTAAAGATTTATCTCTCTGGACTTAAGTGCACTTTAAAAAGGGATATATTGCACTGGAAGACCATTTTCTGCTTAAGCTCTAAGGCATTAGATGTGGGTATTTTCGATTGAAATTTGACTGATATTTACTAGTGAATTGTGGATGGAATTTCTGTGTTCAGACTGCTTCAGTCAGCTGTCAGTGTTGAGTTTATTTTTGCAAAGGTGTTATAGAAGTAAACCTCTGTTTAAAACTCTTTCATTTAGGTAATTTTTTTTGTTAATTAAGGCAATGGTTGAGTTTCTTCATTGTTACTTCTTGTTGGGCCAGCGAACACTCCAGTGTAACTGGTGACGATGATGTAATTCTTAGACTTTCTATTTAAGACGAAGCGCAGCATGTCAGTGGTTAAGGTATCATGTTCTTGCCGGATGTAGTTGGCAGCTATGCTCTCAGTAATTGGACAAATGGTCGCCTAACAACTGAGCATCAGTTTGCCCCAGAGAGCACATAAACGCGGCTGGAAGTGATTACCATGCAGCCTCCCTGCCCCCATCTCCCCCGTTTGGATGTTTCATCGTGGTGTGTGAGGCAATATGGAGCCATGGAAATGGAGAGGACCCCCCCCCCCACTTCTCAGCATTGCCACATGCTCTTTGATGGTTTTACAGCTGACACTCATTGCTGAGGGTGAAGTGGGGGATGGGATGGAACCTCTGGGCATACTGCCCATCATAAATGCCTTACAATTGAGAGTTCATGCTGTTGTAGATCTAATGGGCTGTTTCTGTCATTTGAGTAATCCTTATTGAATGACTGCTGTGTTTTTGTACAATACACGTTGTATTTGTAGTCAGTAGTCCAGACTGATTGAGCCAAGTATGGCCTGACTTTCCTCCTCCTATGATTTTGATGCCGGGACAGCCCTGTTAATATACAGCTGTTCCTTCAAAGTCGACCCCCCTCCAGGACACAAACAAGGCTAACATCATGGTGGGGGTAGCCATGGTTGTGGAGTATTTTGGGAAAACTTCTGCAGGAACCTGAACTTCACTACACCAATTGGTGGTGTTCTGCCACAGTCTAATTTAAATTGATCAAGGTTTTGGTCAGTGGGGATCAAGCCTCTGGTGAGGGAAACTCTGCATCAGATGTTTTCATTCTGTTTGCTAAGTCTGCTTGTTTGCCCAACAAGAAGTGGTTGTCCAGAAGACAGCCAGTAGACTTGAGATTCATTTTGTACAATTGAGCTTTCTAACAAGGTCTTTGAGACAGTGCTGTTATAAGTGATGAGCAAATCACATTTCTTTCTTTTTTTGTGACATTCATAACCCCACCTTTTGTTTCCATCTGAACCTTATATATCATATGTGATGGGAGCAGTTGCCGACTACTAACTAGGGCCAACAGCAATGACCTAATCAGACCCAGCCTGAGCCTGCAGCTGGCACCTCTGTGCCCTGTCCCAGATTTTGGCACCTAGCTCTCTGCTTGTATCACTGGATGTTGACTATGTCTTGGTTTGGCTGATCTCAGTGCTGGGGGGTCTGAGAGACCATGGGCTGCAGAGAGCCATGGCTACATCACATCAGGCTGTTTTTGATCACATTATCTGTATTATTCGTGCTTCAGTGTCCTTCAGATTTATTTAACTTTCTGGTTATTTTTTGTGACTTTAAGTCTTCTGTGGGATGACTTGAAGTTGTATCCTCATGTTAAAATAAACCCCATTTTCTATGCACTTCCCGTTTGAGGTCTGGCATTGATTGTTCTTTGAGGAAAGAAAAATATACCCTGCTATGCCAGAGAAATTCATGCTCATGTGTGTTTCTGACCTTTTCACCTTTATATCCCCACAGATACAGAAAGGTCACATTTTTTAATGTGCAGACATGTTATACACTCATGGGCGTCAGTAACAGAGGAATAAATTGATCACCTGTCTTTCCCATTGTTCCTCTAGTCCTCAGGTCAGCTAGTTTAACAGAATGTGGAAAATCAGTCAATTATATCCTGTAGTATTTATTTGTAGCTGAAACTTTTATTTTGTTTTGAATGCTTACTATTTTAATAGCTTCTATACCTATTTATTTACTAAAACAGTCATGTGAACAGCTTTTCTGCAGAGTATGTTACGAATCTAGTTGTTAGTGGCAGCATTCATCACAGTGTACTTCACAAGGTCTGTACTGGCAGCACCCTGTAATATTATCCAGATACCATCACCACCAGAGGTACCTTTTTCTGAGGGGGGTGGAGGCCTCGTGCTTTCACTCTACCCACCCCCTCTGTAGTTTCACTGGCCATAAATCCATACCATAGAAGGGACTCTATTCCTGGAGCAGCCACATAATTGGTATATTGGGTCTAGCCTGTTTCCATTTTCCTTACAGCACATAGTGCCAGTGTGGTTTTAGTAAATTGAGTCTGCCCCGTGATGATATATCCCTGTGTCCCCATTAAGTCTATCCCAAAATTATTTTGTCCTTCATTTTGCATCACCTGCTTATCTAAATTGAATTTCTGTGATTTCATTGGTTCAAAACAGGAATTAAGTTCCAAATAGAGCTTCATGCTTCTTATATGGTATTTCCAATACAACTAGTTACCAGACGGGCCATAGCCTTATACAGCATATTTATAGGGAATGTTGTTTTTTTTTTTTTTTTTTTAATACTGGCCAATCCTGGAACTATCAAGGGATGTTTGTGTGTCTACTTCTGTGATGACATCCTGTTTGTGTTTTGATATATTGACTACATGCATGTTTTCTGGGCACATGGTCAGATTAGTAATGCTAAAAATCAGCTTTGTCTTGACTCTGCAGTATAAGTCGCAATGATGAAAGTTTTCCTGTCCTCTAATAGAATCTCTGGTATTGAGTAACACCTTTCAGTGCTCAGGAGGGGGGAGGGATGTTCTTGCTGGAAATGAAAACCTTTTAACCTTGAGCAAAAGGATGTTAAATTTATTTGACTAGTGGTGAGGTTTATTCTAGGGAGGGAGGTAGCTTGGAGGAAAATACAGGCCTCATAAAAATCCCTGTCAGCCTAACTGGCTTCTAATCCCTGACCCCAAAAAGACAGCAGTGCCTTCTATCCAAAAGCAGGCCACTGTGTCTCTAATTATACACCAGAGCAGCAGCACCCTGCTCCTTCTAATTACCTTCAGAAGCTTCAGGTTTCATGGTTATGTTTGTGCGCTAAGCTCATTATGTTTGTCGTCTTACACAGGATAGTTGTTAAATTGCCCACGGTCATGGGCATTTTAACTCTAGGTCATGGCCCTACAGGGTGGATCAGGGTTGTAGTATTTGAGTGTCGTTAACTCTAATTGCTTTTGTAGCTAATTTGTGTTTAGTGTATTTGCTGTCAAACACTCACCCCAATTGTCATTTCATACTAAACAGTGGCAATCGCTCCATAGTATTATATAACAGGCCGTACACAGGTCTTGGATACTTGGAGAACGATATTAACAGATATAATCTGGCTACAAATGGCAAAGTGGGCTTATTTCTTTAGTTATTCTTCTTTCCCTTTAGTCTCATCTTTCTCTTAGGGTATTCAAACCATTGTTTATCCCTCCTCTCCCCTGCAGTGTTTATGTCAATGGAAACTTATTTTGGCTGAGCACTTATGCAACATGGGCAGGACTTTGTCAGTGTGAGAAGTGTTAGGTTGTAGTGCCAAGAACTGAAGGTGTTGAAAGGCAACCAGATACTGGTGACTTGTAGGCTGGGAATAAGCACGGAGGTAGCCCAAGACATGAAGGAGAGACATGCCAGGAATTCTTGGTCCATCTAATAATATTGGTTAGTGTGTAGCTCACCTTACTCTAGAATGACGAAATGCTTGGACCAACATCTCACTTGCATGCTAACAGGCAGTAGCACTTAGCCAACTCCTGCTCACACACTTTAGTTTTTATTTTACCTTTGAACCAATCAGAATGGGGATTTTGGTCCAAAGGATGCTAATGAGGGCTGACACATTCAGACAAGCTTTGGATTAGCTTTGGGTAGTTTGAGGTCTGAAGTGGTTCAGGGGGTGGGATGGTTGTCTTTTAGATCAAATTAAATGTTAATTCACAAGTTATTCCAGCCACCACCACAAAGAAGGTGCTAGCAAACTGGTTTCTAGGAAAATAAGATTAATTTAAAATTTGCAGTCATCTTTGGATGCTAAGATAGCAAAATTTGGATCATCAAGCGTTCAGCTGTGTCAGGGGTAATTGTGTTAGGATTTGATGGGAGGCCCTCCCCCCGCGCCTTATGCCCTAGTGTGAGGTCTGAGATCATATCCATCTCAGGGACCCGTCCACATACCACCTGCTCCTCACCCATTACTTTGATGGGTGTGTCCTCAATCATTGCCAGTGTTCCTGACCTGCTAAGTGATTGATACCCTTTTAAGTAGGATAGTATAGGCTCCGATCACAGAGGGAACCTTTCACTCATCTGAAATATTTCCCTGATGGTGCTGGGTATAGGTTATGTTGCTCTTGTAGCCTGTGATTGATAGATAGATGGATGCAGTTTTTTTTTGTGACTAGTATTTTTCATAAAATGCTGGATAGCACTATTATATAGCTTCTTTGTCAAAAGCATGCTTATTTGTTTTAAAACATCAATTACTGTTTTTGATGAATGAATTTTATTTAAATATTACATCTACATGCTCTTGCATCCAGTTCTGCCTGGTACTCTCCATTAAAATGCTGGTTGACTTGGCATAGAACTGCATATATTAGGTGCTTCTGCCATAGTATTGGTGTTTCTACAAATCAACACTACTGTAAATTGCTTTGCTAAATTAGAAAACAAATTTAATAGTAGTAACGCACCGATAAGGAATTTTCAGGCTGTTGCCGATAGCCGATAAAAAAAAAAAAGCCATAATAATGATTTTGAGGATTACTTTTGAGTAACTTTTTTTTTTATTTCCACTGCCTATACAGATCTGTTTTGCTATCAAATGCAGACATTTTTCTGTTTAGAGTGCATGTGTGCAAACCAATATGGATCACCATTTTAAAGGGAATGATTGGTAAATATCAGCTAATTTTTAACCGTGTGTATATATAACGTGTGTGTGTGTGTGTGTGTAAGGATTGGTATCGTTAAGATACCAACATCACTAAATTGGGTCTTAAATTACTTGGAACTTTTATTGAGCATTAGTTACATTGACATTTGAGAAAAAATTATATGGTGATAGTTATCATTTTATCACCCAGCCTTACCTAGATATATGAGTTTAGTTTGGACTGTCTGTATAAAGTCGCATTTAAAAGAATGTTTTGTACACAAAGTAATAGCTGTCTTCAGAGACTGATCTCTCCCCACGCCATGTGAGTTCTTCAGTTCTCTCTCTGGTTGTCAAGGAAACCCAGCGCTTCTTCCTCCGAGAAAGCCGAGAAAGCCGAGCGAGCTCAAAGAGCCCAGTGTTTCTTTTTGTTATACGTGAGACATGGCGCTCATCTCTGTCAAGTAACACTGGTCCCGGGTGTCACCAGGGCTCACGGCGGAGTGCCTACCGACGAGTGATGAAAGGAGATGAGAAGGGCACGTCACATTTCAGAACAGTTTAAAAGGTGATTAGGGGCATGCTGCTCACACATATAGTACTTGTTTTAGATAATCACCTGGTCGGGGGGTTTCTGACATGAGGAAGTTTCTTGATAGCTGGGCTTCTAATAAAGTAATGTTTTATTTTAAAATGTACATAATTTAAGGTTTGGGGTCATTTCCTGAGTGAAATGTTTAAGGACTATTCAAGTGATCTCTAGAAGTGCTCTTTGTAATGCTGCATTCTAACCTTTTTATAAAGAAATTAGTTTTCAGATGTAAAACAACAAAACAGACTGTTTATTTTAATCTCAATATTTACTACTTCCCTTTGTACAGATACTGCTGTTTTTTTTACCCCCATCAGACACTTTTTTTGATTACACTGGTGTCTTGCATATCTATCCAGGTAATTTCATCCCAATTATCTAGCCTAGGGTAATTTACTTACTTCAGTATGACAACATTAGCAACTGGATAGTTCCACATTTGAAGAAGCTGTTGATGCATAAGCCTTTTTCCTCCAGTGGAATATTACATTTTTTTCTTGTTTTAGTGCTGAAAGTATGAATGTTTATATGAGTCACCTAGCTTTGCAACTTGAATGAAGTTAGGCGAAGCTCATTTCTGTTGAATGAACTAATTATCAAATCTGAATAGCATGAGCAGTTGTCATGTGGGGCAGGACAGCCTGCTGGACCTGTATGTCCTTCAGTAAGTGAATGTGCCATGACATTTGATGATTTTGCTGGCTAATACTGGCTCGGTGGCATTTAAAGGGACTGCTTTATCACTGCACTTTTGGTACTTCCAGGCTATAATATGACTGATTTCCTTGACTTTTTCGGGTGGGTGGTATATAGAGATTTTATTATTATAAATAATGTTAAATCAAGTTTTAAAGTTTCTGAATAGTTCGATTCCAATCTTGCAGAAAGCTGTATTTCTTCTTCCTCACTTCTGCTGCGGGCTCCTCTGCTCTGCTAGTGGCCCCGCCCCCTCTCACGTGCACGCCTGCTGTGACGGGCTTAACCCCGCTGCACAAGCAGTTTATGAAATTAGTATAAACGTAACATTGGACAATGTGATGGTTATATGAACTGCACGTGGACATTTATTGATTTGTGGAAAAGAAATGTTGAACCTTTATTAAAGGATTGGATCAATTATGGTCTGTGTGTCGCTAAACCTGTGTATGAAAAGATGAGCTGTAATCAGTAATTTGTATTTAAGTACCCCGCTCATGAAGCATGATATTCTTTTTAAAGTACCAATAAAGTATTGCAAATTATTATATCAAATCAATTTTTAACTTGGTAAATGGCAGATGGTCGGGAAGTACTTATCAAAATCTTTAGGCTGGGATGAATTGGTTACATAAGCCCACCTCAGCAAGGGCTACTTCGCAAGATAGGTTGGCTTTACAAGCTTCTGTTGTTTGCACAGTTATATACAATATTTTGTTATGGAAAACCTAAATGCACTTGTTAAATTGCTACAAGGCTACAGTTTATTAAATTGTTTGTTAAAACAGTGAAGCTTGTGTAAGCGACGGGTCATTATTTGCCTGTTTTGTTTTATAAATTTTACATTTGTGTTGTAGACTACATTTCCATATAATTTCAGATACATCTGCAGAACACTTAGACCTGCCAGTTTTTGTTTAGTTTTGCATTGTGTTCTTAACTTGCAGCCTAATTGCAGTGTTATGGAAAGCACTTTCACATGCTATAGGCCTGTTGATTATAAATTAATTGGGTGTTTGCTACAGCCTTTATTTTGTTAGTGTTTTGTGGCATATTGTATTGCTTTGATTTACAACTGAAATTTTCCCCACTTCATAAAAATATGAAAATAGATATCGTATATGGCCGTTCAGCCAAAATGTATCAAGATATGATCTTTTTGTCTATATTGCGCAGCCCAAACACACATGCAGTACTGCTATTGTACTCTTTTCTGGGACGATGCCCCCACACACACGTTCTTGTTTGCTTTCTCCTGGGGGCAGTCCCTCATGTGGTCCCACCGAGCGGGAAGCATAAGGCCACAGGCTTCTTGTTTGTCACTAGCCACCCTCTCTGGGTGGGAGGTGGAGCAGACATTTGGCACATTGTTGGTTTATTCTCCTAATAACTAGATCTGGATTATCTGATGCTTTTAAAGCTCATTAAACTCATTCCTGCCCTTCAAGGCCTAGATGTGCTGCCTCCTCTCCTCCTGTTCTGTGCCCCTTTGCATACTATTCTGGTAAGGATGGCTTTTGTGTAATGTCCATCCAGTCTCACAGCATCTCCCATTGTTGGTATGACACTGGGCCTGCTGCTTCAGCCTTTGCAGCCCATTGAAGCAAACAAAGTCCTCCTTTTGAAGCAGAGTGGGTCTTCCTCATTTAACCTTGCTAGGAACAGTCACTTGATCCTGGCTATAATGCTGCCGTGGGAGTGAGGCAGCAACTCAGGTGTGTCTTTATGTGTACACTGTACATGCTAGACCTATAGGAACAGATGCACTGGCCTAGCAGCCTAGGAAAGGGGGACAGTTTGGAGAGCTCATGGGACCATCTGTCACCTCCCCTCTCCTCTGCAAGCAGACTGTGCTTCCGGTCCAGGTTGAGGAGGTGTTATGCAGAGAGTACAGTCAGTCAGGGTCAGTTTCATTTACTGGTGGAAGAGTTATCCAAGACATCACTGTATAGTAAGCAGGATCCTTTACTGATTGGACCGTGTCTGACTTAGGATTTTCTAATTTATGGTTTGGTACAGCAGCAAAAAAATTTTAAATTGTATTTTCTCACTGAAACCAGAGGAATCTGCAGATCTGCAGCTGGTCAGATTACTCTGAACACCAACTTGCTGCTGCTTCTCTACTAGGGATTGCTGCTGTTCACTTACAACTGAATGAATGTTGGAGTCATAAACGCATTAACCTACTAGAACCTATTTATTTAAACGTATGTAGAGTAGCTTATGGATTTGTGTTGGTTTTTTGTAATTTGAAATTTCTATGAAATTGCATGCATGTAAGATGACTGGCCAGAACGCATGGCTACCCAATGAGGCCCGCACAGGGTCACCAAGCTGGGGAGTTAACAACCTTAAGGCACAGCCTGAATGTACGGACACCATCAGAACTTGATATAGCTTGTAGTATGTTTAGTAACATGTCACAAATCAGGCACTTGCCTAAATGGGATCAGAAAAATCAGCCAGTAGGAGCTACCATTTCTTCCCTGACTGTCATTTTGGGATATATAATTTGTTTTATAGCCCCCCCCCCCCCCCCCGCCCCAAATATGATTTGTGTTGTTCTCGGCTTTACCAACACGATCGCCGCCTTCCACTGCCTCCCCCGCCTGCGCCGCCGGGCACCGAGCGCGGCTG
>JAODKM010000038.1:4892880-4905265 GCA_026780845.1 Petrocephalus sullivani
TTTGTTATCCCGCCCTTGCCAGCTTCCCGGCATTTTCCTACAGGACAAGTGTCAAAAAAGAAGTACTTTGATATGACTAGTTTTAAACTGCCCCCCCCCCCCCAATAAACTCTAGAAGTATGACATGCTTGCAGTGGGCAAAAGTCTAATAACGACAAAATGGACTCATTTTATATGCTGACAAATCATCTGATAAAATGACATGATGAGTTGCTTTTTGACTGCCTCTGGTTGTCTCTCAGCACAGGGCCTGTACATTGTTTTCCTGTTGTCACTGCAGATGTACTATTTGGCTTGGGTATTGTTATTTGGGCAGTGTTAATGTGACCACAGGCTATAGATTTGACTGGACCTTTGGGCATTGTGATGCATTTTATGCTGTTGCTTGATAGCTGGACATTTACGTAAAATGAGTTTTAGTAAGAGATAGTTGGTCATTAAGACTGTTTGTTTGGAGATACAAGGTTAGTTTCTTGTGTTCACCAGAAAAGTTTTCATGTTTTATGCAGTTTTCACGCTGATTGGTTTCCTGAAGATCGGCCTGTTTGAACACTGCCTGGCCAAAGACTTTGTGCACTTAAGTATTTCACTGGACCGCATTTAGCTTTGATTATGGTACCCATTCATCATGGCATTGTTTCTGCTTGTTTGTTCAACATTATTTTTCATCCAGATTAGCATTAATTTCTCTTGGAGACCTTGTAGTGATGATAGGTGAGTTGAATCACTGGAAAGTCTTCTTCAGCTCAAAGACCTTCAGTGGGGTTAAAGTCAAGACTGTGATGGCCAGTTCATGTATGAAAATGATTCCTCATGCTCCTTGTACCCCTCTGTCACAATTCAATACCGATGAATCTTGGCATTCTTGTCCTAGAATATGCCCATGCCATTAGGAAAGAAGAAATCCCTTGATGGGATAACCTGGGCATTCAGTATATTCAGGTATAGATGACACACCTCGGCACACAACAACGAAATGTGTCCTTTGCATTTAACCCATATGTGACAGCAGTGGGCAGCTAATTCAGCACCCGAGGAGCAGTGCTTTGGGGCGGTACCACTGAGGTACCTCAAGCAAGGTATCTTGCTGGTCGAGGAATCGAACCAGCAACCTTTTGAAGTGGGCTTCCCTAACCATTAGGCCGCCCCTTGCCCTAATGCCACTGTGCTGTAATAATGACTGGATCATTAAGTAGCTACTGATTTTAATTCAAATGGTGACTTTTTTTTTTTAGCCAGGCGATATTTAAAACCATAGAAGGCAGTCTGATAATCCTCATTGAAATCCTTGCCTTTTTAGCAAGAGAGACTGCTCAGTCCTGTAGTCTGTTGCCCTCTTGTGGTGAGTGCTGGGAAATAACTCTTATTGTCAACTGTTCAGTTATAGTGTCAGATTTATGTGTCCTTGGTGAGAACAAAACCACATAAAAATGCAAAAAAATCAGTTTATAATTTAGAGTGTTATTTATAATCCAGACTGCTTCTGAGGTAAGCACAGTCTACAGTATTGTCAGTTAGTTTCCATGTCAATGGGTTATTTAATATTTTTGGATTTTCAGTCCACTACGGATGTGCATCTTTCACTCAGACAATGCTGCAGCTGTGATTTGTTACCTTATACTTGCTTACAGTGGGGCTGCTACACATTATCTTCATGTGGAATACATAGTGAGTACATGGCTGCTGCTGGGCATCAGTACTGAGTGTACTCCATGTATAATGTTGCGATTTCTTGCTTGACCTGAATTTATACCACGCTGCAGTATCTGCTCAATGAAATTAAGTAATGTCAAGTGGCAGGGTAGCTGGGTGATTAAAACTGCGCTTGGATTGTGACTGTATTGAATGTGCTTGAATACCCTGTAACAGACACACCAGCTTTGCCGCATTCCAGCCCCGTTTTTCCTGAGTGTTCCCAAAAGCGGTGATGCCTCATTTTTCTGTTCATTGTTTTCTGTTCAGTTGTTTGTTAACTTTGAGAAAGCAGTTGGGGTGTGTTAAATACTAAAATGTTTTCTAAATCCTAAGATATTTAGTACATGTACGTAACCTCTCGCTGTTAGGTATGCTGGTATTAGCACTGTTTATAGATCAATAGTGCATAAATGAAGTTAATAGCAGAAGAGACAGGCTGAAACACTGGGATCTGGTGATTTCCCGGCATGGCTTTCATGGTGACTACGCTGCTGCTGGCTGCTAAGTATCAGGATTGAACCAGGCTCCAACCTAAACTCAAGTTTATTGAAACCTATTTTAGTTGCTGCTGGACTTTTCTGTAGTGTAAGAGAGCTAAATAGCATGATACCTGGCAGTCTGGTTGGGTTAGCTGAATTTGGTTTTTGGAGAAATTGTTGCATATTTATATCCTCTGTTTGTTTGTCCTCCTTCTCTGGTCCAGATCACTCCAGCTCCAGTGGGACTTTGTCCTTCCAGCCCCTGCGGCCCCAAGCTAGCATCCCCACAGCTCATGTCATGCCATCCCCATCCAGCTCCAAGCTCAGCAGCCTTTCCACTGGGGGCTCCTGGAGCTCCTCGCAACCTACAACACCCCTCAATGGCCCACTAGACATGAAGGACCCACGTCCTGTGCGCCGTTGGTCATCGTTGACCCGCCTGGCAGGGCTGGACAAGGGCAACATGCACAATAGAGGCAGCAGCAGGGCAGATGTGCACGGTTCGTTGGACCGAGGCCTGCAGTACGGCTCCCGGCTGGGCAGCCTCCAGCATGGCCTAGAACACTTGCGCCTGGATGCCACTTCAGGCCTCAATGTGCAGCCACTGGGCTCTGAGTCCCGGTACCGGTACGACTTAAGTGGTACGACAGATTCCTCTGCCTCCCTGGCCATCAAGCCCAGTACACTGGACCTGACCTTCAGTGCCTTGCCAGAGAGCAGGCCTCCCATGGCGGGGCTCCAAGCCCCTGGGCAGCGAGGTACAACCCTTGGCCACCAGGCAGTAGGAGGCTCGCCCATACAACCATCTGTGCGTACCCAGATGTGGCTAAGTGAGCAGATGCACACCAATCCAGTGGACTACCGATCTGTCTCGGACCCCTGCGGGGGTGGCCCCTGGCTCCAGGAACAGCAGAGGGACCGACTTAGGCAAGATGCAGAGCTTACACAGGTAGGTGCCTGAAACACTCGTCCTCTAGTCCAGTGCTCAAAATGGAGGCTGCTCATGGTGGATACTTTTGAATTGTGGCTGATCGTCGTTAAGGGTGATATTCTTCTTAAAAGTTATTGATTACTATATAAATACAGTGGGACTCCCTTGTTTACTATGGTCTGAAAAAAATTCTGGGAAAAATTTATAAGTTTTTGGCATTCTCAGAGGTCGCGTATGTCTGTGTTATAAAAATATATAAAAAGCATGATATTCATTGCTCTGTCATTCCTTGATGCGTATTTTTTCATTGCTCTATTGTCTCTTGAGAATTAGGCTAAAACACCAGCAATCCTTTTATTCAGTACAGTGTGCAGGGTGCCGCTTCTGTGTATGCTTCACCGGCTCAGTTCATGATTCACCGTGCTTTACACCGGCGCAGTTCACATGCTAACAATGACTGCAACCTCTCATTTGGCTTTATTTTCAATGTCTTATGATTTTGTAAGTTAAAGAATAAAGTGATAGAAAATGTACCACAATAACATGTCACTAGAACATGTGACGTTTTAATGCGCCACCCAGTGGTAGGGTGTGGTACTTTATTATTGCATTTAATGTTGGTAGTATCTTACCATGCATAATTTATCAATATATACAGTAAATATAATATACACACACTATATATATATGCATGTACTTGAAAAGCAGAGTCATATATAGGGTCCATGTATGATTCGCTATTATCCGCAGCAGGACTTACAGCATATAACCTGCAGGACTTTGTATATAAAAGTAATATATAGTTCCCTTGGGATGTAAATTCAACCCCTGGAGCTATGTGCTTGTACAGGCATGTTTTCCCCATGTTTGCATGAGTTTCCTTATAAACTTGGGCTTTCTCCCTCAGTCAGAAAAGCATATGGTTTGGGTCTGAAGTGGTGTGTCCTTTCTGCATTTTTGTGAATGTGAACTCTGTAATGGGTGTCCCTCTGCATCCTAAGATAAGAATCCCAGCTCACTGGGGCTCTCCATTAAGCAGTTGTGGAAAATAGAGTCTGCTGTGATTTTTTTTCATAATTATACCACTTGTTAGGCCAGTGATTCATCTGAGCCACTACTTATAGTGCAAATATGACAACTTATATACTAAATGTGGGCACTAGCATTTTAATCCTTAAAAAGTTTCACACGACATAAGAGATCAATGACGACATGCCAGAAAAAAATAAATAAATCGTGCCCTTTGTATATTCAGTGCGCTAAAAGCAGTTGGGAATCAGTGGCTGGGCACATATTTACTGCTCTGTAGGAGGCACACCTGATTTATCGATGGACTTGTCAGGACATCCTCCTTGTCCCTGCACTAGCAGAGAGTTAATGTCTGAGTTGGACTTTTGCTTTTCTCTTAAGCTCAAAATAGAATGGTATACAAACACTCTGCGGGCCAGCAACATCACAGCATGTACACACAGGCCACTGATAGGAGAAAACTACATAACCAAAACAAATCACCCTTTACTTATGCAAGGCTTGTAAGAAATTAAAGGGATGTTGCTACAGATACAGGACGTATATTTGGTAAATATTGCCTCAGGAATTATACTGCTTTCTACACACATCTTATAACTTTAAATATAAAACCAGTCAGTATTTTATTTTATTTTTTTGTAAATTTGTGTTTGACTTATCCAATAACATCTAAGTAGTCACCCATTCTGCATGTCCTATGGATTACTGCAGAATATTTTGGTGGCTTATCTTTTTAAAAAGATTTCAAGAAAACAGTTTGGTACAATGCACTCCTGTCCTATTAGGATTTCCTCACAGGTCAATAGAACTGTTTTTTTTTTTTAATTAAAGTGTGATGCCACGAGAGGGAGACAAATCCGTTGATTTTCATGGGACCTGGGAGCCTGTGATTTATATTTTTAATAAAACCATACACTTGTAGGGCTTAAATTATTGAATACTACCAATAGTGAGCTTGATTTACTTTAATGTAATGTTAAAAAAAATAAAGATCCAGCAAAGGACCTGTGCTGGATCTGAGGCAGTCGGTAGAGATAATGAATAGGTCATGGCAGTAATCGTTTCTAGCTCCTCCTGGTGGAAGAGGTCCAGCATCACACTCTGGCTTTCTCACCATGGTGGCAGCATGGCAGGACCGCAGGGT
Source organism: Petrocephalus sullivani (assembly GCA_026780845.1). Classification (NCBI taxonomy): domain Eukaryota; kingdom Metazoa; phylum Chordata; class Actinopteri; order Osteoglossiformes; family Mormyridae; genus Petrocephalus; species Petrocephalus sullivani. The sequence goes on from JAODKM010000038.1 coordinate 4,898,159, forward strand.
CATGGTTACATGAGCTTCACCAGGATGAGCATGAGAAGCAGCACCACCACAATAAGCAGGAAATTGAGGATCAGGTTGAGGCCGCGATTGTTGACCAGATCCATGGATGTGGGCCTGTTGAGCAGCGTGTACCAGACTTGGGCAGGAAGCTTTGAGTTGTCAAGGATCTGGCAGGTGATGGTCCAGCTTTCAGAGGGGTGCTTCAGCCTGGTGAAATGGGGATGAGCAGCTGAGGTCACACCATCCTGCTGCTTCCTCTTTCCGGCTACAGTGGCAGGATATGCGGCTGTTCATGGTGGAAGATACAGGGTTACAGTTACTCCCATAAGGTGGGCTTTGTTCATTATACTCACTGGCAATATGTGTCTTACTTCACTGGAATGTGTCACTGTACTGCCAGCTTAGCCAGTGTGCGCCAGTGTGTCATGCTGTTACTATGCTGAAGGGCAGAATGCGCTGTAGTTTGAATTCATTGGGGTGTTAGTCCTTGGTGTGAGTGCTTTCTGCTTTCATTAGTGAATTAAAGAAAATTTACTAATTCTTTTTTTTGTTGCCCTCTCTGGGCAGTGTCATTAACTGTCTCTTTTTTTTATGTACAAGATGGTAGCACTGCTAGAATGAGCACTACTTACTGGTTGTGGAGTATCACATTGCATGCATAAGCAAAATTAAGTGGTGCTTCTTTATATATTGGCATATGTGGATGGTTTTTCTTAATAGCTGATTCTGAGTTACCATAATAAACATTATGAAAGCTAATGATCTAAATCACACAGCCTTAAATATATAATGTTAAAAGAATGTGCAGACAGAACAGGCCTGCACAAGGTGACCTTAGAATGCTGCCGTCATGGTGACTATTCAGTAGTCGCTTGGCTCGTTTTGCTCAAGGCCAGGGGAAGGTCAGGGCTTAACATCACAGCGTGGTTCATTTATACACTGTGGATTCCTGTTGCTTTTATCACATACCCCATTTATTTCAACACAGCAGAGCAGAATCAGGGACAATGCAACAGCAGAACAAGAAAGGAGGTCCCAGAGGTGAGCAATCACGACACACTGTGGTGGGACGTGGGGTAGTGGGGGAGCAGGGCTGAAGAGCACCTCAGGCTCGGTGGCCTCTTGCTCAACCATTGTAGCCCCACTTTCTCACGACATCCTTTGGGGCCTGGAAAGGGCCCTGGGCCCAAATGGGCCATCCTCACCCTCTTAGCAAACCGCAAAAGTGACAAAAGTAAGTCCTAGTGGTCGCTTAACTGAGGTGCAGACGGACCATGCATGGTTTTAAATTCTGACACAAACTTGGCCCACACACATTTTCTGAAAAATTGGTAGTTCCCTTATTTATATAGCTACGACTTGACTCGATCCCCCCCCCCCTTTTACAGTCAGTCGTCCTATTGGGTAGCTGGTGTGGAGCCACACCCCCTCACATCAGCAGAAGAATGATGTAGATGAGCAGCAGGCAGATGAGGATGAGGCAGAAGTTGACAAAGAGGTCCTGAAGGTTCTGCTTAGCGTGGGGGGGCACCTCCATGGTAGATGCCCTCCGGATGGCGGAGCGAGTCATGTGCTGTACCTTCTCCATGCTTATGACAGTGAAGGAGGTGGGGGTGGTTGTGGGGATTAAGAGGCAAGAGCGTACACTAAGCTGGAGGTTAGTGCAGAGAGGGATGCAGAGGGCAGAGGCAGAAGGGTGTGGCTGTGAAGGTGGTGCCGGGTATGGCCGTGGAGGTCCGATGAGCCCGAGAGTGAGGGGGACTTCGAGGAGCTGAGGAAGGGAGCAGCAAAGAAGCGGGATGAGTGAACAAGTCAGGGAGAAAAATCATAGAATGTGGGGTGTTCTTTTAAATAGGTGGGAACCCTTGCTGATGGTAGCTGAATGATCTGACCCTGTTACTGGCTGTGCTGTTCTCAACAGCTATCAGGCTCTTCTCTGAACTAGCTGCTGTATTTGTTCAGCTTCAGATACTCTTCCTGTAAAAATATTGACCTGTATTACCATTGAAAGATTGTTGCACTGCCATACACAAGCAATATCAGAATTTTTTTTATTATTACCACCAAGCCCAGGACCACCTTCCTTCAACCCTAGTGTTAGTAATTCACCAACCATTGTAGCCCCTGAACCCTGATCCCTGCCCCTAAACTACGAGTTCTTTTGCACTCTTTGTTTAGTGTTTTGTCAAGTTTAGATAAAATTGCTTCATGAGCATGGGGTCTCTACTTTCAAAATTCACTTCCTGGTGTTTTCAGCAGGGTTCATACTGTTCTAGAAATAGTAGGATTTGGCTGTGAATGACATCCAGAAGGATGTACTTAGGCTCTCGTGTGTTTAAGCAAATTGCCCATCGTGGAGGTTTTTCTCCCCTACAATGAGGGTGCAACTGTTTTGACTGTGTTTGTATTTGTTTGCTTTTCTCCAGTAGGCACTGTATTGGTGCAGGTGATTTGTAATGCTCTGCAGAATTCATCCATAGTAGACCTATATAACAGCAGCTGTTGGCAGAGTAGCCAGTAGGATTAGCACCACAGCTAAATGTGTCATTGTCCCCGACAGCACGGGTTGAGGAACACAGGACCGTTAATGCAACCTATTAGCTGGCGCTGCATCTGTCCTCCATGACTGTCACACAGTGTCTCTAGAACAGCAATCAAAGTTTGGCACCACAGATCATGCTGGTTGGTCTGATGTCACTTGGTGTGATGTAAATCACACTCGACGGCATCAGCAGAGCAATATCGACTGAGGTGGTTGTCTGCTTTTCAAACTCAGTGCAGAGTTTCACCCACATCTCCATGTTGCCCTCTCTGCTACAGTCCAGCCTCCCGAGACCCTTGTGTGTGTTATCATGTTTAAGGACCTGACGCCCTGGGCTCCCTGCTTTGAGGACTCCTTTGAAGAATTCAACACTAAAGTGCCACAGAGGCGCCAACAGCCGCTATCTGCCTCACCAAAGCTATGCGCTGTTGGTTATTCTTAGTGATGACCTTCCTGCATTGAGAGGGGGAGTTGGCCCGTCCTTCCCTACCCCCATGTCCTCAACAGCCAACTGTGTGTACAGAGGCGTGGTGGAGACATGGAGGCTGGGGAATGTCAGGACCAATCGGAGCGCTGGAGGAATTTCTTTGGAGGCCGGTAGCCAGCCTAGTCCCACTTCCTACTACCCGGCCCCACCTCTCTGCCAGTGAAGCTTGTGTTTTGGGTAGCGGGCACAAAGCTTCTAAGTAGGAACTGATAATCCTGGCTCTTCTATTCTGTCTGTGAACACAGCTCATGGATAGAGAGGCTGCAGGACATGTTAACATCTCTGCTCATTTCCCACTGCTGGCTATATCTAGCACCTTGTCCCTGATTTAGTTTAGTGGCATGATATTGAAGCCATCACAGTGAACAGTCTTATGCACCCTAATTCACTTATGTTTAATTCTTTTTGTGCAGAGAATTTATACAGCTTTTTCCTCTTTCTTAGTCTGTTTTGAAACGAATAAGCATTGCTGCTGTGATTTAATAATGGGTTATCCAAGCTGCATTTTTGCTACACCTTCCCAGCCTATTCATCTTGCTAAAGGGTACTCCCAGTTCTGGCTCAGTCTATATAAACTTGAGCTCTTGCCAAGGATCAGCTTCCTTTATTGTACAAAACAGATGATATACTGGGTGTCCCCCACAAACACTGAGATTCGGTTGTGCTGTTATTTGTTTTGTTTTTGTTTTGAGTCACTTCAGAAATCTTCCTCCGGTGGAGCATAGTCCCATTAGGGGGGAATCGTTCCTTAATCTGACACTGCAGCTGCCACTGGTGCCCATGTCACCAGGGTCACATGACCCTGAGATAATAGCGTTATGGTGCCTCGTCCGAGCGCCGTGTCAATGTCAACACCAGACATTGCCAGCATTCCAGCAGTCAAGGATTTATGAGCACACTCTGATTTTCCAGTCTGAGACTGATGACACTACTAACAACCCCTGTGGGGCCAAATTAAAGGTAGTTTGTTCTGCAATCTGAAGACATTAAGACTAAACTGTAGATTATGTGGGAGCTAGCTGGAAGGTTTTGGAGGCTCATTTAGTGGTTTGAACTGAGATTAGCCAGGCCCAGTCGTAAAACTGACCGATGTAGCCAGAGAAGGAATTGAATCAAACCTAAGAAGGAAATCTTCCAGAAGTTGGCCTATGAATTCCTGTCTCTGCAGCCTGCTTGTTCTACTGGGAAGGTCCTGCTGGAATAGGTCATCTTTGGAGAGGCTTGTAGCTGGCATTAGCACCCCAGACTGGCAAAGAACTTTCCATGATGACATGCAAGCACTTCCTGGGAATAGTGAAGTATCACACTAGATTTCCATGGGGCCCAGGTAAAACTGAGACTTGAACTGGCCCTCATACTGGGGCCACAAGATATCCACCCTTGCATGATGATCATAAATATCTCCATCTATTTTTCACAGTACACGTTTCAGTCCCAGGTGTGTCCTTTAGATTAGAAGAGGACCAGTACTTCGAAAAGCAATCTTTTCTCAAACTTATCGGTTACTGGTTGTAGCACTGAATGCCATTTGTGATGCTTTCAACCTGTGATACTGTTTATTGGTTTTATTTGGGACACAACAGTGCTATCATTGAGTTGAGCTGTAAACGTCCTGTTGTCTACAAACACCTCTTTGTGTGAGCAGTGCTCATTTTGCCTAAATGTAAATTCTGTGAGTCATGCCTGTGCAGGGGTTGCCAGCAGAAGTCCCAAAGGTCCATCATATATCCCATCAATCCTCTGGGTTCGACCCGTCATGGTGCTCCTTCCTGATGTTGCATCTAATAGCCAACAGATCATAGTCGGAGGGAGAGCTGCTTGGTACATTCACAAAGAGACTGCCTAGTTATAAGCCCAAACCTCAGTACCAGCATCCAAGATCTTTTGTTTAATATCCTCTCCTTTTGTTTATCTTTTACACAAAGTTTATTTCCACCCAACTTATCTTGTCTGAAGAGGGTGAACTGCATGCTTCTCTTTTTAAGTGGAGGTATTTATTATAGCTCAAAGATGGCGGCACTTTAAGTACGATATCCTTGTATGGCGTTTTCTAACTCTCACGCATTTTTGAAGTCAGAATTTGAAGTCGGACTGTAATGCTACAGCTGCATTTCATGCCTAGTTTGCAGGCAGACAAGATGGTTTTAATAAATGTAACCCTTGTTCATAGCACTTTTTTTTGTTACATTTCACATGGACTACTTAAACAGGTTTTCCTATTTAAACAAATAAATAAAAAGCTTCTCATAAAATATTTAAAATATTTTGGTATTAGAGAAGCAAAAGTATGTTTCCCATCTTTTGGCTCCAGACTAACATGAAACGATGGATCTCAGGCTGCTTCCTGAGAAGTTCCCGATCTCACCCTAATGCCTCTCTCAAACATGCACCCCAGTTGCGTATTTTCCACCAGCACCTAGAAGCGCCCCTCTTTGCCGAGCAGCACCGGATAAGTGAGTGCAGTGTCAGGCTTACCTGGCACGGTGGTCCTGTGTGGCAGTGCTGCGTGGCTTCCCAGTTAACTCTGCGAACGTGGAGCTGGGGAGGAGGGATGGGGGCGGCTTCAGTCCTGCAGGCTGAGCTTCTCTGGAAGCTTCTGTGAGCTCGTCCCTCAGTTTAAGGGAGGCAGAGCCGGGCGCTGGGGGCGGGGAGAGGGACCGGGAGGAAAGTGGTTAGTGTGCAGCAGCCCAGTGGGGAGGGACGGGCCTGTGGCCTTTCACGGGGCCCTCCTCTCCAGGGAAGTGTTCAGCCCCTTCCCCATTACCTGTCACATTCCTATGTGATTGAGGCCTCCTGTTTGGTGTGCATTTGTTATGATGACAGGTCCTTAGTGTGGGCTACCATGCTTGGCCATAAGGAACACCAGTCATCAGGAAATTGCAGGCTAATAAGCAAGTATAGTAATGCTGGGGTCTCTGAGTCCCTGCCTGAGCGTTTTGGGAGTCATAAGGATGGTGGACTGCCTTCTTGTGTGAAGAGAAACCCCTTGCAATTTCCTCTGAAAGTGCTTTCTGAAGCTGGCTGATCAGCCAGCCGTGCAAGCAGCCTAAGCTGTATCTGCACACTATTGACAGTAAATAGTTTTTTCGCTGTCCACAAGCCACAGTTAAAAGGATAAAATTTGCATTTTTTCCATGCCTGGAAGGGAAGAATACACACAGGAGGTAGTGTTTAGCTGTTCATGTGTATTTAAATATGACACATTGTCTTCATGTAATATGGCCATACTTTGAATTGTAAGTTTGCAGTGAATTTTCTGATGGGGAAAATGTTGGTAGTGGCTGTGTGTATATGCTGGGGTTATAAGCAGTCTCTGCCAGGCACAGATGTTGTCCCCAGTGTGGGAAGCCATGACCCACTGTGGGGTCTGTGGGAAGCAGGACAGGCGCTCCATCTACTTCAGCTCCTGCTTCCTTATAAGGAGGTTAAATGGGATTTTAAAATGCTAGGCTGAAACTGAGCCATAAAAATGCAGTTTGTTTTGGCTGGGCTGGGTGGGGTAGGGGGTGGTTACTATACTGTGTATTTCCTCTCAATCATGTTTACAGCGTAACCTCAATGCATCCATTTAACTTGTTAAGTGTACCACTTACCTTTAGGAGGATGTTACTTTTACTTGCACATAAAAATCCGAATTAGAAAATGCCTTGATGGACCATGTTTGAGGGTTTTATGCAGAATATCTCGTAGCAGTGCTGTGGGGTTTGGATGTGTTGGAGGTTAGAGCTGTGTGATTATATATATCACTTCATATCATGCTTGGTTTGTTTTTGTTTTGTTGCAAATCGCAATCTTTTGCAAGTATTTTAAGTCATTTGGATGAGGCTTTGCTTTCCACTACATGGCACGCATGCAGGCTGGAAATTTGCGCGAAGGCAATTTCACTGCCCGATCAGCATCACCTGCCCTATCTGTAGCTACATATGCACTATATTTCGCACATGCGTACAGCACACTGCATTTTACAGCATTGCTCGATCTGCAGCACCTGTCTGATCTGCAGCTACATATGCACTATATTTCGCACATGCGTACAGCACACTGCATTTTACAGCATTGCTCGATCTGCAGCACCTGT
>JAODKM010000038.1:4926688-4950665 GCA_026780845.1 Petrocephalus sullivani
GGGTCTGGTTAGGGTTAGGGCTTCCTCTGCCGGCCCCTGGAGGATGGGCTCCCCCTTGGGGTCTGGTTAGGGTTAGGGCTTCCTCTGCCGGCCCCTGGAGGATGGACTGCCCATTTGGGTCTGGTTAGGGTTAGGGCTTCCTCTGCCCTGGAGGATGAGCTCCCCCTTGGGGTCTGGTTAGGGTTAGGGCTTCCTCTGCTGGCCTGATTAGACCTGATTAAACTGTCTAGCGATGCAAGAATTGCATGTGCATAACATGCAATGATATTAACATGGCACATCATCCAAACCTATAATATACTATAGTATATTCTATAGTACAGAATACCCGCCTCGCCGTGTGATGTAATTCAGTGCCAGTACCAGGTTTTACAGCAGTGGAAAACCAAAGCCTTGCAATGTTCTACTTTTGGCGCTTTCCTTAAAGTGCCAAAAGTACGGTACCTGTCACGATGGAAGAGAGCCTGTACTGTAGTCTCACACACACACCTGTGCACCCTGGAAATTTCTCATACGCTGCACGTTTCCACATAAGAAAACTAATGAAAGCAGACCACAGAATGCATCACCCATGGATGTTTCTACAGAAGTGGCAGACAGGCAGAACTCTCATGCATGTTTCCCGAATCAGACATTGGGAAGTACACAAGTCCCACATGCCATGTAGAAGTGTAGCATCTGGCATGAAATGGAATCAGCTGCTTCGGAATTCAGCATAAGTGACGATCGTTCATCACCATTGGCCTCATAGCATAAAAAAATATAAATAAATAACACAGATCGTAAAGAGGGAGGTGCGAGAGTCAAGCATTCAAAAAAGAAACCACTGATTTGTCCAAGAGGTAGAGCCAAGTGTTAAATTAAACTGTCCCGTTTCAATAAACAATAGCGAGCAAAGGGCAGGGCTGCTGAGAGGGGTTACAGCAGCTCAGAGAAGGCGACGGTTGATTAGACCCATGATCCAGAGACAATTGTAGCAACTGGGGTTAGAGGGAATTTGGTAGCAAACTGCTTTGGAGTCTCATTTTCAGAAAATGTGCAAAGGATTTTAAAAAAATAAATAAATAATAAAAAAAAATTCAATGCACTATAGTGAAACGGTTCATTTGTGCAAAAAATTGGATGACCGGGACAAAAAAGACAGAAAAACCCTGGGGTAGGAAAAACTATTCTTATGACATTCAACATGACACAGGATAAGATGTGATGGGGCACTTTAAAAACTTTTAAAATGCTAGTTCTGTGTTGCCAAAACGGCATTGCCATTTACACATCCCACATAGATGACAGATTGAGACAAGAGGCTGAGCAGGTAGATACAGAAAGCAGTAACATCATCGCATGTCAGACTGAAACTAAACTCCTTAAATGTTTCTCAGAAACAAGCAGCCCAAGGCCTTCATCTCAGACCAGCGCCTCAGCTTGGATTGTACTCGCTGTACAAAACAGGAATGTGCATTATAGATGGGTTTAAAGATAAGGATTAACAAAAAACAGTCAGATTATACCCATCTTATTATATAATAATGTGACATTCTTGACACCCATTACCCAGCAGAAAAATCACAAATCTGAATAAGCAATGCCAAAAAACATACAGCTATAAGCACCTTGTCATAGTCAAAGCGGCAGAACTTAAGGCAGACTGAAAAGGAACAATGATACACATAGCCACTGATTTTGGTTCGGTACGGACAATGAAACAAATGAACACATTTTTTGACATGGGTGGAACCTAAATTCTTAAGTGGAAAGCACCGTGCCAGTCGTAGCGGACAGCTGGTTACGGCTAATGCTTGTTACAGTCAGTCATGAAATCGCAGGCTTGGGAACATTTTGGTTTCCCAATAAAATGATGTCAATGCCAGAGAGTAAACATTCAACATGCTACCTAATGGCTATGCCAAGGCAGAAACAGCCTGTGAGTCAGTCACCCGGTGGCATTTAAGGTGCATTTGCAGGGGGGGGGGGGGTTCAGATATAGGGGTGTTTATCACTATAGACTTTCAACCAAACTCTGTAGTGAAGAACATGGGCTTTAGTTCATTATATTTTTGGCAATGAGCAAATGAGTGTAAGTTGTTATTCCGACAGGGCCAAAAGACACATCGTCTCCGATTTACAACTGTTCCTGTTAGAGTTTTAATAATTTAAAAGAAAATTCAAGTTTTCCCCACTCGGTACTGAAGTCACACCAAACGGTGCATCCAAAAGCCATGTTTGCACCCACCCATTCATTTTATGCACCGTTACAGCTGTAATCAGTCTGACTAGGAACCAGCTTATGATGAGCACAGGCATTGTGACCTGTGACCTGGAGGACGCCTTCCTCCAGTGACCTACCGCTGCTTTGGTGCTGGTTGAGAACGTGCCGAAACACCAGGGCGAGGCTCCCATGGTGCTGCAGGGCATGGTGGTGAAGCTCCTTCCACTCAAAGGTGATGTTCCCCTCATCAGCCCCCTCTGCAACGCAACGCGGCAAAGAACACTGCTCAAGGCAGAGGCAGACCTGAGCGGCATGTCCATACCTCCTGTGAGAGCTGGCCTAGCTGTGACCTGGACATAATACATGTATACTTAGAAGGCTGGCACATACCACGCGTTACCATCAAGGTACAATGCAGAGACTGGACTTTGGGTGTAATCCAAATACTTAGCATGATAATCAAATACAAGGGGGTGCAGGCACCAAGCAGAGGCTGGCTTGAAGGGCCCTGGTGGGGATTCACCTTGCATGGCCCTTCCCAAAAGCTCCTTCCGCACTCCCCATAGAGTCTCGATTTCCCCAAAGGCCAGGCGGACTGAAGGCAGCGGGACGGTTTCCTCCAGGACCAGCCACTGGATCCAGTACTTGTGCGGGGGGTAGGGGATCTCCGCGAAGAGCTGCTCCTGGAGGGAGCGGTTGACATGCAGGCTTTTGTAGAGCGTCCTCCACATGGAGACCAGGCGGAAGGCGTCTTTGGCGGAGACGGAGCCGGGGGCAGCGGCGAAGGGCACTCCGAACGCCGCCTGCCGCGTACACCGGGGGGGAGGGTTAGGGTTCGGTTTCGGGCCCGGGTCCGAGCGGCGATCGCCGCCCCGCCTCGCCGCGCCTCACCTGGAAGTGGCGCGTCCACAGAGAGCCGCAGGAGCAGACGCGGAACATGGTGCTGCAGGTGCTGCCCACCCGCAGCAGGGAGACGGGGTCCAGCCGCCGGAGGATGAGGACGAGGACCTCATCGCTGAAGTGCAGCAGTCCTTTCCGGGGGAGGCCGGTCTCGGGCTGCCCGGGCTGCTCGCTACCCCCGGCGGACCCATCCGACACCAGCGCCACCTGCTCCCGCAGCTCCCTCTCCCAGCGCCCGTGGAGGAGTGCCATGCTGCCGACTGCCGCCGGCGCGCCATTACCGTAGGCCACCTAATAGCTTGGGACGGCCCACTGCGAAGATCGTAGGGGAACCAACAAATTAGCCAAAGTCTCTTCCCAAGCGAATAATAGTGACGGCAAAACGCTAAATCGTCATGTCACACCTTCTTTTCACTTTTAGGAAAAGACGTTATGTTTCTTGTTACCTCACACGTCTTTTTGAAAATGGCCCATCCCGATATTTAAATGGTGCAGGAGCTAAGCCAACGTCGCGCTACCGTAATAACGGGTAGTACGGTATAATACGGTAATAGTACGGTAGCTAACGCACGTGGCCGCTTTCCGCTTTGAGCCTATCAGCGCGGTGTACTTAGATTGTTTATTGCGGAGTATTTATTATGGCCGTGCGACATGCGCTCAAGCTAAACTTCTGCTCTCCGTGAACAATTCCATTTTTAAAACGAATCTAATAAGTGAACGAAATTATTTCGTTCAAGGTGATTCTTCGTTCAGTTCGTTCACAAGTTATCCCGTTTAAAAATTCCCTGCAAAATAAATGCATGCATTTCACTCCTAAGACCTCCCTAACACATATGTATGATTTGATGTATGATGAATGATTTTTTTTCCCATTTCATGTTGGCTTGACTTGTTGCTAGTGGGATCAAACGGGTTAAGTATTAGTATAGATCGATATACCCACTTTGAAATAGGTAGCAGTCATATCATTTAATTAAGATTAAATAAAATATCCATTCATCCGTTCATCATCAAACCACTTAGATTGGCGGAATTACATTTTTTTCTATCGAAAACGAAAGATCAATCTACGGACCACATTTAATAATGAATTATAAATATTTCGGGCGGTGTTTTTATAACTTATAAGCGGTGAATGAGCTGACAGCCCAATACGGAAATGGCGGATCCTCCTATGTAACCATCAGTTTGAATATCGGGCAGCATTTTTGGTTAAACGATATATATATATAAAGAAATCGCAATCTCGATTGTGAGTGTGGGAAAAAAATGACTCGTATTTTATCCAGAACGGTGCAGCCCGGCCTCCTCGGGTGTGCTACATCAATTGCATTTTTGGTGAAAAAAGTTGCAACAACTTAAAATACTCAAGTAAAGTATAAATTCTGAAAAAGAAACTACTTTAGCACAGTAACACAGTATTTGTACTTCATTTTACACCTTTGCTGAAAGGAATAATATTTTTCCGTTGAGTAATGGGCAAGATCATTCAAAGGAGGATTTTTGAAAATACCTGAAAATTTAACATATGAGGTCCTTTCTTCATACTCCACAAGTGTACGTCTTATGCCTTATTTTTCTAATCTGACCATAGGTCTTAGAGTTCTCCACAAAACTATATTTGCATTATATTTACAAATTAACCCAATAAATATATAGAAATAAATATAAACCCAATATATTCCAGTACAGGATCACAGGGCCAAATATATTGCTTAATTAAAACACAAATCCGTACTATATAACCCAGTATGTTATGTACAACAATCACAGTAAACTCCACATAAGCAGTCTTTTGCACGGATGTTAATTAACAACCACTGACTACACTTTCTGGCCTACAGATCTGGTTGGAGATGTAAAATACCTAATTTATCCACCCATTTTCCCAATGTTAATCCTGTACAAGGTCACATGAGCCAGAAACCTATTTCTAGTAGCAGAGATCATAAGGCAAGGGACACCCTGGCTGGGATGACTTAGTCATTTTTATATGGGAGAAGCATACAGCATCAGAGATCAGATTAACGGTTACTGTGATTGGATGACATACAGCATGAAAGATCAGAGTAATTGTTACTGTGATTGGATGACATACAGCATCAGAGATCAGAGTAACGGCTACTGTGATTGGATGACATACAGCATCAGCGATCAGAGTAACGGTTACTGTGATTGGATGACATACAGCATCAGCAATCAGAGTAACGGTCACTGTGATTGGATGACAGTGGTACAGTGTTTCCCGCAGTCACATATTCTTAGTTTTTGTATTAAAAATACAATGTATCATCTTCCATAAGATTAATTGTTTTTATTTCAAAAGGAGTTTGGTGAGAATAGATAAAGGGACAGCACTGATGTTTGTATTACTTGTCTGCAATTTTCATAAAGTATTTATTTGAAAACATTTTACAATTACTACATAACCACGGCCAGTCCATTTAGAGCATGCAAATATCAAAAAAAGGTTTTATATTTTATTTTTATTCATGGAAACCATGTGTTTTTTTTTATTTATTTTTACATTTACATCTTTTACTTAACTGTGCTGTGTAAGGATTCTTTATTTTTTTAATTAACAAAAAGATTTACCCATGGGGTACATTATGTAATCATTACTATTTTTGAATTCAACTCAACCATTTAAACAAATAAAATATAAACTACACATTTATCAAAATATTAATGGCACAGATCATCAGATTAGACGAAACAGTGACCTCAGCCTTTGAAGTATGAATGTTGACGTGTATCAGTGTGTCTGTGTTTCTCTTCCAGTGTATTTGGCGTTTAAAAACATTTTGCTCCAACACATTTGAATTTTTTCAAAGGGGAAATTCACAAGGAAACTGGAGTTACACTTACAACCGCACTATAACACAACTCCATAAGTACTATCAAATAACCAAATGTCAGTCAGAAGTGGCAGAGCAAGTGAATCAATGGCGTGTGTCAATGACGTTGCACGGTCCGCTGAATGTCAATTTAAGCTACTTTCGCTCCTGTATCAGGTACATCTATACACTTTAAAATTACATACATTTGAAGGAAAACAATAAAAAAAAAACGACGGTGTTCAGAATATATTTCTGCAACAACCTTTTCCGACAATCTGAATTGTACATTCAAGAAGTAGTAAAAATTAAATACAATTTCATTTTTAAAATAGTACACATTCAGTTCATAATCAGATCACCAGAAATCTTGATTGGTTCCTAATACTTTGTGTAACCCTTAAGAACAATATTATTCAAGCAGTATCATCAGACGATGATAATTATGGGAATTGTCCGTACAAAAGTAACCGGCAATGTATATGTTATGGATAGGTGGAAAGAGCTGCAGTAGAAAGAAAGGGAAGTAATGACTAGTTGTCTTTTAATAGAGAGATATTTCATGGCTCTAAAGAAGCCAAACGGTAAGGGGGCATGGCCCAGCTGTCGAGACACATGAACCCTCATTAACCATTATGAAATGCTGGTCTGAAACAGAGAGTATCCTAGCTGAAGTAGTAAAAGTGCAGTGTCCGTAATCCATAAACTAACTGTACAAATGAAATGTCACTGGAATCATCGAGATGACAAATTCTGGTCTGAAGAGGTGGGTTTTCGACTAATAATGTACAGCATGTGCAGTTGCTTGAGTTGAATTAGGGCATACATTTCACAGAGAAAAACATGTAAACATGGTTCTGAAAATCAAAGCCGATGCATGATGGTCAACAGTCAGAAAGGCTAATACTCGTTTCAGGATCCAGCAGAAAACACCGGCTGTGCTCTGACTGAGATCATCTTATCTGCTGATATCGTAACACACAACAGCGGTACAGAGCAAGGCACTGACTCTCGCATAAACCTATGTATTAGCTGATTTTTTTTCCGAGTTACTGAACGCGTGGAGAAGACTAAATGAAATGGATCTTAAAACGTGACTCTGAGGAGGCAAAGTCCACCCAGCTTTGTGTCAAACCTTAAACGTTTCTTAGAGTTTATGTGCCAGTATAATAGTCGTCACAACAGAGCTTCTGCACGCATACATATTCACCACAAACCTTTCTAAACACCATAAAATGTAGAAGGGTAGAAGATGGGGTGATATAGATATATATTTATATATATATATATTTGTTTATATATGACTTGGAAAAAATCTTAAACTGTCACTCGTAGCTATGCACAGTTTGTGATCACAGTGTACTTCTGCTGTTTTGCTACTTTTCTTTCCTTTGTTCACTTCTCCATCTTCCCTCTTTACAGACGTCGGTGGTGAGGGGGTCGTGTCATCGCCATGACGCCGCCACGCCCACTGGCCCCGTCCCCTCAGGCCACCCGGATCCGGGGCTCCTCCTCTACCTCTTGGCCCAAGCTGGTGTATGTCACCGACGGCTCCACGGGCCCTAGGGGGGGTGCTTCCGTGACGGGGCCGCCGGTGTTGCGAAACTGCTTGTAGACGCGGGGGTCCTGGGCCACGTAGGTTGAAGAGGAGTAGTAGAGAATCAGCCCCAGGACAATGATGAAGAAGGAGAGCAGGTACAGCCCTGAAAACTGTGAGAAAAGACAGAGTCAGGCATAACTATGAAGCCCAAAGGTGAGTTTATACGGCACTTTAAAAGCACTGACGTTAAACCAGGAAGGCGCCGGGTTTGTTACTCCAGGAAATGCACACGAAACACAGGTTCATTTCCTAGGGAAAAATCAATCATAACCTGAAAAACTAGTCACTAAAAACACTTTTTCCCTTATAAAATTATATTCTATGGTAGTATTGCCAGTAGGCTAAATTACCCCTGAAAATACAGTAAAAAGAATTCCTTTACAGTACTGTATTGTTTGGAGGAGTGTGCCAAAACCATTCAGACAAATCATCTTCCCCTCCTAGAGAGTATTATCTGTTGTGCCTGGAAATAGTAATAAACCCTAGAATGACAAAAAGGCATTTACCAAACGTCACAATATAAAACCCAGATTAATTAAAATGTCTGTTAAACAGAAGATAACATCTAGTTTCCTCTTTATGTAGTGAGCCTTTAAAAGTCGTCTTTAAACAGAATGCATTATGGGATATGACCATGTGACATTTTAAAATGGAAACCCCAGAACACCAAATGCATTGTGGGATTTGACCATGTGACTTTTTAAAAGAGAACAGAATGCCCATCTGAGTTCTTGATATGGAACAGAATTATATAAGCGGCCTCCTGCAATCTTTGTGTTTCTACAGCAGTGCTGCTGTGCAGTAAAAAAGTGCCATAAAAGAGTGCGACACTGAATGAGTAATTGCGTATGCCCTAAAAACCTAATGAACAGAGGAGTAGGCACAAGACGAGATACATTGCAAGCCTCATTTATCGAACGTGTCCATGTTCTGCGACGATAGTTGTAACTTAAGTAAACTTGATCTGACAGGGAATTTGAGAGACCACTGCGATATATGACAAAGCAAAGCACTGCATATTTATATCAAGAAGGGATTGCACCGTGCACAGCCACAGGTAAAATCCCTACCAGTTTGGTTCTAAAAAGTACATTTGTGTCTGTCAACCAATGTATACAAAAATGACTTTTCCATCCAACACAGACGAGAAACAATTGCATGTGTCAGCTTATCCATTACAGTATATTGTAAGCAGTGGAATGTCTCCCACTTGTCAATACCAACACTTACTTCTCAGGGAAGTTCCAAAATGGCAGCAGTGTTTGTCTTACTCACAGTGAATCATTTGAGCCAGTGACTGGACTTTACTTTTCACGAGCTCGGGAGTGATACGCGCTAGATTGCGTGCCACTCAGATCGTATGCCTTCCAGTAGTATCTCTATAGTCCTGCCACAGATATGAGGTGACCGTCACTCTCGTCACCCCGGCTGCAAGAGTCATTTATTAAAGTGACCGCAGCCTTACATAAGGTTCACTGCATCAGCAGTGACTAATTAGCAGCTGATGGCCGTGTTGGTGGAGCAGGCTTACCCACCAAGAAAGCCTGGATTGTTTGGGTCCGCTGCTCAGCATTATACCCAGGAGAGATAAACAGGCTTTGCTAATCATCAGCAAATGAAAAATCAAGGACTCAAAGAGACTTTCTGCATTTATTTAGAAAAATGCAAGCAAACACTCCAGAGAGTCTAATTTAAAAGTATAAGGAGATATTTCCCTTGTTTGTACCTTAGCATTTGGTATTTTTTTTTTTTACCAGATAATCCTTTTTGACGCTCCCTTAATTCTCATTCCTAATGATATGGCTTAAGAAAAGACGGAACAGGACTATGAACTTGAGGTTCCTATGAATAACGAGGTTCGTTAAGACGCCCTCATGGGACATCAATAAAACGCTGATGAGCTTTTTGTGCTGATACTGGCCTCCCTGCGCCCAGGAAAGCGCCCCAAGGCCTCCTCACGGGGCAGTAGGGAGGTGCAGGGACCTTCCTGGACACCCATAATGGATCGTATCCTCCTGCATCCTCTGAGATGGCCCCACCAGGGCGTCCTCAGTGTAACCTACCGAGCCGATCTGGTCACATGGGTGGTGGTTCCTATGGCGACACTGAGGCGTGTATTTACCTCATACAGTACAGATCTGAAAAGCCTGAGTACATTTTCATAAGATACAAGTCAGGCGTCCGGAAACCCAGCACATTCACGGCCAAGCTGGAGCTGAGATCGGGAGGGACCTGGAACCGAAGGATGTAGCTGCAGTTTTAAAAATAACTCCGGCTTCAAAGAGCTCTATGCAGCACTTCATATCTTTACAAAATTCACAATGTTTATTCGAGTATGACTGCATTATGAAGGCATTTAATGCATTTTTGTTGTTTGAGTATGAATGCATTATGAAGGGCTTTAATGCATTTTTGTTATACCGATACTAATAAATGTATGTCTGTTTAAGGGAGACAATGCATTACGAGTGATGGATCCTTCTTGGTAAAGGTCCATTCCAAATAAATAAGTCATATATTTGTAAAAAAAAAATTAAATAATAATAATCATTTTCACTGCACCAAGAAAATGCGAGTGATTGTTGTCACGCCACGCCCGTCCAATCCCCCTGTGTGCCACGCCCCCTCATTATCCTCGTGTGCTTTTCCCAGCTGTTTCTCGTTGGTGTTATTAGTGCTGTGTATTTTAGTCCGTGTTAGAGTGCGTTTCCCCTGTCCGGTCATTAACGTCATTCGTCGTGGTGTGCTGTTCCCTGCCTGTCTCTGGTTAGTAATAAACCTCCGTGTTCACCCTTACGACTTCGAATCCTGCTCCTGCTTCCCCGCTCCGCACCGGCACCCCATATACGTGACAATTGTAGTGTTGACTTTCGATGTTAATATGAACATTCCTGAGGCTAACAGTATGCAGGAGGTCACATCAAGAGGGGAACGGAGGCAGAGATGTCATAGAGATATCATATGTGAAAACAATTTCTGAGCACTGCAATGAATCCCATTTTAACTGTGGGTATGACACCATGGTAATTTACATTCGACCAGCATCAGGAACCTGCCATTTCCTTGCAATAAGGTGCCATGCTAATGCACGTCTTCCTCCGTGAGATAATCCGATGTGTTCCAAAATAAAAAAAATTAAAATGGGGATGCTGTGGTTGTTTTTGTGTGTGTCTATTTCTATTCAAGCCCAAACTCTTACTTTGCTTAGGTACAGCCATAGAAGATTCAGGGGAAGGCATACTTTCGGTGCCAGTACTCTGGACACGTGACGATGAAGTGGGCAAGTCACTGACATGGCATTTCTGAAGGATTGGAGTCACCTAAGGCCAGGCGATGCTCGATGGAGTTTCCTCGTGTGTTATTAACACAAAAGCAGTAATAACTGTAATCACAGCTATAGCTCAAATCAATTCTGGCCGGTTAACAAAGCACAGAGATCGATGTTCCTTCCCCAAGGCTTTTTACTGATGAAGCTGTCATTATAAGGTTGATGGCTTCATTTTTTGGAGGCCGGCTACGGAGTACTCATCACGGCCAGCTCAAGTCCAAATGGACACACCTAACCGGTAGCCATGCGTGCTGCCTGACGATGTTTTTAATCAACATGCGGAGCACCTCACGCAACAATAATTAAGGTCATTCATCAACTACAGGCAAAACCGAAGACCATCTCAGTCCACTGGTTCCTAGCTTCACACCTCAGGGTGCAGTGACAGCCCCAAATGAATCCCTGTTGCTCTGAAACTTCTACGCACTTCAAAGGTAATGAGCACAGTCCTTGACAAAGACTTTGGAGGCAGGACAGCAGCAATTGCAACATGGTTGAAGTCAACTAGTAGTGAAGGTTTTCAGTGGCACGTACACCAACCATGACTGCAGAGGTTCACAGAACACAAAATATTCATTAAGCAGCTATTATCTGTTACTCATGCAGATAGCAGTATGTCACCTATCTGCCACACCACTCTGCCTTATTCTATCAGGTTTTCTACTTCACGTGCAATACAAGGGTCATCAGCATCAACATTGCCTCAGACAAGTAATTGAATTTTTTCCTGTGCTATAATGAAAGGTGACCCACGTCAGGGTCACCCGGCAGCCAGTATAACTTATTTAATACTCAGAAATAGCCCCTCGGAAATGGAGGTGACCTTAGATACTGTGTGGTGACCAACATATCCATAATGACTTGCCTTTATGCATCCGATAACATGCAAGTTGTCTGTTACATCACATTACGTAAATTTAATTATACATGTAATTAGAAAATCCAACAAATATGTTCGATAGCCAAGCACCTAAAGTCATTTGCTTGTTTTAAATCAACTATCACTTCAAAGTCAACATTATGTTTTGAATGTAAGTGGAATATTCTACCATTAGGGAAGTTGACACTTGTGTCCATGAATACCATATATAATCCTAAGTAGTTTTCCAAAGTAACTTTACAATGTCTGTGAAAAGTACTGGCTATCCACTGGGAGCAGCAGCTCTTGGAAATAAGTGTACGTCTCACAGTACATATCAGTTGACCCCCCTCTTCGTGTCAGACGACAGTTACACAGCAGAAATTCACACAGCAGATAACAAGCACCTCAAACCACACTCAGGCTGCATTCGAGATCACACACTACACACTATGCACTTAAATGAGGAAGAAGTACACGGCATGGCAACGGTCACTTAGTGCAAGTCCAGACATACGCGAGTATAAAACTTCATACACCTTCCGGACCCACTACTTTGAACTGCTGGGCCTTAAATGACAGATGTCCAATATAACAACAAGTACCTTCTGCCTCAGAAATCGCGTCTATGATTGTGGGATTGGATGCTATGCAGTGTTGGACCAGACGCAGGAATGCCATCCGGGAACTTTTTGCACATTAAGCGATGCACTACACACTATTGTGTCTTGTGTACTATTTTGCCGCACTATTTAGAGTGGAAGTGTGCGCCTTTGGATGCAGTCTTAGCCTTAAAAAGCCATAAGGCCCAATGGGGACAGTGATGGCGTATTTAAGGAATGACATATGAAATCATTTACGCAATTTATGCAAAAGATTTTTCAAAATTTGGAAACCAGAACGCAGGGAAATAACTCTATTGCCATCGATTTAAACTTCCAGGCTCCTATCTTTGCAACAGGCAAATCTGTAAAGATCCTATTTACCATTACGTATCCAGTTCGGAGCAAACCGATATTTCAAAACTGTGAACAAAAAACAGGTCCTGTTCCAGCAGCACTGCTTACTGCAGAGTGTAGACTCTAGGCACCCGGGTTCTTCCTAAAGTGTGGGCCACATTTTGGTGAGACCAGGATCTCAGATACACAATGGGCCTCAGCCACTGCGTGCGGCCGCACAGACAGAAATAAACACACAGGCGTTTCATTTTTCTTTTCCTGGGTGCTACTTGCTACCAACAGCCAACAGTGACAGATGGGAATAGGTGGAGATGGTATATAATCACATTAGTGGTGGTTTACTCATTAATTTCACGGGCAGACAGTAAGTTATACTGTCTGAATCTAAATAAGCATGTCTTATTTCAGGTGGCACTGGTACAAGAATAATAGCGTAGAGTCTCTTGGTGTACAGGGCAAATAAAGCCGTTTTCCTGCAAGCAAAACGAGGCAAAACGAGGCATTTGTGCGCTTGGAGTAACTGCAGGTGTGAGGCACAAAACCCAGTTCGATAGGAAAGGGAACTAGAGGAAAGCGAGTCCTATTACCCACGAACACCAAGGCACGCTGCCAGCTCACGCTTTGTTTCGCGGGAGGAAAGTGATTTCAGATCATATTTGTAAGTTTAATTTGTGGTTTTTGGAAATTCAGAAAGACTAAGGGTTCTGTACGCGGCTACTAAGATGGCAGATGGTTATTTCCCAGCTTTAAATACAGAGCTGCCGTGCCCCTCTCGCACCCCCCAACCGCGGGCTTCAAGCACAATTAGTGCCGTCTTTGACAATGGCTGCTTTACCGGAGGGCGTTATGTGGCCGAATCACGACGTGAGGTACACAAGGTCCATTTAATCCTTCAGATTTTTTGCCAATTCTCTCCCTGTCGTTGTCAGGTAGGAAACAGAGGGACTGAAAATCCCCTAATGTCCGCAGCTGGGGACGCTTTCCGCAGACCTGCCCTCCCAATGTTCCAGCTGAATCGCGGCACGATGGAGTTCCTTAGCTACCGGGAGGCTTAGTTATTTCCCGTCAGTGGAATTCAATTCAGTTTATTTTTATATAGCGCCCTTCACAACAGGGTTGTCCCAGGGCGCTTTACATGGGTGCAGAATGCATTGATAGTATAAGAGGAATAAAGCCTAAGGAAGAGTTCTGAGTCCACATTACAGGTCACTAACCTGAACGAAATTTGAGGTAGTAGTAAGTGTGTTGACTAGTTATTATTGGCACAGTGTGATGCTATATGCTATGGGTCATCTTAATTCATACCTGTCAAAACTCCTAATTTTCTCCAGATTGTCCACATCTGAATATTCATCTTTGTACGAATCAATCCCCCCCCGACACCCCCTATCCCTTTGGGCAAAAAAAAATATTTAAAAAAATCTCCTAATCCTTCACAAACAAATGTTGGCCAGTATGTCTTAATTTACCAGCATTTGTATAAAGGGAATGTTAAGTGGAAAACGAATGTATGCACATTTACTGAAGCCAATGTCTCCGACGTGCAGAAGTTAAAAAAGCCAGCCACATTCTAAGGGCGGACAGAGCCATGTGACATTGCGGCTGGACGGATGTGACTGGAGAGGTGTAATAAGACCAGCCGGGCGGAACGAAAACAAATGACAGCCATTTTAACGTGAGCATGAGGGGAAAACAGATGCGCAAATATCAGAAGAGGTGCTGGGCCATAGAAGGGCTGCACCTGAGTGCCTGGTCAGGAACCACGTTTACTGGGGCTAAGAGAAACCAACCCCATCTGTGTTTTGGAAGTGTTTACCAATCCGGACCTTGGGGACCTCCCAGCTCCCAGCACAAATGTGAACTGTCTGGGAGGGAGCTAGGAGGGAACAAAAACATAGACCGACTGTGGGTCCCCGAGGACCGGATTGGGAAACAGTGCTCTATGGTGCTTTAAGTAGCAAAAAATGAAGTAATGATGCATATCACCTGACCCACTGTGTCCATCCCTGTCTTGTGATTGGGTTAGACTAGTAAGCACCACATCTGTGCTAGCTTGATAGAGTGATCAGTGAACTGGAACTCACTACTCTGTGTGGTGACTTCCCAGCTGCATTCATATAACCAACTTACAGCTGTCCACATTCACAAATAGGCCCTACTCTAAATATTCACGGCAGGAACCACTCCCATCAGTTGAACCTGCCTCTTCATGGGAACCGATGGAGTGACTCACACAGTGTATCCACTGCGCCCCCCACGCTTAATGACAGGGATTGTACAGACACAAGCTTCCTCTGCAGGGTGGCTGGGCTCTGCCTTAGAGACAGGGTGAGGAGCTCAGACATTCGGCCATATATCTAGGATGCCTCCTGGACGGCTCCCTGGGGAGTTGTTTCAGGCATTTCCGACAGGGAGGAGGCCCCAAGGCAGACCCAGGACACACTGGAGAGATGATATCTTTCGGCTGCCCTGGGAACGCCTTGGTATTCCCCCGGTGGAGCTGGAGGAGGTGGCTGGTGAGAGGGAGGTCTGGGCATCCCTGCTTAGGTTGCTGCCCCTGTCACCTGTCCCTAGATAAGCAGCAGAGAATGGATAGATGGATGGATGGATGGATGGAACATGGCCGTTCCTGTGACCTAGAACTGACTGATGTACGCGCAAATCCACTGAGATGCCTTCACTCTGGGACCATGAAGGTCGCTTGGAGAAACCAGCTTCTGAGCTGAATATATATTTCCCGGTCCTTTATCCAGCTGGAATGACAGTCGGTGTCCGTTGTTTTTTTTTTTTTTTTAAATTGGTCAGAAATCACTGCTTAAGATTTTATTTTTTTCTGCCCAAGCCATATGCCTGGTGTCTCAAAAAGGAAATCTCGGCTTAAACAAGCAGCTGCTGCCTTTAAGGGACTGACTGGTATTTACAGACAGCAAGCACCGCGGCCACTGTAGTCGCCAAGACAGCCCAGATGCCTTGATAAGCATTAAACAGTCAACGCCACAAACCCATACCGAATCATACCCTTCTATACCAGGGCTCCCCAACTGCAGGACTCTGGTATGCAACCGAATCAAAATACAGTTTAATCCAGATAGTGGATCTTGGCTTTGTGTAGTTGATGGAGTTCGGCCCTTAGTTGGGGGCCGTACTCCTGCTCTGAAACTTTGTAAACATCTGGGCAGTCTACTGAGAGCAAGTCAAGGAGTCTTTGCTTTGGCATGCAGCAGGGTCCTTCCTTAATCACTGCTTTAGAGCCAAAACATACAATATTAGGATGTGGCCACAGCACAGACTGACCCGCTACATTTGGCTGCATCCAAGAGGAGACGGCCCCAACTCACCTTGTACTGGAACAGGAACAAGCCACAGAAGAGGCCGTAGAGGTCGGCAGTGAGCAGGGAGAGGTTGACCGCGGCTGCACTGGTCCTCCGGATGACCACGGGCATGAAGCTGTAGAGGCCGAACATGCAGGCACTGAAGCCGACATAGAGGAGGCCTGAGGGACGATAGGCAGCATTGAGGTGGTTAGCAGCGGGCCGGACACACAGGGGACCCCAGCTTGACACAGAGTGACACACAAGAAGGGCCCTGAGCTTCCAGGGGCCTGGGGTCGTCCACCTCAATCACTCACTGCAAATACAGGGCCTCGCTTAACAGGGGCACCGGGGGAGTCTCTCCAAGGGATTAAGCTACAGAATTTTGGTGGCAGGTCCTAATATTCGACATTAGCGACATCTGACCAATTAGCAAATATTTCAGTGTCTTTAAACCAATGCTTCAATATAATCCAATACATACTGTCACTGTGTGATGAGAAACACTCTTCCCCAAAAACCTACTACAACCAACATGAATACAGATGTTAACTAGTACAAACATAAATACGTTAGATATAAAAGTTAAATATATGACTTCATAAAACATCTTTTCATTGGTCAGTTAGATGTCAAACACCATCAGTAGATAGAGGAGAATGGACGTGTTCCATCTATAGCGAAAGTCACAATCATGAAAAGGTGGACATAGGCACTTTGGTAAGCACCTGTACCTTCATAATGCCGCATAATGCATCCATAGAACATTCATAAGAAGCATGTAAGTATACCTTAACACCCTAACATACTTTAACAGCTGTAGTATACAATAATAACAAACATTATAATCATATAATGTTTGTTATTAACGTATTTTAAAGCTGTCAAGGTATGTTAGGATGTTAAGGTATACTTACATGCTGCTTATGAATGTTCTATGGATGCATTATGAAGTTGCACTGAATGTTCTATGAAAGCATAATGAATGTATTATGAAGGTGCAGTTAATGAAACAATATTTAGTCTGCTTCTTTTATATACACTGTAGCTAATACAAGATGCTGTACACACGCTGAACTAAATAGAATGCAATTTAATTTCTGGATGATAACAGCAAAAGTCCCTGGCTAATGGAATATATTTGGGGTAAAACAAAATTCTCAGAAAATCCATTAATAAAATATGCACTGCATTTGTCTGACACAGAAACAGTTTCTTCAAAGAAAATAGTTATTTTAAACAAATAATTTTCCCCATTTCCTGACACTTTTGAAAAATCTCAGGCCCAACAATAGACGAAGAACATGCCAAGTGGAGGAAGGTCATTTCCCTGCGATCTGTGTTTAATCTCCCTGTCCAGCAGCCCCTCAAGTAACCAAATTACCTGCCCGCTTATTTCTAAGACCTTTACTTTAGAATTTTTCTGGGGAAGGACATGTTTTTTATGTCGTCGGCTGACAAGGCGAGCGGCAGACTGAGAGATTGCCGTCATTTGTCTCAGAGTGCAAGGTTCACACTGCCAATATGCAGAGATTAAATTCACTCTGATCCTCCTGCAAATTCCCCCACTTCATCTGATTGATTTATTTCTTCCGCTTATGGTGGATCATTAGTGGCAAGTGTAGCTGAAATGGTATTAAATCATTTTTTCAGACAACTGCATTCCCAATTTAGTTATCCTATATATTCACTGGCCACTTTATTAGGTGCACCTTGCTAGTACCGGGTTGGACCCCTTTTGCCTTCAGAACTGCCTGAATTCTTCAGGGCATAGATTCAACAAGGTGCTTGAAACATTCCGCAGAGCCTTAGCGCCATGTTGACATGATGGCATCACGCAGTAGCTGCAGATTTGTGAGCTGCATCTTCATGATGTGAATCTCCTGTTCCACCACGTCCCATACTGTAAGTGATCTGTTGGATTGAGACCTGGTGACCGTGGAGGCCATTTCAGTAGTGATCTCATTGGCGTGTTCAAGAAACCAGTCTAAGAACCAGTGAGCCCATCTGCTTCCAGGTTTAGCTTGTTGTGCATTCAGAGATGCTCTTCTGGTTACCTTGGTTGTGACGAGTGGTAATCTGAGTTACTGTTGCCTTTTTCTACCAGCTAGACCCAGTCTGGCCATTCTCCGTAAACCCTAGAGATGGTCGTGCATGAAAATCCCAGTAGATCAGCCGTCTCTGAAATTCTCACACCAGCCCATCTGGCCACATTCAAAGCCACTTAAATCACCTTCCTTCCTCATTCTGGTGTTTGAGGTGAACATTAACTGGAGCTCCTGGCCTGTATCAGCAGCATCTTATACACTGTGCTGCTGACATGATTGGCTGATTAGATATTTGCTTCAACTAGCAGTTGAACAGGTGCACCTAATAAAGTGGCCAGTGAGTGTGTATAAAAACTGCATATTTAGTTGCATTTTTGCAATAATCTCACTCCACACTCACCTGCCACATGAGACACCATTCACTGTAACCTGCTGGGATTTCCACATTAAATGCAAAAATGCCTTAAGCCCCATGCATACTGCAATACCAATAATTAAAGTTGAGAATAATTCATTTGAATCGAGGCAAAAACAAGGCTCTTTCACGTGGCATGAAAGCCAAAGCAAGCCTTCGACAACAGCCAGAGTTTGTTGCCGTAAGTAGCAAAGGGATCTAGTGTCCACAAAGAAGATTAAGATAAACAAAATTATGCAGTTTTGCTACAGAAAGTATGGTCGTAAAGCCTCTATCCTCTCCATTCCACAACCGAATGACTGAATACTGTATACAGCTTCTCTGATTATGGGTCATTTCCTCTTTAGCTGAGCGGAACGCCTTTTCTCATTTACGAAGTCTGGTGGAGAGAATCTTTTGTGCTAGACACCCGAATCACGGGAGAGTCAAAGCCTGGGTTAAATTTTCACCTGGTGCTGAATAACTTATAACAAATATCCACTCCAGATTCAACGCCAGCCGCAGGTTCAGATACACCAGACATGGCTGAGGTGACAGAAACGGCATGTCTTCTTGTTAGCTTTTAGTAGATGGATAATCAGTAATCAGCCCCACTCAAAATCCTACCCGCCCCCCCGTCCCGGTGTTGCTTGAATGTTCCGGAGGACGCATCTCAAGTCATTGATGCATTTTACATGATGGGCCCTCATTATTTAACTGGGCCACTGCAATCCAGTCCAAGGAGCTGCATCCCCCTGGCAACCAGAGTGTCACTCCCAGTGTTAGTGACAGATAACGATAGGCCTCCTCTCTCCAAACAAGCTCCTGGGGACTTGCTAATGTACCGCCGACGAGCTCGCGTCTTCCGAACGCCGGGCCTACCCACCCGCACTCGGGACGGACTAAACTCTCGCGCGCTGCTCGGCGACTTCGGCTTTTTGAGTTTCCATTAGATTGATGTCTTCCGGCTGCCGGTAGCGGAAATCGACAATCACAAGGCTGCCGCACTGTGCTTTCGTATGTTACGTGCAGTTTTGCTCTTAGGGAGTATTTGGGGGGTCACATGTGATTCTGCCCACTGACAAGTTAATGGCATTTCTGATGCGGCGGTTTTGAGAAGGGGGCCTCTTCCCTACACTCACCTCACACTCGTTTATGGAAAATCATCAGCCGAGCGTCACCCGGGCTGATGCCTTGACAGCTATATGCCCGTCATATTTTACTTGTCTCCCTTCCGTGCTGCTTTGCACAAAATCATCTGCCAAATAAATAAATGTAAATGTTATAACCATGCCTGTCATTCTGACCTGAAAAATTTAATTGGATGACAGTGTTGGGTAAAAGGAAGGGCGATTCGCACACACAGGTGTGTATATAAAATGCAGGGATGTATGAGGGACATGGATACCCTGGCAGATTCAGGGAGTCCTTCATTGTATAGGGGCCCCAAAATCTATTATATACCGAGGGAGTCTCCCCTCTCTGCTTGGCCAAGTCTACCAACCGTTTCTATTTGAGATCCAGCCCCAAAGGGGTGGAAGGGGTAGGTGACATTTTGTCAGGGCTCCTGGAGCTTTTAGTCACCCTCCATGTAAAGTGCCTCGGGACAATTCTGCTGTGAAAGGCACTATATAAAAATGAAGGTCAAGGAAGCCCCGGAGCTGCAGATATGTTCAGATAAGGTTGGCAAACCAGCATGTGGTGGATTCATGCCTGAAACTCAACCTCAATCAACCTCTCAGCCACAGTTTACCGTTAGCCATCCTCTCCCGGGTTTATTAAACTGATCCTATGAAGATTCTGCGAGATCCTTGAACGTAACTCAGCAATAGCGCTGCCTCTGCTAAGGAGAGCCAGCGGCCAGAATTCGGATGGTACCGTCCACCCTGGAGTCGGACAAAGGTGGGATTTAGAGGAATGGGGTCTTGTGACCGCAGCACTTGAAGCACAGTGAAGCTGTACAGCCAGTAAAACGGGGCCATTAATCACGAGGAACACCCCCCCGACGCGAGAGGTATTCGCAGGGTAACGCTGAGCTCAGCAGTGACACAGACGTGGCCCATTGTGCTTGGGCACAATTAATTTTATTTCACCTTTTACAAACTCACAGGCTGCCTTTTTCCATTCACATTACTCTCTTTTAATGACTACTTAAGTCTCTCGTTAGTGCGACAGGCACACGTTTCCTTTCTCCTTGAGCACAAAAGTGAAATTGTGGGTTGTAAAGACTCGCTCTCAGGAGAGGACTGGCACCACGACAATCCTGCTGGATACAGTCACTCAGAAGAAGTATGAATGAGCGCCCAAAGCTGTAGCTCAGACATCAAAGGCACTTGGGCCTAGAGGCAGGAGTTTTCAACCAGTGGCTCTCGAAAAAGACTGATGGCTAAGATGCTGAGATGTTGGGGAAGAGCACCTAAGAGCTATGAGCTCCTAAGCTGCCCACTAGTACCAGGCTCACCACGATCGCCGAGGTATGCATTATGGAGTTTGAGAGTTGTAAGTTCAGCCCACTTTATCCCTCTGGCCTTGTCGTCTGGCCTCAGCTGTGATGAGAAAATGCCAATACTTCACAAACCCCAGCCTCTGGTGTATGACCTCTACCCACTTTCTCCTCATGATCTGGGTCTCTACTCTTTGGCATGGCTGGTTGATAAGTTAGTAGCAGTGTGCCTTTCCCCTGTTACTTACCCATGACCCAAAGACAGCAGCACCTGACTATTCTACAAAGGCTGGGGCTCAAAGTAGCGACCTTCGGATCTCAGAAAAGGCCTAACCTGAGGAGTCACACACCTCCCCATACTCAAAACGCCCTTTCTCCTGTTCACTGGATAAGTCTGTCCCACTGAAAAGGCCTCTCTCACCTCGTAACAGTTTTGTTTCTATCTCCTATTCCCTTATATTACAGATAAGCCCTTATTTATACAGCTGGCTGGTCACAGACAGACCTGCCATCACTATAACCCGTGAATTTGCATTCTGTGCTTTTCTCTCCGGAGTTTCTCCCAGTGTAGCTTCACCGCTATCTCAGAGAGCAGATATACATCCTGACACTTGAGAATACTTTGGCGATCGCACTTATTTTGACTATGGGACCAGAGTTTGCCATGCCTTGTTTAAACACTGCTGGAGCACTGTGGTGCAGACAAGACAAGCAAGCAGTGGGATACAGGACCTTCAAGAGGAACGGGGTCTTCATCACCTTAACATATGGATATTATTCTTACAAAAACTCGCTCTCTAATTTTGCCAGTTATTTCAGTGCCAGGAATATTAATCAATAAACTTGTACCATTTGTAGTTTCTCTGACAATTTCTGACCTACATGGCTAGTCTACTCTGTGTTCCCAGTTACACTCTTTGGATCACTACTAAGACTCCTACCCCTGAAAAAGAAGCTACATATTTTCCTTGCTGGTGGTGATTTAACCCAGTCACATGGCATATGCATAAGCTAGATGTTTAGGTCAGCCCTGAATAATCAATCACGATCAACGAGCTCTTTCAGAGCTTTATAGACCAAACGCACTATAAAGATTACACAAGCTGTTCCTTTTTCCATCCAGTGATTAGCTTCTCTCCTATTGGCATTTTTTATTGACCCTTAAGCTGTTTAGTGCAGTTGTGGCCTGTGATTATCATTGTATTGTTACCCCTTAACAATTCATACACTTTACACTAAAGCCCCAAGAAGGTGCTAATCCCCTCCTTCCGGCAAATTTCAATCTCCCTGAATTTATTTTTCAATAAATTAATTTTTCTGTCCATCGTGAGACACCAATGACTTGATTTATGTTGCGGTCGGTGTGTCCGAATGTAACAATCAGGGGTCAGATCATTTCTATCACAATCCTGTCACCCTGCTGGACCTTGTGGTGTCTAGTCCTTCAACGATAAAGAGAGACTATTGTGCAGGTCATAAAGCTGAGTATTCAAGGACGGAGACGATGGAGGTGAGTCCAGCAAGCTCTTAACAAGTTGCACGAACCATCAGCTCCTCAGTAATGAAGACTGTTGATTCAAGTATACATTCCACAAAATCTGTGGTTTTCATGACTTTCATGATTTTTACTTGCAATTGTGTCAACAGTCCCTTTGAAAAGGCCACATATCCATATAAGGAATCAACAGACCTACACAGAGCCTGCTACATGAAGATTTACAACTTGGTGTACACTTCACATAAAAACACTACTCTACTCCCTCCAGGCACCAATAACTCTAGAAGGCCAAAAAACAACCACAAAGAGCCCATGCTGTCATGCTAACAGGTTACTGAATGTAGACGGTTAGCTATTAGGCAGAGCATTAGCTGAGCGGCCACCATCAGATGGTCTCTGCTCGAGGCAGGCCGAGGTTCTTCGGCCCAAGCTGCACATTTCATGCCTGTTCCGCTGGCTCCCCTCTGCACGAGGCACGACCGCTCTGCACGTGGAGAGAGCATGTGACTGCATGCGGCGGGATTATCTGTTCTGAGCATTGGATCATTTCGGATTTGGCCAGCACCAGTTCATGGATCAAGCTCTCCTACTTCAGCCCCCTTCTCCTCTGCTTTCATGAGCGATATGAGCTCATTCGCTCTCCAGTTTGGTAGGGAAAGAGGCCGGTTCGCCTCCGCTCCCCTCTGCTGTTTGCAGATGTTATTGAGCTTCAAGCTATCGGGCTGCAGGAGAATTGAAATGGACCAGGGGGAGATTGGAGAGGCCTGACCTATGCAATCTCTATATACATGACCCCTGCATTTAATTAATGCTCAATACAACGGCTCACATTCACATAAGGACTCATTTTCTCATAGTCGATCCCTTCGGTGAAATATATGACTTCAAGCTCTACCTCAACAAAAAGAAATTTCTACCATTTCTAGTAATTGGCCAGCCCTACATTTATTAAGGTACCTTCCCAGTTCACTCATGGGTCTTTCACCTCCCCACACATTTAGATGTCTCTGCTACTCATTACTGCTTCAGGCTGTTCAGAAACTGACCCCCCCCGCTCCCCCCCCCGCCTCCACCGAGCTCTGCAGACCTGACCAGGGGTACTACTTGAGTCTGCCGGTGAAACACTGGGTCACATACTATGATTATACGTTCTCCAGGCAGTAAGTCTCAGTACCAGCTAGCACTCATCACACAGCGAGTAACATACCCGCATCAGAAGATAATTTCCTGGAAACTCCCTAAAGTAGCTCAGCTCAGATTCTTGGACAGAATTAGAAATGCTCTGAATGATTCTGCAGACAGCGTTATGAGGCTTAGAGACCCATCTTCTAATTGTATGGCTAACATTTAGGGTGTGACTCTCCTCTCTCATCTCTGCTTGCAGTACTTGCATTTTTCTGAGGCATATTAGTATTTTATGGCATCAGCTTGGCCCGTCTAAATTCTTGGCCTATTTTCTGTCACTCCATATCAGTGTTTCCCAACCGGTCCTTGGGGACCCACAGATGGTCCACATTTCCTTATCTGAAGGTGTGGTACCTTCTGATTGGAAGCATGCCAACATAACGCCCATTTTCAAAAAAGGGGATAGAAG
>JAODKM010000038.1:4950765-4963125 GCA_026780845.1 Petrocephalus sullivani
TATTAGTTAAGTTCTCCCCAAGCGAGCTTGATGGGCCGAATGGCCTCCTCTCGTTTGTATATTTCTTATGTTCTTATTTCTGCTCCCTCCCTGCCGGACAGCCCATATTTTTGCTTCCTCCCAGCTGCTGATAAAAACATAGACAGTCCCCTGAGGAGCGGATTAGGAAACACTGCTGTATGTCAGCTTCCTACATAGTCATGCCTCCCCGGTTTTGTGCATCATGGTAAAATAAAAATAAGAGTACAGACTGTATAAATATACATCATTTAAAGAAGGTGCACCTTGCATGTCCATCCATCCATCCATCCATCCTTTGTTTGTTTTATTGCGTCTGTGATTGCATCTTTGATATATCAGCCATTTGTTGTTATTGCTGCTGACGCTTTTACACCTTGACTGAGGAACCGTGCCAGAATTCCTCTGTCCTTGTACGTCTTTGCCTGCGTAAATGGCCAATACGTTTTTGTTTCAATTCAAATCGATCTTTGGACTGAGCGACGCGGCCCACTGCATCTGTTCCCCTTACAGCCACAGCGCATCCATCCAAACAGTCCCCCGGTCGTCAGTGGGGACACTTTCCAGGATGAAGGGATGGAGCAGGGGGAGTATCTGGCTCAGGGGGCGGAGGCTGCCTCCACCGGCCAATCGATTCCACCCCCGCAGCTGTGCCACTCGATCTCGGCCCCCTGTTTGGAAGCTTTCCTCCCAAAGGGCGGTTCCCTATCGGACTGCGGGGCGTCCCTCAGATGTCTCACCTATCTGCCAGTCCCAGGGAACCTTCAGCAGCTCCTTGTGTTCCATTATGGCTCTGGAATGGAAACACAGAATAATTAGTTGCATTCTGGATTCCTCTTAAACGCCTGAACCCTACATGAGGGCCAGACTTAACGAGGATGACCAGATGGACAGAAGGTCCCTCGATGTTGGCTTTGTGGACTGATATGAAACACGGCCAAAGCGTGGATGAAAATCCAGAGTACTAACCGGCCTGGGTCATAATTACTATACAACAACGACTGTGTGGGGTGGGTCCAAATAAGTAAATAAATTAGTGGTCACCACCCATTCAACTGTAGTTACTAATAGCCCGCATGGAGTAACCGGCATAATACTTAATAGAACACTCAATAGAAACTGGATGTATTTTTTTTGTATTTTGTGTGTACACAAGTATTTGATTTTGTCAAATATAGAACACATTTTACCATGTCCACCACTGCCCCCCCACTCCCCAGATACTTTTTTCCTGTAAAAGTAGCTCTCACTGTAAATGAAATTCACAGAAACAGCCTCTGACAATCACAGCCCTATTCGCCGAACATCGGCCTGCATATCGGCGACATCGTCTGCGCTGCCGGTGCCTCTCCGCTGTTGCCACGGTTACGATCACATCTGCCGCCAGCATCCAAAACTGCATCCTCGCCATCTCACCGGGTGCAATTTGCTGTTTTTCTTTTTTTCTTTTCTTTAATCAGCAGAGAGGTGATGGAGGAAAGCGCGGGTGACGTGCACCCCGTGGAACACGCTGGCCGGAGAGCTCTCCTCTAAGAGGCCGTTAGCACCGTCTTAAAGGAGAAGGGCTGAAGGAGGCGAGAGGGAAGCTGATTGGCCGACTCGGGCCGCGCCCATCTAAGGCTAAGGATCCGGCGCTCTCTGATAGGTGGGGAGTCGCGCGGACGCGAGGTGCACGATAGCGGCGTGCAGCCGGGGAGCACGGGGAGCCTCCATGTGTGACAGCCGGCTGTGGTGTGGGTTGGAGGCGGGGCCACACTCACAGCTGGATGCCGCTGAAGAAGGAGCCAAAGAGTCCCATCATCCCCAGGAACTCCACGCGGCTCAGATTCTTCACGATGAACTCCTCACACACGTTGGAGATGCCGTACAGCGTGGCCCCCGCCAACACCAGCAGGTCCCCCAGGAGCTTGTGGTCCCCTAATGGAGGGGGGGCAGGTCAGAGTCAGCAGGGAGGCAAGTGGACGGGGGTCACACTCACAAACCCTAACAAAATGCTCGCTAATAGCAAAGCTCATTTAGCAGAAATTCACATTTCTTACGAGTGTGAGATAATTATGGAGGCATGTAAATCAGAGATGTAAAGAGCTGAGTGATGCTGATACTCTTCATATCTCTGTATGCCCCCCCCTTCTCAGCTCGTCAGCCAACAGATGAAAATATAGGCACTACATGGTGGCAGCTAACTAGTCCAGCTAACAGGGTGATAATTACCACACTCTCCATCTGACCACAGAATTCCCCTCAATACATACAAGTTTATATATGATGCAGTAAGAATCAGAATCAGAGTATGTTTATTATCCTGGAGGAAATTGCTTAATTAGAATGCCTTTAAGGTCATTGGGGATCTGAGCAAAACTCAGACAGACAGCATTTTAATCAAAAGACTTTCCTTTCTGAAGGAATGAAATGGAAAAGATTATGCCCCCCCCCCCCATAATCTGTTCCGTTTAAAAACAGCATAGTGGGTTTCCTCTTATTGGATCAGGTAGAGCTTCTCGTAAATGCATTTGCCTCTTATCTATATTTAATGTTACGCAAAAATCCAATTTGCGTGGATCAGGGGTGCCTTGTTACGTGCAGGCAGATTCGACGTGACAGATGAAGGCAGGAGCCGTCGGATGCGAGCGACACGGACAGCGGTGGGGGGGGGGGGATTATGCGAGTGGCGGACTCACCCAGGCCCTGCTGCCGACCCACCAGCACGTCGGCGCCGACCATGCAGCCCATGCCCAGCAGGCAGACGCCCACGCCCACGAAGTGCACCACCTTGTACCTGACGAGCAGGAAGAACCAGGAGAGCAGCAGCACCACGGGGATGACAAAGCAGTCCAGGAGCTGCGGGGGGCGGGCAGAGCAAGACAATCAGCTGGGGGGCGGGGCAGGGTCGGGATCCAGCTCCATCGGCATCCCATTAAGGCATGATGACTCATCATCACCTGGTGACTGTCTGGCCGAGGGACTGAATGCAGAGCGTGTGAGGATGCAGGACACCGGACACAGGAAAGCCTCCACCGCACTAATACAGCATCACTTCGCGATGGAAACAGTGATGTCACTAATGTCACAGTGTGCTCATAACAGAGTTAATCGCAGAGTGTTAATCACAGAGTGTTAATCACAGAGTGTTAATCACAGAGTGTTTATTAGCATGATTATGAAATTGCTAACACAAGGGCAATATGGTGAAGGAAAGAACTGGCAAAAAAACAAAGTATATAAAATAAAATATGAAAAATATGTACATAGATTAATACACCATTATAAACTTTTAGTGTCTTACGGGGAAGAAATTAGGCTCAGGAATTCCAGTGGGGGTGGGCGGGGGATATGGGATTTCAAAGCGTCTCCTACTTCTTCCCCAATTTCCTCCTATACTGAAATTGCTACACGTCACCATTGGGCCCCCACAACACACAAAGCCCATCTGGACAGGAGGTGCGAGGATTAGCGTGCACCTCGACCCAAAGCCAGCAGAGCCAGCCGCCCACTTCCTGTCATTCGACGGGCCGTAGGCGAGTGATGTAACGCGCGTGAGGGAGAGCATCGCTCTCTGCAATCTGCCCACATCCCCGTGGGTGCCCAGTCGACTGTAAAAGTCGCTGTAGAACGATAAAAGGTGGACAGGCCCCCCTAATGAAGGGGAGGGGCAGCGCTGTCTGCTGTACTCATACAGCTAATGACACGTTGGAGATCAAACCTGGATCCTCTCTGAGGTGAGGGCAAGCCTTGGTATAACTGTCATGGAGGCTCCATCAGCCATGGCTATCAACCATTACATCTGACAACTCTTTCCTAGCCTGCTCCTAAAAGGCATTCTTAAAGGGACGGTCACAGTAGGGCAAAAAAATATTCACCTCTCATTCAGTTCCATTCTAGTTACTTGATGCCACAAGAAAAAAATTCAAATAGCATCGATAAACACTAAACTGGTGTGGCATAGGTGGGACTGACCTGCCAGGTTCATGGCATAGGTGGGACTGACCTGCCAGGTTCATGGCATAAACGGGACTGACCTGCCAGGTTCATGGCATAAGCGGGACTGACCTGCCAGGTTCATGGCATAGGCGGGACTGATCTGTCATATGGCATAGGCGGGACTGACCTGCCAGGTTCATGGCATAAGCGGGACTGACCTGCCAGGTTCATGGCATAGGCGGGACTGACCTGCCAGGTTCATGGCATAAGCGGGACTGACCTGCCAGGTTCATGGCATAGGCGGGACTGACCTGCCAGGTTCATGGCTTAGGCGGAACTGACCTGTCAGGTTCATGGCATAGATGGAACTGACCTGCCAGGTTCATGGCATAGGCGGGACTGACCTGTCAGGTTCATGGCATAGGCGGGACTGACCTGCCAGGTTCATGGCATAGGCGGAACTGACCTGTCAGGTTCATGGCATAGGCGGGACTGACCTGCCAGGTTCATGGCATAGGCGGGACTGACCTGCCAGTTTCACAGAAGTGCAATGGAGAAGGATATTTCATGCATAGTCGCATTGTTATGACAAGAAAGTTTTCATAATAATAATAATAATAATGTAAAATAACGCATTAGTGCTGTAACAACAAAAATATTTCCGACACATTTAATCCTTTTTATCGCTAATGTGTACTTGCGTATCAGTTATGTTAATCCCTATATAACATATTGCTGACTAGAAGGCTTCTCATGTGTCTTATCATAAGGTATTTTCAAAAGCAACACAAGTTATTACCTTAATGAAAATACCACGGTATACCGAAACGACTGCAGTGTACCATATCATCCAGTCATGCCCATTTTCACTCAATTCTGCGCTAATGTGACCGTACCTTAAGGTAGCCATGATTTTTATTACGAAGGATATTAGGAAGTGCCCCTAATATCCTTCTCACATTTTCTGAATAGCTAGTGGCGGTCGACACGTTTCCTGTGAGATCACCTTACTTGCTGAAGGTAAAATACAACATTTTGACCAAGCTGGTATTAGGCTGCATGACCCCTAACAGCAAGCGAATGGACCCCCCTTGGGCAATCAAAGAGCGAGAAAACACCTGCTTCTGGGACGTGTCCGACGGAGACCAGAACCCCAGCACGTTAATCAGAATAACGTCCACTTTGACAGAGAACACACGGAGGCAGCAGCATTTAGTACTGATGGCTCTCCCGACTGCAAATCCTGGAGTCACGCCAGGCCCCGTAATCGTTCTCAGCAACTAATTATCTCAGCTTAATGGGAAAATCTTTTATAGCACGCCTTACACACGGCTGTCTGGATATTAATATTAACGAAGCATGGTGTGACTTCATTACGGTTCAAACGGAAACGCTAAGAAAGAGGGAGAATGTCGACCCCTAAAACCTGAGGGGAACCACCGGGTGGGTACAAACCCTTATGTGTCTTGGGGGCCCGGCTTCACTGACGCATGTCCACACATAATAAAGTATGATTGGTGAGGACTGCTGACTTGCTGGCTACTGGAGGATCAGTTCCGCACCCAAGCAAGCTGGATTTCTCCAGTCCAGATGTGTAAGCTGAGCTACATAAAAGCACTCACCAACTTTGGAAGACTGTACGTCTTCCGTGTACCTGGTCTCCACTTGCCAAGTTGAATTTTTTTCACAGCAGAATACTTACCAGATCAATTGAGGTTAAGTAACAGGAGTCCCCCTCTGGGGGTTTAATCCTTTCGGGTCCGTACGTATTCCCCAGACCGTACACCTACTTGTCCTATTTCTGCAAATTACGAACATCTGGTTCAGCAGGTGTTATTTAACTGCTCTATTTTCCTCCAATGCAAAATTAACAAGATTTGCAGGCACCCCCGATCTCCGTCCCACATTCTGCCTTGAAGGTCGCTTAGTAATACCGAGCCCAATTGAGGGGGGAGCAGAGTGGACGGACATATCGCTGCATCACCGCGATTTTCACACCGCTGGGTGAGAAGCCGCAGAGGCGGGCGTGACCCGCCAGCAGACGGAGAAAAACCTCACAGCTCCAGGCTCTTCTGGTGGTGGAAATGCCCGTGGCTGACTCAGCGCTAAGAATTTCCAGTCATACCGTATTATTTAATTGGCATTTGAACAAGACGGTGGGCAGATGCGGCGTCATGGTTTATCAAAAAGAATAGCAAGGGAAAGATAAACAGAGCCTTCAGCGGTCTTCGGCATTCATACTCGTCGTGCGAGTTGACGTGCATCTCATTGTTTTCTTGAGGCTGCCGTTTTCACCAGTTGAACGAAAGTGAGGTTTTTGGGCAGAGCTCGGCACAATGAAAGTGGGGTGCATCTGAGGGGCCATAATTCATACAGATGAGCTAACCTTCATTAATTATTCAATGACATGTTTTGAAGTGGTGAGTGGCAGGAGAGGCAGCACTCCAGGGGCCAATCAGCTTTCAGCTGGCCCCTGTGGTGCCGACCCTGTATATAGTCTGGGATATCGCTATTCCATGGTTTGCATGAGCCCTGATCCGTGGCTGGTTTATTTATGGCGAGCCCAAGACCCATTTCTGTATCACAGCTCTTCGGGCTGACATGGCTTGCTTGGTTTCGTATGGACAGCTCTACAGCGCCTGGAACGAGCCTTAGGGCGCTAAAGTATTTTCACCTCAACACCTCTACTGACTAGGCACATGTTCTCACAGCACACCAGGGCCCCGTGTCCACAGAGCCGCTAGACAGCCAAGCCCCAGAGAGTCGCCGGGGCACGGGATTCACGAGACGCTCGTGGTCACGGCTCGGCCAACGTCACAATCCGGGTTAGAAACCAGCGGTTTGCTTCATGGGTCACACTGCTCCAGTTATCGTGAGCGCCTTGTTATTGTGGAAGGGGGCATGAGTCTGGTTCCACTCCTGTGTTGACTCATTCCAGCCCTTGTGAAACTCGTACAATATACAATGGTGCCTTCTCTTCCTTCCTGGCCCAATAAACCTGTCGCAGTCCCAGAGCCCCTGTCTAATCCTGTTCTGTGTCACAACCCAAAACTCTTATACCCAAATTCAGTCTCTGTGTGGCTCAGTGGGTTAGGAGGCTATGCCTATAATTGGAGGGGTGTGGGTTCAAATCCCATGGTTGACAAAGCATTGGGCTCCTAAGCAAGGCCATTAATTCCCACCCCCTCATTTGCTCTAGGGATTTTCTGACCCAACTCAACTGTATGTTGTTTTGGATAGAAGTGCCTGTTAAATAAATGTAATCCCCTGGATGAATGAGCTCCATCTCCTTATTGGTTAGTCCCTGGGAAACCCCAATCCCCCGCTCTCTGTCAGGCCATTTCTGGTAGGTGGGCTGTTATGTGTCTCGGCTAGGGAACGCTCATGAGGGAGACACTGATGCGGCTTGCTGCGTTGGCCATATCCTCAAAGTTTAGGGCCCAGAGGACACGCTAGATTGATTTCCCCTCCCGAATGTATACAGAGGGAGGTTAAAAACTGGCAGAGCCAGAGAAGATTAGGGGAACGAAGAGGGTAGAGGAGAAAAAAAATCAATCCGGCGGATGACATGACTCTCAGATAATCATGTACACCCTTGGCCATGACCAACAAACACTCTGCAGAAAGTTCTCAATAAGGCTGTCTATGTAAGAATGCTGCACTACGGTCCACTGACTCAGAAGATGAACTCATGCAGTGCCACTCATTTTAATTCACCATGAATGGGACTTGTACATTTCCACGCATACTGCTAGGGGACCGGCTGGCACTTTAATTCATCCATCCACCCATTTTCTGTAACTGCTCGTCATATTCAGGGTCGCGGGGGGTCTCTGGAGCCTATCCCGGAGGCTACGGGCACAGGGCAGGGAACAACCCAGGATGGGGTGCAAACCCATTGCAGGGCACTTTAGTCAACCTAAATGCATACAAACCACTGTGCTCACGCCTCTAGTAAAGAGAGTGCAGGCTAATGGCCGTAACAGAAAAAACTACATTTAAGGGCCGCATAACCATCGGACTCACCTGCACGCTGGTCAGCGTCGTGTACTGGTAGGCTTTGATGACCAGGTAGTTGGCTTCTATGTCTATCAAGCCCAGAATCATGTACTTCCACCATCGCCTCTTCAGAATTGCCAGCAAATTCTCCTCTCCTGCCAGGCAGATGGAAAAAAAAGTCTCTGATTAGCTCAAGGTATCATTCGACTGCCATCTTTACCATTCAAATGAGATGATAATTTCTGGAACTCAAAACGCGAGCCCCTAGCCGATGCACGGATTTCACACACCCGGCGACGTTTTCCCCTGCTCCCCTGGAAATATTTTAATCAGGAGGGGAAAAAAAAATGCTAACATTTCCCACCAGTCTAGCGTACATATACAGTCAGTGTTAATTACAGTACTGAGCTCGCAACTAATGTGCTACCAAAAAAAATAAATGGAGCAAAAATATGTTTTGGCGATGTTCCAAGATAGCTAAAGCGATTTGAAGTCAGGTGCACAGCGATAACGACGATACGGTAATTGGCTGCGTGGAAGAAATATACATGGAGTGACCAGAGCAGCATTCAAGCAACGGTGGGCAAATCAGCCTCAGTCCGTGCGTGGTTCCGGCACGCCAGGCAGGTTGGGGACGGAATGATAACACTGAAATTTCACTGAAATCTGCTCAGTTTGTTCACGATGAAAAAGTGCAGGCTGTTGCTTTTGCCCAAAGCACTTTGTGGTAATTACTCTGGGAGTGCTGCTACGTAACAATGAAATTTAATTAAAATTAACTGAATTGATTTCTCTTACTTGCGCAGAGCTTCCATTTAAGCATGCTTACTGACAAAAATTACAAGTGTATATTCCTTAATCTATTAATCGTTAACCCAACTACCGCCTGGAAAATGTTAATATTGATGTGCAAATCAACAGCCTTTCTCTCGTATGAGAGGCCATTAATTTAAGAGATTTAATTGAGACAACGGCACAGGATGATGTAATCCACTTAGCCTACTTAGAATTATAATGGTAGACCACTGATGTCCATGAGAAAATATTGTCTGGCACTCTTCGGACAGCTAATGCATATAAATAAAATAATAAATAAACGTAATAAATTCACCCTTCACCGCACTCACATCCAGTGAAACCTGGAAGAACATGAACAACATAAAAAAAAAACCAGCAGGAGTTGTTTTGGAGGAAGGTTAGGCACTGCAGCAAGTCTGCGTTAAACCAAGAGTAGCTAAATGCATCCCAAAATGTGGCACATTTTCCATGCCTGTGTAAGATGAAGGTATTCCTGTGTTTTCCCATCCAGAGCCCACAGTCTGACATGAAGTAAATGCAAAAAAAGCCATTAACGCCACGGTAAGAACAGACTCTCCCTGGCCCCGTTTCCCTCAGACACCAGATGTCAGGCGTTCTGTGAGACCCTCTGTCCGACTGACCCCTTTGCGATACCAGTTTCCTGGGCCAAACAAACTTTTTTTGCATGTGGAACTTTACTGTCCAGCTAGATACACCACATGAAACACCTCCACAGGTGAGGGGAGCTTCAGAAGTCAGGCATTCCTCCAGGCGGATGAGCTCCAAACAGAAATATTTATAGGGACTGCACATCTCACGCATCTACTGTATCACAGTCGCTGTACACCTTTCATCTATTCTCACTCTCTGTGCAGCCAGAGATGGTTCCATAACTTCCTTGCAGAAATGTTATACAGTTTAAAAATTGCAGTGCTCATTTCACAGTCTTCGCCGCACGTAAACATCAGATGTGACCTTAATTAACATCCACAGGATGCCGACAGACAACAGAAAGATCAAGTAATGTTACATTAGCGATTACTGTAACGTGATGTAATGTTACATTAGCGATTACTGTAATGTGATGTAATGTTACATTAGCGATTACGGTAACGTGATGTAATGTTACATTAGCGATTACTGTAACGTGATGTAATGTTACATTAGCGATTACGGTAATGTGATGTAATGTTACATTAGCGATTACTGCAACGTGATGTAATGTTACATTAGCGATTACTGTAACGTGATGTAACGTGGTCTATGTGCCGGTGAGGGAGGATGCTCCAGCCTCAACCGCGATAAAACAGTGCTGTGGGTGTGACATAAGTCCGGCCCCCACCGCACCAACCGAGCGCATACCGACGATCCACCGTCCAAAAAAGCCGCTTGTTATTTCCATGTCGGCGTCCCGAGCTCTGCTTCACCCAGAGACAACCTCCAAGACGCCCCCAGAAACACACGGCCACTTCTGAAGCCATGGATCTCGCTGCAGCACAGCCACACTGTCTGTCATCCTGCCCCTACAACACCAACGATGTCCTGTAGTTATGATTACTCTGAAAACATAGCCTGAGTAGCCAGAAGATCTTGGAACAGAACAGCAAAACTTTATTCATCCCTATAGAGGAATTCTCTCTATGGCTACCCATTACGCTCTCCATGAGATACATATGAAGGCCAGAGCATGCTTGGGGGGGGGTCACAATGTAGGATAAGACAGCGTGCAATGCCTCTGGAGCTGGGGAGGGTAAGGGCCCAACAACAGCATCAACCGCCCAGCCCTGGGATTCAAACCAGCAAAATTCTGATCACGAGTACAGAGCCCTAACCTCTGGTGCAACACACCGCCCACCCAGGCTAGAAATGTTAAATATTTTAACGCCGTTTTATTTTTTTATCATAGTACTCTCGCTGTAATCCAGGTTATTCACGGAGGGTGAGGATGATGGATGTGTGATGGGGCGAGCAAAGTACCCACTATTACTGAACTGTTTAACAGAACCAGAGTTTGTAGGGGGAAAAAAGGTACAAAACATGGCAGAGACAGTTGCTGACAAGCTCCCTCCATCCATTTCCCACATACCTAATGGAACCTGGGGCCCCGCGGGCAGGGTAACGACAGAGGGGACCCATCAGCTCCCTGGCAGCTGCCTCTCCCTCTCCCTGCCTCGCTAATTAAGGCGCTCCAAAATCGTCTTTCATCTGAAGTCCCGCCTTCACATTTTTAACCGGGGGTGGGTGGCAGCTGGGGTGGTTTGGGGGTGGGGGGATTACTTCAAGGGAATTCCACCTTGACAGTAAGCTACATCATGCAGAAATCACCATCGATCCCGCGGCCACTCGCTCTATGGCTGCCATCAGACAGAGACGTACGGCTGAATGCAAAGTGTCTCGTTTATCGTATTGGGAATGTTTGCCATCATGAGCCGACGCCGTCCAGGGGATACTCCGTCCTCTGCTGAAAGCATCCTCTAATAAACTTTAATCGTCATTTAGATCCGGCTCTGGAGAAGTGGCTGGAAGACGGATGCATGCATGGATGTTATTTATGTGCTGGCTGACTGCAGGGTTCTCTCAAGGCGAAGTCTGCAATCTGCGATTGTTATGGAAGATCCTTCTCCATCTGTAGGTAGCACTGATGCTTCCAGCCTCCTGGGTTGAATGGGGGGTTTGAATCCCGCCTCTGCTCTTTGCACATGTGGGTTTTTCCCCAGGTACTCTGGTTTCCGTTCACAGTCCAAAAAAAAATTTGCATCACTAAACTGCCCGACGTGTGAGTGTGTGCCTGTGACATCATGCCTCACCTTGTCCTCTGCACTTCCTGGCACAGAGTCCAGGTTGACCATGACCCTGTGCTATCGACAGATACTTATAGATACATACATATAGAGAGAAAACACTTAAGCCAACTAAGTGGCTGCTGAGTGACCACCAGGGGGCGCCTCCATCTGATCAGCCTTTCAGAACAGGAAGATAGCAAACGACAACTGGGTTAATCAGATTTTGCTTAGCCACCCCCCAAAAACAACTGGGCTGGCATATAGCTCGTGGTCACAACTGGAGGAGGTGGGCGTGGCTTGGTCGCTAGGGGAACGTCTCACCTGGAGGGTCGACACAGAGCCACAGAATGGGGTTCAGGAGTGAGCTCCTGGCTTTGGATGTGAGCCAGCGAGATGAAGACGTAACATGGAGCTTATTGCAGCTGCACGCCCACTCTACGCAATTATATAATGAATCGTATTGATAATGGAAGGGCTCCCGGGAAATCATGCTCCGGGGTTTGCCGAGAAGCCTCGGCAAGGAGGTTCCAGAAATCTCAATCATCTCCTAGACGCGATTAATCTAGAACAGCAGCCGTCCCCGTGGCAAACGCAGACGGACATCAGCAAACGTCAGGAAGACACGCAGAACGTGGAAAATGGACGACGCGGTTCATATCTTCCCCTTTATTTTGTGATAAATTGCACTACACTGAGGTTTTCTTAGAAATGATGGAGATAGATGGAGATAATCTCCTTGCAGGTATAATCCCCCCGCCCCCCCCCCCCCGCCACCCCTCCTCCCCGACCTCGCCCCTTCCTTATTTAATTATTGGAACTAAACTTTCTCGCAAGTAATCGCAAT
>JAODKM010000038.1:4968086-4978199 GCA_026780845.1 Petrocephalus sullivani
AAGGCGACGTGATGGCGCACTCGATATGCAAATTAGCACGTGTCGTCATCTAGCGGTATCTAGCGACTTTCTGGGTACAGTTTAGCGACTTCAGCTAAGAAATAGTTGGCAACGCTGCATTTCAGGGATTTTGAGTCATTCTGCGCTGCATATGGGTTAATTGCGTTAAAATTTTTAATCAGATTAATCATGACGATGGATTAATCCGCGTTAACGGGTTAATTTTGACAGCCCATATATATATATATATATATACATACACACACACACACACCCCCTAATTTTATCGCCAAGATAAAACACCAGAAAAGCATTGCTTTTGAAAATACCATTAAAAAACATGGTATACCACAGTAGCTAACGGGGAACCTTCCCAGAACTTCAGCTAATGTTATGCGAAGAATGTTGGCGACAATCGTTCTTACTGTAACATTAATGAAATGTTATTCCAACGTTTTACATTTTACAAAAGGATCTGTCAATGTCAGCATGAAAACAATTACACCTGAACATCATTTTAGTGCAATAAATGCTGAAAAATATTGTTTCATAATAAAATGTTTTTTTTAATGCTATATTGTCCAAGGGTGAACAGCTACCTGGGGCAGAGGTGGCCTAATGGTTATGTGTTTACTGCGAATGCATAGTGTGGCATTGAGTCCATGTAAAGAGACAGTGTTACCTGATGGCCTTCATGTACTTTTATATTATTAGAGTTAGTTGTAGTAATGGGATAATGTTCTGGGAACATCAGGAAGACTGGACACTTTGAACGTTAACATACCTTAATCATAACATTCAATAAACGTTCCTAGAATGAGAAATTCTTAGCGGTGAGACTATGTAGATGGAATGATGGTAGCAAATTTTTATGCTGCCCAAGTCTAAGCTAGTTTACGATTTTCCTTCACTGAAAATCTGGTACTGAAATGACAGGGAACTGGCTCTATCTGACACTGATGGCCGAGGGATTCAGATACAGATACAGACACGTTCGATTTGCAGGGGACACCTTCAAAGGTCTGGCTGGCAGATACAGATGCCCATCCAGACGTGCTGAGAGATCACCTTCACTGGCATCTGTTAGGCCACAGGGGGGCGCCACGTGCCATGTGTGTGTGAAGCACTGCAGCAGTTCGACGCGACCGCCTGAGACGTGTCGGCCATATACAC
The DNA here is from genome assembly GCA_026780845.1 of Petrocephalus sullivani. NCBI lineage: Eukaryota > Metazoa > Chordata > Actinopteri > Osteoglossiformes > Mormyridae > Petrocephalus > Petrocephalus sullivani. The sequence continues at coordinate 4,969,260 of JAODKM010000038.1, forward strand.
ATTGTTACATTCAGATCCCATCTCTGATAAATACTTCACTGAAGCTCAATCTAGCCAAGAGAGCACCTTTAAATGCTCCATCTCCTGGTTTTATATAGAAATTATAACCTTCATAAAACTGGCAAGGGGGTGGCACAGTGGCGCAGTGGTTAGAGCTGTTGGGACTTGAGTCTCCTCCCTGGCTCGACGTGTGTGGAGTTTGCAAGTTCTCTTGCCTGCAAGTGTGAATGGTGTGTGTGCCCTGTGGTGGGCGGGTTGGTTATTCCCTGCCTGGTGCCCATACCTTCTGGGATAGGCTCCAGACCACCGCAACCCTGCACTGCACAAGCAGTCACAGAAAATAAATGGATGGATGGATAAAATCTGCAAGCATGCAACTTTAGTCACACTGGTAATTTCTTCCACGCTGTGCTTAAGAACATTTCATAGGCAGTATTCATCCAAATTCAAACACTGTTTATCCATCAAGAAGGCACTGCTTAAGGCCTATTCCAGGAAGCATGGGGCACAGTGCAGGATGCCCTAGACAGGATGCCAGTCCATCACAGGGCACACAGTTCCAGTCAAACGACTGAGTACACCTGCTTGAAACCATAATTACGCTGCTTTAAACTATATATACTTCCAGCAGAAGTCCGCTGCCGTTCCGACCAACATCTACGGCACACAGCAGAGCACCACACATACGTGTAACAGGATGGCCTGCAGTGCATACCACTATAACACTCAGTTATAGAGTCACTTAGAGGACTATTCTTTCCAGCATGTCTACATAGCTGGCTATTTAACATATATATACACAGAAATACTCCCATCATACGTCATTAATTGGTGCTGAGGGCCCTGTCGTGAAACGATTTTTGATGTGACCCGAAAATAATGCCTTAAAAATGCCTGAGAGACTAGAAAATAGACGCCGTCATTTCTAATTGACGTAAACGCACCTTTAATTCATTATAAAGGTCAGTGTTCACTTTGCAATCTCAAAAGTCAATGTTCATGTAGTATTCAGAAAAATACATTTCACCAAAATAAATTATGTAATTTACGTTGTCTGTGATGTTGCGAGTGACGTCAAGTGGCAAAAAATGACTGTGTGAAATTAATTGCCACAGACAAGTGACGTAAACTCGAGTTTGACATATATTGGGGTACTACTGTGTGTGTGTATGTATGTATGTAGATATATATTATATATATATGTGCGTGTCTATATATACATATTTCTGCATATATGTATACATATATACATGGAAATTTATATGTATTCAGCTACTCCTCGGGTTACGATGGTCTGTGTTATGATATTTCGACTTACGATAGGTTTATTGGAACATCGTTACCCAAGGACCGGCTGTATATGGAAATCTCACTGAAGCAAATCACGGCATGGACTTGCTTCACATGTACAACAACAGTAATCACTCGGGATGTTTTTTTTTGGTCACAGGGAGTTCTTCACTAGCTCCTGTTTTGGGCATGAAACTACTTATGTCAACATTTAGTAAAAGGTGCATTGGGTCCAGCGCATACGTTTTTCAAGATATTGACATATACTGCATGTACATGGAGGTAGAAGGTGCAGGACTGGCCCCCGGGTGCGGCCCCCGGGTGCGGCCCCTGGGTGTGGCCCCTGGACGCCCAGCCATACCTTGCCTCACCGCTAGCGTGGTGGTGTAGACCAGGAACAGCAGGATATAGTTGAGGAAGCTCTGGAAGACGGGTGTGTTGGCGTGGAAGTCGTCCGCCAGGTACTTGCTCGTCAGGCCGATGCCGCAGATGAGGAGAGACAGGACCTGGCCCAGGGCCAGAGTAAGCAGCAGCTCCCTTTGGGCGAGACGAGAGAAACGGCAGAGAGACCGTTACAGGCTCAGCCCGGCAATGTCATGCTCAGCGCATATGTGACATGGCGGCGGAGGGGGTGCTGACAGGTCCCCCCAGGGCTGAAGGAGCCACAGGACACTGACATGACTGCAGGGGAGCGGACAGACAGCGGACACATCCGCTACAGCCCATGCAGATGCATTGTGGGTAACCCGTCTACCCCCACCCACCGCCAGTTTGACAGATGCATCCCACACATAAGTGCAGCTCATCCTCAGCCTCGGGAATTTTCCGGAACGCACTACCTGTCTGGGGAAATTTACATTTGACCAGAATTTATAAATATTAAAATTTGGATATTCTGGTCTGAAGTCTGACTTCCTGTCATCCACATGCAGGCGGTCCAGCTGATACGGGCTCACTAATAGATCTCAGAGCATCCAGCCTGAGAAAGCTGTCAGTCTGCTCCAAAAGGCCCGAGAGACAGCCCTCCCCAGGGGATGGGGGCTCTGCCACTCAGCTCCTGCCCCCGCACATGCAGGCGCTATGACACACCGGGGCTCAGCGACACACCTACGCAGTCACACACTGGCACACACGCCTGCTAGCTGACGCGAGCCGGTTAGTCAGGTGCGGCTGGGTGGCACTGCCACGCTCCAAATCCGCTCGCTGGCTTTCATTACCGGCCGGAAAGAGACCAATCAGGAAGCTCACCTGCAGGACGCACGCACGGCCCAGTCACGACAGCCGTACGCTGCGGCTCTGCTTAGGGGCGGCGTGCAGAGGCCTGTAATTTTTTTGGACATTAGCCGTAATTATTTTTCCATTTCCAGTGGGAATGACATGCAGCGGCGGTAGCATCCGAGGAGGACGGCCACCCGCGTATCCCACACCCCACCCCCCCACGCTCCCCCACAGCCGGGGAAGATGGGACAGCTCCCCAATCACTTTCAATTACAAGCTTTAAGCGTCAAGACCACTGCGTGCAGCCAAAAATAATGTGCGCAATTACCGAAAGCACATTAAATTCCACACTAATAGCGTGTAACAAACGGCGCACTGCGGCGTGCACAGTGACCGCCGCCGTCTTTACTGCGTTCCGATGCCGTGGAGCCGGGCAGCGCGGGGTCCTTAGCGGAAAGATAAACGGCACTCCCCCCCCGTCTGGCAGGTGGAGACTTTCCACAGTGACTTTCAAATCCCAAGGAAGAGGCAGTGGCGGCCTGCCCCAGTTCATCCATCCATCTTCCTTAACTGCTCATCCAGTACCGGGTCACACAGAGCCTGCATCCTGTCCCCAAAAGCACAGGGGATAAGGCAGGGAGCAGCCTGGACGGGACGGCTGCAACACTATGGGCGACCGAAACGCCTAACCAGAGGACCTGATAGCTGCACACGCACAGACACACGCACACACACAGACACACACACACACAGGCAGAGTTCAGGAATCAAACCCACAACCACCAGCAAAGCCACTAATTGACACATCTGGCCGACAGCACCTCGGTGAGGTTTTTTCCATGTTAAGCATTATTAAAAACCTTTTATGACACAGGGACTGTTAGGAGACCTTATCAATGAGTCATTAGAGATATTAATTATTTAAACAACCTAATCTTGTGTTTGTCCATAGCCAGTAAATACAGAGGCACGCAGCTGAAATCTCAAGCGAGAGAGCCCGGCGGTCTGCACAGGCTTGGGTTGCACATTACACTGCTCAAACACACTCACGACAGCCCATGGCATTAAATACATGCAGCCTAAGGCACAGGTGCACCATATTGGACGTGTCCACACATTCACTGTCCCATTTACCCAGTACATGGAGAAAAAAAAATAAAATAAAATTTGCATTTAGATGGAAACCAATTTGCTTTCCTCTTAGGCAATTATATCTCAGGTAAAAACGGCTAGCATCTTCCGCCGTGCTGACAATCAGCTCAGTGCAGGATAAAGGAAAGGTACTAAAGGACGTCTGCAACCAACAGGACACCATCAAACGCAGATGAAGGTCCCAAATAATCAATGGAACACCTTGAAACAGGCCACCCGTGCCAGTCTAACTGCCATTGGCTGATTTTAAATCAATTTGTTTCAACGTTCATCTTCGAGTCACTTATCCAGGCCAGAGTCTTTTGTGGAGGGGAGGGGGGGGGGGAGTCACAGGACATAATGATGGGGGGTACCCATAACAGGATGCCAGTCTATCACACGGAACACACACATACATAAAGACCGCGCGACACAAGGAGAACACACAAAGACCACGCGACACAGGGTGAACACGCAACACACTGGGACCACGCGACACAGGGTGAACACGCAACACACTGGGACCACGCAACACAGGGAGAACACACAACTGTGAGATCTTGCTCTGTGGAACAGCCCCCAGATGAGGGATTCAAACCCTCATCCCTAGAGGTAAAAAGAAACAATGCAACCCACAAGCCACCGTCCCACCCACAGTTTAGACACAGCCAACAAATTTCATAATAGTCCTGATGTTGCGTGAGCAGTGCTACAACTCCAAAAATACATCGTGCACAAGTAATAAGTAATTGTCGTTGGTTCATTTTCGATGTGTGAGGTAGTCAAAGTAGAGCTGGACATTTTATCGATATATTTTCAGAACAAGATATAGAATGACACAAGACTGTCTATATTGCTATACCTTTTATTAAGTGTTAAAATTAAGGTCCTATTAAAGATTTTTAATGGAAACCAATAGTATTCCTTCCCAATTGTATGCAGCGTGACAGTTTCAGTCGTGATGTTGCATAGACTCCCAGAATCCACAGCTAAAATCAAACCATCCGGTTAGTGGCGTCTCGCGGGGAATTAGCTGGAGGCGGAAAATCATTGTTACTTGGTTCATTCCATTTTAAAACATTGTCAAACGGCTCACAGGTAAAAAATATTGTAATTTGCAGTATTTGTTTTATTTTTTTGAGGGGTAATACCTTAAAATTAGGGTCTTTCCAGTTATTAAGCACACTTCTGTATTTGGAGCCATTTGCAAAATAGGTTTCAGATTTAGATTTTTTTTGTTCATAAATATTAACCTTCTGTAAGAGCAGTGTCATAAACTGAGAAAAAGAGTCTGTTGGCTGACATAGTAAATAGTAGTGAAACGGTTTTTGGTCATAGCTAGTTTATTAGACCCATGGAGCAGATATAGGGAATTTATTTCTGTCTTCATTTTGAGATTCTGTTTGCAATAATGAACATGACTGTGCCGAATAGTTGAAGTTGTATATCTGCAAACAGATATGTATTTGCATGTATGCAAACAGATATGTAATTTGCATGTATGCAAACAGATATGTATTTGCATGTATGCAAACAGATATGTATTTGCATTTTGTTTTCACCACACTGTTTTAATAAAAATTGTTCATGACATCACGCATGTGGCTTCGACTTAAAACTAAACATTTAGCCCACTTCACAGAAAATACAGAGATGTATATCATGCATTGCTATTCTGCCTAAAAATATTGAGATATGGTCTTTGGTCCGTAGCGCCCAGCCCAGGCAAAGCCAGTTTAAGGAGAATTTCAGGTGAAAAGTAGGTGAGGGAAAGTCAGAAGAAATGCTGACTGGATATCCAGGTTTTCAGGGGTAATTTAAAACTTAATTTCCTTAAGTTTTATATCTGAACCCCCCCCCCCAAATAGGAAACTCTCTTGGTGGCTGTTCTTACACTACTCAGCAGAAGCTACAGCAGTCACCCATGTTGCTACAAGGGTTACCTCAGCGCTATCAGGGGCAGCACACTGCTAGATTAATCATAGTCATTTAAATGAGGGGATTACATATGAGGAACCTGGTGTGAAAACGGGAAACAGGGCAGCTTTTTATGTCACACCTACAGTGCTAGGGCCCCTATTCTATATGCGTTTGCGGGTTCGAGGGCACGTTTGTTTTGGGTACACTGCTCCCTCCCCATCCATGGTGTGCCCTGCTGCAAGAAACTGGTTCCAGGCCCCCCCCTTCCCCGCAACCCGGCCCAGAGCTAGTGGATGGAAGGTGCGTGTGTAAAATAATGTCTAGTGTGAATGTCGGAACACAGGGCAGGGGGGCACTGAGGGGTCCAATACCCTCGCTGGTCCTTTGTTATGAAGACCATATCTGAGCAATCCAATCTCCTCCCACAGTGCAAAGCCGTGCTTTAGAGCGAGCAGCTTTAAATCACTCCTAGTTTTGGGTTTCCTATGGTGACCTGTATGGGGTTCCTTAGGCTTCCTGGGGTAGAATCCAGACTCAGACCACGGCCAGATTAGCACTTGCAGTGATTTCCTGATGATCGACTCGTGAACACTGACCTAAGCAGAGATATGAGACGCCGGTGGAATCCCTGGATGATTTTAAACGCTACTGCTAGTGAGATTTTGGCAGGACCTTAATTATCTTAGGATAGTGCAAGCCACCAGCGTTCCATATCCCGAGCCTTACCCCCCCCCCCCCAAAGCAATTCTCCCGACAAAATATCTGAAAGGGCACACGTCAGAGCACACCTATTCCACCACTGGCCCCGGCTAATTAACATCGCGACAAGAAACACTTCCCAATAAAACGTCAGCATGCAGCACGCGGACGCTCAGCCATGATCCACTGTAGAACGAACTGTGGCGCACTTTCAATGCGGTGCACGGAATTAAAATAATCATGTTAGTAGCCGTTGGTGGGTCAATGGGTTCAAATAGCAGCCAGTGGAAATCGGAAAAGATGACACAAAAATGCCATTTCCTCACTTTTAATACTTTAATAGAGAAAATAAATTGGACTGAGGCAGAAAACATAACTGAAATTGTGTTCAGTGCTTTACAGTAACATCTCTGACCTTTCTAGCAAAAAAAAGCTACATACAGCCCGCTAGATTCAATTTCCATTAGATGTTAACAAATAAAACAAAGGAAGATGAAAGTGCACCTGGAAATGCATTACCACGGTTGATTTTATCAGATTTCTCCAGCAGCCAGTTAGACAACAAGTATATTGTATCCCCAAAATTTAAAAAGCTCTTTACACCAAACAAGTCTGACGATGCCTGAGGACCCTAACAACCGTATATTCCGTAACTCAATCAAAAACTGTACACAAGGTCTGCTTTAATGGAGCCACCTTACAATAAAGTACATTAATTAGTGAGGCAGATTAGAAGAGTAATCAGCAGATTAATTAGACCGAGTCATACCCAAAAGGCCAATCACAGTTCACTGAAAAAGAAAAAAATATATTTTCAAACTATGTCAAGTTCGGATGAAAACCGGTTTGAAGAATGTGTCTCTTCCCTTTCGTTCGCAGCCTGGATGGCGGACGTTCAAACCCGAAAATCGAAGGCCAACAAATATTCATTACTTAGACGATCTGAGAGCCTTAAATGTTTTGGAAAGAGGGCCGTATAGACGACAGGCCGTTTATGAGGATTGATTTTCCTCACTCCGGCGGCAGGGTGGCCCTCTATCTGGGTGCTGAGGTACTGCTTGGAGACTCCAATCAAACATGATTTTCCCTTAAATTACTGCAGTCCACATCAATACAAATCAGGGGGGTGACCTAGAGGATCCCCCGCCTCAGAAGAGTAAATATACATTAAGAGTTAATTTCATTTGCTCCTCGAGATTCGGGGGGAGAAATTCTTTTCCTATAAACATGGGGCAAGGGGTGGTGTGTGGTCCAGTTGGTTAGATCTCCAAGCCTATGATCAGAAGGTCATCTGTTCAAATTCCGTATTCAGCAGAATAGTGACAGGTCATTGAGCTCTTGAAACACCCCGCTAGTCTAACAAACTACTCTCAGGAGTACCGGACAAATGGCAGATCCTACCCTTAGACCCCAACTAAACTTGCATGTTTGTTCTCTAACAAGATAGCTTGATGGGACATAGAAGCAGTGCACCGGCCTTAGAAAATAGAGCATAATCTGACCTTCCCACCCATGAGCTGTTCAAAAATCCTGTTAAATGAGCCATTGATGGACAAAAAGCATATGCTTTCAATAGCGCAATGATCCACATTTGTGCACAAATCTCTTGTATTGCACCAACAGAGAATACCTACAGTAGCCTTCGGCTCACACATTAGATGTAGACGTCTATGGAGACACAGGGAAACCAGCATCACCATGGTACCCCTTTCAAAATACAGATGACCGAAACATTTCACAGTAGGATTTGAAAAAAGAAAAAAAAAAAAGTGTTGAAGAACAGGGTTAAATAATTGATGGTATTACTAAGAAGTAGGTCACATCCCATCAGAGCCTGCTGGCTTGCTTGTTTCAGATAAATGTTCCCCAGCATAAAACTGTGTTCGATGGACATGCATAATGGATGAGTGTTTGCCATATGAGCTGGATTACGTCGCCTCCGAAACTGGAGTCCCCCATCTCGTAGGCTGCTGGCCTCTCTCTACGGCGCCCTCCAGGGTCCGCTGCAGTACCCTGGGTGTGCGGTGTGCCAGATCCCAGCCGGCCATCTGTTCAGTTTTGGGAAGCCCTCCCTCACTGCCCCCACGCCCAGAGTGAGCACTCTATTCGAAAAGGTGGGGGGTGGGGCATTGCCGCCTTCTTTAAAGACTAGCAATACAATACAAAATGCAGCGGGCCTGTATTATGGTTGTGATGCTCTAATGCCATGGCTACCTCTCTCTAAGACCCCCCCCCCCCAGACACGGGGTCCTCTCTAGGGCTACATGATATATCATGCACAAGTGCCATAATCATTTGGCATTTGCTCGCACTGCATTGTCTGTCGACACAAAACCACCGACTAATCTGACACTCTCCTCATAGACAACACGTTTCATTTGACTATAGTTTATTTCAGGTAATCGAATCTGCTTTTTTGTTTTATATATTGCAGATTTACTTGCAGAAATGTCATATCACAATGTGAAACTGTGCAGCCCTAGTCTCCTCAAGCACCAATCAGTGCCGCTCCTGACACCTCCAGTCTGACCAGTGTTCCCACAGCCTTTCAAAAGCACAGGAACACGATGTAGGCTTCGGCGGTATCCAATTCTGCATACTGTCATACTGTCTACATATTATATCGCGGTATACAGTATTTTGGCAGTATAAACGCAACGGTATTGTGGTGTTTCGAAATTT
>JAODKM010000038.1:4997943-5012296 GCA_026780845.1 Petrocephalus sullivani
GGGCGGGGGGGGGGGGGGGGTGGGGGGGGGGGGGGGGGGGGGGGGGGGGGGGGGGGCGTGAGGGAGATGCTACCGGGCTACATCACAGCCCTGGTGGAGACACAGGCCTTCAGCAGCTCCCTCGGCGCTGGAGCATAGACAAGGCAGAGGTCCTTGAGTGATAAGCCCGGGCTATTGGACACCCTGGAAGCAGCTGGCCCCACTGTCCACACGTCAGCAAGCTGCATCTGCTCCTGGCCAGCTCACGAACAATAGTGGGGACCCTATAGATGTAGCCGGGACTCCTCTCTCTTTTAGGGGCGCGTCTGGGATTTGTTTCCGGTGATGGTGCACAATGCCTATGCTTAGAGGTTGAATATTTGAATGGCTCTGCCGTGCTCCCTGAAGCGGGGGGACCAGCAGGGCAGCCCGCGTAAGGTCGTGGGGCGTGAGCATGCTCACCCAACGCCGCTCCTAGCAACTGGCCCCTGGACAACAGAGGCTCGCAACCCCCCTCCCCTCCGCAGTAGTCTTAAAACTTCCAGACGGGCGACACTATCAGAGCCCACTGCGCTTTCACCTCACGGGGCATTGTTCCTGGGACAAAGGGACCTTCCCCCCAGGAGAATTGGGGCCAGCAGATGGCAGGGAGCGGATAGCAGCGACGGCCGGACGTCAGGACACCAGCTGTCGTCCGGCGCAGGCACAGGCACAGCTGGGCCTTCGGGCCGAAGCGTCTGGGCAGACCTGCATTCCCCAGCAGAGATCCGGGGGTGGGCCACCCCGATCATGATGCACCGACCCTCCTTTTCCCGTATCATGATCACACAATCACAAAGGAGGCGAGGGCAGGGAGGGCTCCCCTGCCCCCTCACACAAAGAGCAGCACAGGCCACCACCTCAGTCAGACAGTAAGGGTGTGTTGTCTTCATCTACATCACGACTAGTACCATGGAAAGCCCTGAAACAACTTCATGCTGCATCATTTTTTAAAAATTCTGTTGCCTCCAGTTGTTTGCAATTTCGTTTTCCTACCCACTACACCCTCCCGCTCTTTCAAAGTTCCCCTAAATTTAGACATGCCCCCCAACTCCACAAATCAACACATTTTAACCAGGGAACAGGCAACAGGGACTACCGTATTGTACCGAGAAGCGCACAAAGTAATTTAGACAAGCGACGCCTGTAATTCCGATATAATATATAATATATATATAATAAATGTCCCTCTCTGGCAGATGAACTCAGGCTTCAAATATGCTTAAAGCTATGACTCAGTAGAATGGCCGCACTACCCCTTTTTCCCCTTTCTTTGGAAGCCCGGGGGTAATGAGGCAGCATTTCGGGGGCGCATACATGCACACATGCATACATGCACACATGCACACATGCACATAAGGCGCGGGGCGCTGGCGGGAGTGATTGACAGCTCCGGACAAAAGGGGCGTGGCCCGCGTTTGGCCGCGCGCTTGCATCCGGAGCCCCGATCAGTCCTGCCTCCTCTCGCACCCCGGCCAGGCCATTCCCATGTCTAACAGCTTTAAAGCAAAGGCCGAGCGGCCAGTGCAATGGCTCGGAATTAACATTCCGCACAAAGCCGTTGTTTAGCCCCCAGACTTCATATTAATTCCTCTCCCACGATCATTCGCATCGGTGACTCTGTTAGCCTGCTGGATGTATGCTATGTATTTACAAATAGGACCACGGAGCAATGTGGACAATAGCCTTGATTACTAAACCGATGGCGGGTCTAAACCTGGCCCCGGTGTAAAAGCAAATGCACGTACGGGTGCAGGCGCCTCTGCTCCCAGCGCCGACAAAAGAACGCAAAATATAATCAGTGTCATTTGTTCGGCAGCCGGCAGATTAATATTGCAGATGGTCGCGCGCATAAATTATTTTTAATTAATGCTTGATTATTGGCATGATTCTTAAGCGGGCAATTCACAGGCGTCATTAACAAAGGCAGACAGACTGTTGTTGAACTAGTCCAAGTCACACTTTGCTCGTCGCTGCACAATAGGCAAAAGGGAATAATGCAGACGGAAAGGTGCGCGGACGCCTCACCCCCATCACGATCACTGTATCTGTAAATCGCGTTTGCCCTGTGCATGCCATTAACATCCCGGAGTCCTAAAAAAATATATATGTGCCTAATTGTATATAAAGTCATTGCTGAGTTGCAATGCACCGCACATTGCAATGCCGCCGTGCCCCCCCCCGTCCCCGGCCGGCCTTACGGCGTATTGTAGGTGACGTTTGGATAAACGTGCACGGCATCTTAAACTTGGGCAAAGTGGGTGTTATTCATGGGGATCGGGGGGCTGGAGCGCGCGCGGCTTTCGGGGGCGAATCGGCCGATTTGCCACCTGTTCCGTGCAGGAAGGTCCCCCGAAGGTCCTCGAAAGGGAGCCCGGGGGGCCCGGGGGGTAGTGCACACCCCGCTTACCTGTTAAACACTTTCTTTATCCTCTGCGGCAGCGTCGGCGATTCCGTGACCGTCTCGGGCGGAATGGTCTCGATGGTGGTGACAACGTGATTCTGCTCTTCGGGAATCATCGTTGGAGTAAAAAAGAAAAGAGGAAAAAAAGAAAGAAAGAAAAAAAAAGAAAAAAAATTAAGGGATCAGAAAGCGGGGCGCATTCTGCTCCGTGCAAAGACGGAGGGGGTCGGGATACTTCGCAGGGGGGGTTCGGGGAGGGGGAGTTAGATCCGAAATCTCCAGGTTACCAGCCAGCAAGCTTAGCATTCCATGGTTCAGTGATATCGGAGGACCTTATTCCCAGGAAAAAAGGAGGAAAATTAAAAAAAAGAGGATGTTGTAAAGGGATTCTGGTGTGGAGGAGTTTCGGCGGACTCATGCACAGTGCACCTGCTGCCCGCGCCCGGCCTGATCTTCGCGGGGATCTGCGCCCGTCCGGATTCGCATGTTCCGGATGCCCGGCTCCGACTGCCGCGACCGCCTGCGCCACGCTCGGCTTTTGCTGCGAGGTGCCGCGTCCCGCCGGCAGGGGGAGCCCTTCCGCTCGCGTCCCACTGCGCCTGCGCACGGGCAATGTGCTGCCGGTGCGCGCAATTCTGCTCGCGACGGAGCGCGGCGCCGTGCACGAGGACGAGCACGACGCCGGCCCGTGCGGACATCAAAGTTATTAAGTTAATACTTCAGCCTACTTAAGCAGAGCGTAAATAACTTCAGGACCGCACTCACGTGGCATGTGAGGCATATCAAGTTTTGCATCACCGTCCCAAAATATCATAGAATGGGTGTCCAGACACCATTAGCTATACTCTCTCTTTTTAGGGGTGAGCTTGCACACCGACCTACAACCCGAAGCTCCTTGATGACAGTACTCAGACGTTTTAATAATGGGCCTGGTACTGGAACTCCAGTAAGTCAGTCAGAGCTGAGCCGGCCCAAGCGAACTAAGCAGCCGCTTGGGGCCACCAGGGGGCCCCCATGAGTGCTTGAAATGTCAAGATATCTTGATTTAGGTGGTGGGGGGGGGGCAAATCAAATTCTGCTTAGGGCCCCATAAAGGCTCGGGCCAGCCCTGAGTCAGAGACATATACTCTGGTTACAAATGGTTCAGACTACTGAACTACTGACTGCTGCAGAACAAATATTGTTTAGAGTTTCAAAACTTGCAGTGCACATAATGTATTTTACAGGTAAATGCTTACCTTAGCTCATACGTATAGTAGAGAAGCATCTGGAAGATCTTTGTTTGGAATCTGTTAATGGAGAATGTAACAAAATATCTTGCTGGACTGTATTAAGAGTTAAGCAATATAAAAGAAATACTATCCATTTCTTTTACCCAAAACATGTTGTTATCCTACAATGGTACCACTGGACGACACGGTCAGATAACATGTTTAGTAAATGCATTACTCACCGCAATCACAACAGCCGCGTGGATCAATGGTCTGACTTGTAGTATTCTTGATCTGTGCTGCGGTTTACGAGTAGCTAAAGAACAGAATTGTATCCACGGGCACACAATTATTAGCCCAGTCAAGCGGGTCTTTCCTCTGAGAACAGTACCCTTCTTCTGTCATTCTCAAAATGACAGCAATCAGATGCAAAGGATCGAAATGTCAGCGTCAATCTGCACATCCCTAGTGGAAACCCAGAATTAGTAGCTTCATTGTTTACACCGTTCCTTTGATTTAGCACGACGTTCATCGGATCTTCAATTTCCCAGGATTACTCTGCAGTATCTCCATCGGCTTTACTGAGGCTGTTGCGTTGGGGCCTCCAAGCATTAATTGCAGTTCAAAATTTATCTCAAGATTGCTTTACGAAATTCACACAGTCTACATGTGTGTGCTGCTTGACTACCACTGCGCTGGCGCTGGGCTTGATAATGAATCTCTATAGACAAGCAAACTCCGCAGTGTCACAAAATGTGGCTACGACGTTGAGTATCACTGCATGCAAAAAAAAAAAAAACTGGACCATTAAACAATTATTTTCAGATAGTTTCTCTCAACATCCTCCCCCTCAGAGCAACTCATACTTATCAAACACATTCAAAGTTACTGAATGATGGCAAACACTGGTCTGCATCTCCACGAACTGAGCAAAATTGCTGAATATTTCCCGGTCTCCTGATATGCCTCTGAAACCAAGCATACATTTTGGCTGCTGCAAACTTCACAATCTTAATAACGGCCTTATCTATTTATATCACCTACAAGAGCAAATTATGCAGCAGCGGACCAAACAGCCTTAGTCAAAAGCTGACAGTGACATTTCCCCAACTATTGCTGTAAACATTATGTATATGAACCGTTTTCTGGGTAGCGGAACCTTCAAAGATGGCCTTGATGCAACCGCACGCCATGCATAATGAAAAAGCAAACCGAATTTCTCTGAACGTTGCGTAGCAAGATGCCAACTATAATCCCTCGGCCTTTCATTTTCAACAACCAATGGTAGAAGGATCTGAGGATTTCTTCTGACACTGCTGGCCAAATGATTGCGTTGTCGCAAACATATTAAAGAACTTCAATGATGCGTATGTAAGTCGGCCTGCCCCCATAGGGTACTACTTTGTAGGCTCCCCTGTCTGATACTCAGGGGCATGAGCTTGCCTCACACATTCTGGGCCCTTCTTATCAAAAAGCACATTGCCTAGCAACCAGTCTGCCCCGGTTGTTGACAGAAGTTTATCCAATCAATCGCTTCGGCTGGGGCTCCGTCTTCAGTACCACTCTGGTTACAAATATCTGTCACTCTTTCATGCTGTACAGGCGAAAAGGTAAATGTCCCCCTTTGTAGTAATCACCGGCTTATATTTGACAGTATTTTACCCAGGAAGAATCACACAAGGTAAACATTTAAAGAAAACAGATTTTCTTCTTCAGTGGATCTATTTCAGCACATTAGGGGAAAAATAAACGAAGAACTGGACGTTACATGGGATTATAAATGACAAGGCAGATTATTTTGCGCAATATGTACATTGAGCCTTAGAAAAGCACTTTTACAGCATCTTTGTCTTAATAATGAACCAGAACGTATGTCATTGAGAATGAAAAGCTATATCAAAAAACATCACTGCTCGCAAAGGGCCACTTTGTGTCGCAATGTCACTCAGTGGAAACTTTGAAAGGGAGGCAGTCGGCACCAAGCAACTGCAGAAAAATGTCTGAGGAATAGCTGTGAACAGATGGCTTTCTGCTAAGACAAAGGCTGGGGGTGGACAAAGTAATCTGGCAGTGATATTCCTGGACTGAACATCTCACAACGTTAGCAAGGAGAGCAACTGGGCTACTGTGCGATTCAGAAGACATCTGCCCAGGTTTGGCCCGGCCTTAGAGGACCCACAATCGCACAGTCCGGTGCATTCCAGACAAAAGCAGGTCTGGATATTCTTTAACACCCCACCCCTCCCATAAAAAAAGACTTCTATTCCATCTGAGCATTTAGAAACCGATTCAGTTTCTGTGTGTGTTTTTCCCCCTCTGCAGGAGAGAGATAACAGTCTCATGTGATTATTTCTTACCTCGTGCAGCGTGCTGCAACAGATTAAACGCTGGCAATCGACAAGTGAGACGAAGGCCCTTTTTATAGCGCTGACATGTCGCTAAACGTTACACTCGGTTGACTGCGACCATCTGCTACAAATACTCAAATGTTTGAAAATCAGAAGTTAAAACAGAAGTCTCAGCACGTGATTATTCATACACGTATCGTTCGGCTTGTAGGAGAGGAATAAGGAGACCGTAGGGAGCTCTACTTCCATGCAAAGTATGATATCAAACCCAAGTACTTCCTCCTGGGATAAGGGACACTATCTTTGATTCTTAGACCAATAGCAAACTAAAGGAGTGCTCTCCAAAATGTATGAGTCACCAATGGACCAGACAGCATGGCATTCCTGAGCCAAATCCCAGAATTCTTTGCTTCATACTGGAGGAAATGTATATGGTATCGCCCCAGGGTATCAAAACAAACCAGTGGGAGTTTTACCTCAGTCCTGCTATATAGAGAACAAGAGAGAGAGAGAAAAGGTACTGTGTGTTCAAAAATATGTACATTACCGATCGAACTTCATCAGTGCTGGAAATCAGTAATGAGTTACAGTTGATAAATTAGTCTGACGTTTATATATCGCAGGTGTACATTCACATTCACCGTATGAAGTAAAACCAGAACTGTAACAACCCCAAGAATTCATACAGTCTCCATGCATACATAATACCTGTCACACTTTGCAATCCAAAGCTAATCCAAATCCAAAGCTACTTAAAGCTAAAACACAAGTGACCTGCATTTTATATGCAGCAGGGGCACCAGTGGGACATGGTCACCTTGGCAGTCTGGGGGCCCAGCACTCAACAGGGGCCCTTACACAAAATTCCAAAATCCCAAATTCTACCTTCCAACCAAGTGAGGGGCACAGCATTCCTAGCTGTGCATCCATGTCCTCCATCTCAGTGGTTTATCTGTGCACACTGACCCTTAACTAAAAGATTTGGGGGGGGCTTTGTCAACAAGTCCTGTAAAACAGGCCTTTTGGGAAGCACCCTCACATTTGAGGCACACTGAAAACGGCCATTTCCGGGTGCATAGCAGAGCGCCACATAAATAAACGCCCTCGCTTGCTCATGACAGTGAGATCAGGGCTGCGATGCACAACAGCAGCCGAGCTTTGTGGCGGCCTGGCATTTCTGTGAACAGACACGCATCTTCCCCAGCTGCCTCGCCATGTTGTCATGGAAACCCGCGACCGGCATAAGCGAGTGCATTCGAGGCCTGCGTTGCCGGCCTATGGCCGTACCAAAGCTGGCGCCACACCTTGCACCCACACCCCCCCCCACCCACCCAGCCCAATCCCACTTGCTGTCTGGTCTCCCACATACAGGAAGGCAGTTTCAGTCCTGCGCAAGCAGGCAGCACCTGCATGCATGCACACACAGACCCGCTCACCCTGCCCTTATGTCTACGGTCGCAGGAACTGATGACACAAGGCCCATCAACAGCGAGAGAAACCACAAACTCTGGAACGTCGGTTTTAAAGACACAGGAAAAAAAGTGTTTCATGTTTAAGACTGGGGGTGAAATTTTTAAAGCCAATTCATACTTCACTTTTCTGCATGCACTTTTGGTCCCATATGAGGTGAGGCGATGTAAATTTTGTCATTGGGGGCTTGCGTACGTGGCGGATTTGGGATTAGAAAATGCTGTGGTACGCCGTATTAGCGTAACGCTGCCAAACCCTACACTACCAGTCTCAAAACTGTCGTGATTTCATTGCATTGCTTGAATTTGTGTTTGTTGTAACGCATCTGCCCTCTCCTGGTCTGGTGGAGTATCACCATGCATCAGCATGCACCCGCCGCAGCCAAACGCAGTCAGATCACAAGCTGACACGCAGACAGGCCGTCCGCAGCTCAAAAGCACACGTAGAAAAGTGAAGCGCGAACAAGAATTTACTCGATAGCAGGATAGCAATCCAAGGTAGGGCCAGAGTGTTTGGTAAGGAGCTGCCTTTGGGCGGTCCAGTCAGACTCCTGACTCGAATAATAGCCAGATTCTAAGGAGAGACGCCACTACTCATAACTGACCCGCTTGTTAACAAAGGGCTGTGGAGGGATTCCTCAAGATGGGTACTTACACCCAAAAACTAAGTGGAATTTCCAAAAGGCGCTTTCACAAACTGAGGGTCCAAGTCCTCATCCAATCATTCTCCTCCCCATCTGATTTTTACTTTACCTTCAGGTTAGAAGCATTATTTCAGAACATCTGGCTCAGGAGAACCAATCTGAAGTCACTTACACAGTGTATAGCAGTCTGGGCTTTCCTCCAAACAAACATAGAACGAAAGGCATCCTGTATCATGAGGAGAAAGATTCTCTCGCAATTCTGTGCCAATTATTTTCTCCAGGAGGCTTGACTTTAATCTCAAACAGAGCTGGTAATATGTTTGATGGTAAAGCATACAAGAGAAAAGTTTGTGATCCGGTTTTAGAATGCGCATTTCATCAATGGAAACATGGAGCCTAGATCACAATCTTGTCACGCAAATCAAACACATTCTTCTCAACCTGTACAGCAAAACTGTACAGTTAACTTCTGAGAATACAGATCATTCTCCCTTTACCTTGGAAAGATTAAATTTTAATTCCTGTATTAATCCACAAACTCATCGCCAACTCTTACAAAAAACAAAGAACAGCATTTGCTGTAGCAGTTATGGAAATAAGGGAAATGTTAAATTATTACTATGCAGAGGAGCATATTTTCACAAGCTTTAGGTGACCACTAGATGGCAGGTAACCTACAAAATCAGTAAACCAAAGATTTTCTGCTAGTTTCTGTGCATCTAAAAATAATTAAGCCATTAAAATAATTAGTTCACAGATGTTTGGATCAAATAGTATCAAAATTGTAAGGCAGGATCATAAAAACAGCTTTTCATGGGGTTACTTCAAGTAAGCTACTTCATATATGATACACAAAAACATTTGCAAATTTTAGCCAGTTTCCTTTTTAATATCTATTTAAAGAGGGTACATGGATATTTATGTATATTTAAACCTTGATTCATTAAACCTTTACACATTAACAAACACACACAAAAGAACGAATGATCACACTAAACAATACATTCCAAAATGGGCCGCTTACCCTTAGTCACAGTGGCTTTGGCACTGTTCAGAGTACTCACATTTTACTTTGCTTGTTTGTGTACACCTGCACCAGCTTTAAAAAAAAAAAAATTCAATCAGCTCTCTGTTATATTTATGCCACCTACATTAGTGACTTGCATACAACACCTGTATGTTAGTAGATGTGTGAGCCAGCCCTGTGGGTTTGCTGGAAGGTGTGCTGTGTGGATATGACCACAGGATGGCGCTCTTTGCAGAGAATAGAGGACTGACTAACTTGAGCACAGGCAGGGACTGGGCGGCTGTGGCCACAATCACACCCCACAGCAGGGATGAGCGACACCACACATTTCCACTTCCCTTGCAGCTGGCCAGTTATCGCTCTCGGAGTTCCGTCACAGCCCCCTCGCCCCAGTCAATAACCAATCAAAGAAAATCATTTGGGGGTTAATGTGCACCTACCTATAACAATATGAACACCTCAATTTCCAGGAGAAAACTGACATTTTAACGTCAGAACTGTCTCTAAAATTAAAGCGCAGCCGCACATCTTGAACGTCACCACCACAACGACGGCGTTATACGGCTCAAAAACGTCTAGACAAAATCAGTTTAGATGTGATTTTCCAGAATGTCCGATATTGTACCGGTCGATTGATCTCCAGTGAGTTAACTACGATGCTGCATTAAAGGCACATTACAAAATAAGTTACTTTCTTCGATGGAGTTGCTTACCCACAACAGACAACAGAGTCAGACAGAGTAATTTACCGAAATCAAAACCGAAAAAAAAGTGTTAACCAAATGGTGTCTATCGACTCCGACAAGGACAGGAATGACTTAACATGCAATAAACCTTCACCATCAGTGTGAGGATACCAAAGACTTAATGTGCCAAAAGCAACCTTTGTGTATAGATAGGGCAGGGAAAATGTCATATCGTCAAGAAGAGACACAAATCACATTAAATCATGGAGGTGATTTATTTGCTTACATGTTTTGTCCATTTGTCATGTTTGTAACTCTTCCCAATTAGTTGATTTAATTTCATAATTGCCGAAGACCAAATACTACGGAAGTCAAATGCATTTGACCTGAACTGAATGCTTCTACGCATTCATCATAGACTCAGACTTCAAAGCCAATCACAGATTTGTTACCCAAAAGACATGCCATTGGTCTCGGCCAGAAGCTTACTTCCCAAGAAGTAAATGTGCCCTACAAAGAATGACACGTACGTGAGGTATTTATCGAAAATAGAAGCATAGCAGACCTAATGACACACCGTGTACACAGACACAGAAGCACCTGGACTGGAAGACCAGACCAAACGCAGGCAGGAACCATAAAAACCAAACTCTTAACGCTGGGAAGAAGCTACACCCGCTGCCTGCCGTAACCCAAGCTGCTATGGAGCCGCAGCACGGCTCAAAATAAATAGATTAAAAGAATGTCTTCCGATCACGACGACGATACATTTACATAATCACAAGAGGCAGACTGCGTACCACTTCACGTCGCCTCTCTCCAGATTCTGAAATCTAACCCCCCCACCTTGTTAGCTGAATGAATAACATGTTAAAAACAGTGCCCAAAGTGTCCTTCAAGACGACACAAAGCAGAACTACATTAATACAGTTCCGGGAGCCGATGGCCTCTCACCGCGACGGCACGGCCGCATGTATAACGTAAGCCTTATGGACAGGGCAGCGAAACCTGCTAGCTGATCCCACTTCTTACTACTACATCTGAATGTGTGAGCAGAGCAACAGATTCAGTGCAACCACTGACAAAAGAAAAATGGGCACGAAATATGAACTGGATTATGACTTTCTGGATTTATTAAGTGCCATGAATTACAGGCAGGACGCCATGATGTTGGTTAACATTCCACTGGCTCTGACGACCAGTTTCCAAAGACACGGAGGGGAAATGATTTCAGCCGTTTCGCTGCGGACGGTGACCACGAAGAAATGAGGATGAGAGCATGCAGTAAAGGACAGCAGTAGGTCCGAGCGCTGAGAGGCAGCTGGGATTCGATCACCTGCCTGAGACATGCAGGCCATACACCAATGACCCTAATGTTATTGTTGTGGGTATGTACAACCCAGCTGGGCCGTGGGAGGGGGAGCAAATTTAGAGATGGGTGCGTTCTTCAGGTGAATGTTCCTGCGGGGCTTTCTGGATTTCCGCAAATGCTTGAGGGACACAATGTGCTGTATTTATAAAGCATGGAAACTTTTCTTCTGTTGAGAGCACCAAGATATTTTGAATGGAATTGTAATTTTGCCAGTGAAAGACATAAAAAAAATAGCCCCCCCCCCCCCAAAAAAAAAGCCAACATGAAGTGTGCACCATACTGGTAACCGAATCCAGTCGGTGTTCACCCCCCTGTCGAGTCATTTTCACACCGAAGAGTCTTGGATCCAAGCTGGGAGCGGGAGGGAGGGCGGGGTGTAAGGGACAGAGATGTGGCAGGAGGCAGGTGATTGGGGCCGCGGGTGCCACGCCTTCCCATCACAGCCAATGAGCAGGTGCCACGCCTTCCCATCACAGCCAATGAGCGAGGCCACACCTCATTTGCCGAGCCTCTGCTCGCAGGCTGCAAAGCTCTGTAGTGCGGCAAAAAAGTCCTCATAGGAGACGTCCACGTGGGAGGGTAAGGACCTGGAGAAGGCGACAGCGAGTGACAGTCTCAAGGGGGGTTTTGGGGGTGGGGGTCCAGCACAGAAATCTCAGAAGCTTTACGAATGTCACGGGAAACGGCAGACTAAACTATGCACAGTTTAGTTTTCATAATTACAGCAGCTAAATACCACTTTTATTGCAGAGATCTTTCTGCTATGGGAAACTGGGATGGTAGAAAGGCCAGTAGAGACTTGCCTGAAAAATCTGCGTTTTACATTCAGAGAGACAGCACCCCTTAGTGGTTATTTTACATATGCAGCAACTTGACACTTACTGGTGGTAGTAGCAGCATAATATACTACTACAACAAAAGCAATAATTCTAGAGACCCAAAACAGGATGCCGCCTGCAGTATACACTGAAGTATGCGTTTCTGATCACCTACACGGCAAGAGAATATTATTAGTATTTTTACTCAACACCTAGAGCAGGGGTGGCCAATCTTATCCGCAAAGGGCCGGTGTGTATGCAGGTTTTTGCTGTAACTCTCCAATTAGGTTACTGATTAGGGGTCTGATTGGCTGAAGAGTCCTCACACCTGGGTTTTAGCAGCTGACCTAAAGGTTATCCCAAAAACCTGTCTACACAGCGGCCCTTTGCGGGTAAGATTGGCCACCCCTGACCTAGAGGATGTCACATACAGTATAAAGGGATGACTGATTCAGACTGATTGCCAGACTGATTGCCTTTCCAGAGTTTGTAAGGTTCCAGCCTTAGGGCCCGTGCGGTGAGCCAGTATTAGTCCTGGGTACCACAGCTATCTAAGTCAAAAGACTGGACACAAAGAGAGGCACTAACGAGCAACGAGCACATGTTCTGGAACGGGGACTCACACAAACTCAGTCAGCCTGATGTGCCAGGGCAGGAAACCCAATGTGCTGTCCACCGGGCCGAACTTCAGAACCAGGTCGGGATCCGGAGTATGCTTCGAATCTGAACAAGCCGGGAGCATAAGAACGACCAGGGAGAAGAAAGGAATCAGAAAGCAGAAGGGTAAGGAAGAAGGTACCCTCTCCGCGTCTACTGCACGGCAAATATTACCTGGCCCCAGAGCGCGACCCTGGCCAATGCCAGTACGAGCTGCTTGAATTGGCTGTAAACGTGAAACACTTTGACCACAAATCAAACTCAATCGTTACAGTCCACCACTGGAGCCGGGCGCCTGGAATTATAAATGCAGCCTGTCCCTAGAGGGTCTATTGATTTTATCCTCAACACACTGAACAATACAAGCAGTGCAACAGCTTTGCACAAATTCTTACAAGCCGAATACCCCAAATTAAAACAGCAGCTTACCACAGGGTCTTCCTGCACACAAATTTGTGTACAACGACTAAAAAAGTACCAGTGTAATATCAGCCATCCTACTTCCCAGCTACCCATTCCCTTGAATACAGACACCCATGTTCCTACAAATTAATATTTTTTTCCCCCCCAGAGCAATACATGTAGAAGCCCTGGTGTCCCCATTTCACAATGTCCTGTGTCTCTACACTTAAAGTATTGTGAAAACCAGCCCCTTGGCTCTTTGCACGTTGCTCTGGAGAAATTGTGTCACAACACCTCTATATGGATTAGAGTTGGGTTTAAAAAGAAAAATCAATTCCTGATTCAAATCCATCTTCATTTGCATAATCTGATATCTATGCATAAGATCCAGATCGATTTTTGACATATGTCTTTTACAGTCTGTGGCCTTTTCCTGTGGGCGCGTGACGCTTTAACCCCGTTAGCCTCGCGTGACCAGCCTCGTACCACGAGATCTGTGCGACGAAAACACTACAAAAAACACGGTGAGAGCCAAAGGCTCCACTGCAGGCGGAGCGGCATGATATCACATCACTATTATGCGAAATATTTGTGCTTAATAGTGCGCCATCTAGAAACCAAAACATTAAAATTTACCAAAAACAATCTATAGCCTAAATTGTTTATGGGAGGAATATTGTGATACCCAAAAGGTAGTGTTCTGTATAATTTCAGCATACCCTCGTTAAACATGACATCTTTTTACCTTGTTTATCCACAATATACCGCCTTTAGAAAGATGTTGTGCTGCTGAGCTGTCCCCATCCTGCCTGCCACTTCAGTGCTTACCGCTTCTGTCATTTACCAGCACAGCAGTATGTGCCGCACTCTGCTAACCAAACTGAATAAATATAAGCGTATGCCACATTTATACAGTAACTTTTGATTCAGTATCGATTGTGATGCCCAAATCGAATGGAACTGGAAATTGAATATATTTGGGATCTTGCAAATTGGAATTAAACAGATTCGGGAAGTTGGTGGATAAACCCAGCCCTCATATGGATCGTTTAACAATGAAGCCCCCAGACTTGGCTTGAGCAGAACTCCAGTCACGTGACCAGTACCACCCGCGAGGGGCGGCCGGCTCGTCATGTGACCACCTCTGAGCATGGAGTCCAGCAGGTGGACGTCGATGTCTTTGGAGGCGCGCTCCCTCTGCTCCACTGCTCTGCATAGCTGGCGAGCTGCTGCCACGATGCTGCGCTTCCCGTCGTCTGAGGACAGCACCTTCACCACGGCTTTGCACAGGAACGCT
>JAODKM010000038.1:5027895-5049409 GCA_026780845.1 Petrocephalus sullivani
GGGGGGGGTGTGGGGGTTTTTGGTGGGGGGGCAGGTGGCGGGGGGGGGGGGAGGGGGGGGGGGGGGGGGGGGGGGGGGGGGGGGTGGGTG
Organism: Petrocephalus sullivani; assembly: GCA_026780845.1. Classification (NCBI taxonomy): domain Eukaryota; kingdom Metazoa; phylum Chordata; class Actinopteri; order Osteoglossiformes; family Mormyridae; genus Petrocephalus; species Petrocephalus sullivani. The sequence continues at coordinate 5,027,986 of JAODKM010000038.1, forward strand.
GTACTGATGGGGTGGGGGCAGATGGGCTTTTCACGGCTCTCTGGTTACCAGGGAAACACCACAGGCACTATTTCATGCACATATTTTTACAGTTACTATCCATTTTAGGACAGGATGGTGGTGAGATTGACGGTGGAGGTATACTCTCCGATCAGAGTGATTTAAACTGTGACGTCGAGCTGCTCTGGAATGGTATATGATTTATTGCTTCGTACACAAAACGTGCGCGTGGAGTTACAGAGATCTAGTGCCGTCAGACAGTCCCAGTAGGAGAGGAAGAATCCTTGACAAATGTACATACCTGTAACATGTTACCGCTTGCACATTATACTGTATTATGATTGTTATTAGCTCTGCTTGGATTTAATTCTCCTCAAAGCCACAGTCAGGGTGGCAGATGGTGGTTACCTACTAGTTATATGACAGCCCTGTAGAACTGTGTGATTTGTTAGTACAGCAGTTGTCAGTGTTACAAACATACAGACAATAAAATGTAAGCATGTTGACTTTTCAGAATTAAAGGAGGTGATGGGTAGAATGAGCAGTTACACTTCAAGCACATTTTATATAGTAAATAATGTTGCTTGTTCTGAACATCCCGAACCTGAAATTCAGCCCCATCGGGCTTCGGGCCTCTCATGCGGCTTCTGCCATCGTGCAGGGAGGGGACAGTCGGATCTGGTCTCTGCCCGCCGGCGTGGATCCTGCAGTACTACTATAGTAGTAACACTTTAGGAAGAGACGCCATCTTTACACCTTTGGAGTAGAAAGAGAAGTGCAGGACAGAGATGTGCAGTGTTTCTCCCAGTCTTACCAGGTGTCAGTGTCACTCATGGAGAGCTCTCCTCCTCGGTCACTGACATTTCAGCTCTCCACATCACACTCCTCACGGTACTTACTCTGCCCATTTTACTTTTATCTTCACCTGCACATCTTCTGCCGAACGGCCATCGGAGCAAATCGAGGCGACTTTTTAAGCAGTCTGAAGGGCAGTCGGGCCCTGTAGTCGCAGACCCGGAAGGTGTCACTGCCTATCCCTATAGCGTGTTACACCCCCACCATTCAGAGGCTGGGGGGATGCATGTCACGAAGGGCATTTTTCCCTTTTAGCTTTAATTTTAACACAACCAAAATGTCAAACACCTTCTTGGATACAACTGTAATGAGAAGCAATAAGTCAGCACTTATGCTGACAAATCTTGTAAAAAATCAACATTACCAATATATACTAATGTATGTCATTCTAAATATCAATACAGTTTTGTGGCAAACTTACCTACACTGGCTATCGGCATGTTTGCTTTAAGCGCTGGATATTACACTGGACGGCAAAGGTGGACTTGACAATCTTCAGTCTGATTCACTGTGGTTTTTTTTGACCTGGAGCGTCGGCTGGACTTAACGTGAGAATTTGGCCGCAGCCGGTCACGCGTCTGCCTGCTTCTCTCGCATGGAACGATGCGACTTTCGGCGCAGAGCAAGCAGCTGGCGGCCTCGCCCCCAACGCATGCATTCCAGAATGCCAATTCCCATTACGGTCACATCAAAGAGGACTTTTTACCGCCCTTCCTCTGAAGAATTGTGGTTACTTTACACATTTTGTCGTCATGAAGTGTGTTTCCTGAACATTGAAAGATCTGGTGTAAATGTCTTATATACAATTGTAGTAAAATGTATAACAAGTAACATTTTGAGTAAATTATCTGCCCAAAATGAAGTTGACGAGTTCTGGTTTTGTAAACAATGGCTGATGATGGACTGGCACAAAACCTAAAACCAGGAAACTATTTAGCTCTTATGTGAGGAATCTTATTATGTGTAACTCACTATGGTAAAAGCTGAAATCATGTCCATCCTTTTGCACATCACATATATACATACATACATAGATAAACACATAAAAATCTGCAAAAACTGCAGAATCTGCAGAAGAATGATTTCAGCTTAGATTTTAATCTATCAACTATTGATAACTATAACACGGGGTTTGATGGCATAACATTCATGAGGAAAGCCTCATTATACATAAAAAGGCCAAAGTGCAATACATTCCACTGAGCTTAAGCTCCATACATCTGCATTTGAAGGTGCAGCAGGCAGCCGTAGGGCTGATTATTTAAAGGGCTGGCAGCAGCATCAGCCTTGTGCTCTGATGTTAGCATTTAGGGGACAGTCGAAGCACAGCAGACCCTGTCAGCAGTGCGCACATATCTGCACACTGCTTGTTGGTCTCTAGAAACCCGGGGCTGGAAGGTTATGCTCCTAACAGACACCTTCAGTCTTTCTACATACACAAATCCCTAATTTGGAACCATTCTCAAATACAGGCTTACTTTTAAGACTGGTGGTTATTATATTTTAAAAAAATTCTGGAGGTTTTAACTTTTTGCTGGTTCATTTGAGTACGAAACAGACCTGACACCTTTTTTAGATACTGGCTATTTTTTAAAGTATGGTAGAGTGCGACAGTATAGTCAACCATGCAAAGTGTACAAGCACCAGGGGGCAGTAGAAACTGCGTTTTGGGGAAGAAACTAAATGAAACATGCATCTAGTTCAGCATTTCCTCAACGCAGTCCTGAGGACCCCTAGACAATTCACATTTTTGAGATCTGGGAGGGAACAAAACACGGGCTGTCTAGGGGTCGCCGAGGACCCGTTTGGGAAACACTGATTCAGTGGTCTCTGAAAAGATCAACGGAAGCCTTAACTCGTACAACATTCAATAATTCAACCAGTGGTAAGGATGATTGCCTCATTTTCAGGGTCATCAGGCATGCAGGGGTTGGATTAAAATGAACATCTAGTTACTGGAATAAAATCTAAGTTAGGGTAATAATTCCTCTTAAACCAAAAACATTACAAATGCAGTTTTGTTGTATCAACAAAACTGCGAAAAATCAGCTTGCATTTCTGATCTCAGGATAAACCAAACTGCACAAATCGCAGTCATTTTGGGATTAGCGGGTTTGAGGATCCCTGTGGAGATACGAACGAAATGGACACATTTATAGAGTTTAGGGTAAAAAATGTGCGCAACCTGCATAGCTGGCATCCCAGCTGGTATCCCAGCCGGTATCCCGGAGAGCTCAGCTTAGAGAGACCCCCTCGATACCTGGGTGCTAATGCCTAACTGCTCCAACTTCACAGAGCTGGTTTTCATCTGAGCATGTGAAGGGGGTGGGAGGCAGAGGGAGCGATGATGCGACAGGCAAGTGATGCAAAGGAGGACGCCACACACAGGTGTGAAGGGAGCACTTTGTCTGTCACTGCTCTCTTGGCACGTTGGCCTTTGAGGGGGATCGCCATTGGCAACCCCCCCCCCAACCTCACAATCTGAACAAGCCTCCTTGCATCATGGGTGGGGTGGGAGGGCAGGCTTTTGGACAGCGGGCGGGTCACACGTCGTCAGCTGCCCCCCAACTGACACGGACCTGCCACATTCCGGGAGAGGCAGAGGTTTTGGGGTGGGTGAGGGGGGGTTAGTCATGTGACTTCCTACCTCACTGCAAGTGGGGCTGGAATGCAGACACCCTCCCCCAGGGCTGCCTTAGGAGCCCGTCCACACGGCAGGGCCCCGACACCCTCACATGCACGCCAACACGCACGCAGAGGCAAACGCGTCTCAGCTGCTGACAGCTTTATTCCGGTCCTGAGCAGCTCGCACACATTCATGTAAACCAAGACACTGGGAATGAGAGGATGGGGAAAAAGCAAACAGGTCTGCCTGCGACGTGACCCTCCCCCCCACCAAGCTTCCACATCCACCAGCCTCTCCTCCGCACAGAGTAGCAACAAGCAGCAACTGTACAAAGGTGCAAGTGACTGGGCACGTGACAATGACGCCTTCCATTCACAATATACAGCTGCTCTCTGTACAAATATATACATACGTTTACACAAGAGTTACACTAAGAGTGAAGGAGGAGTCCTTTCACTGGGACCAGTCCGAAAATCCAATAAAAAAATAAGATAAATAAATGATTCATTTTAAACATTCAAGCACAAGTTTGCCGTCCAAATTAGAAATTATTCTCTATTTTTAAACCGAACGGTTATCAAAAAAAAACCCACATTCACGTGGTCCAGTTAACATCCCATAATATCCGTGTGCAAGACCTCTGATTGGCTAAGCCCGAATGCCATCCTCTTCCGGTGCCGTGAGACACGTATGAACTCTGGCCAGCCTCGAGGCACCTGCGTCGCTGGTGACAAAACGCTCATTGTGGCCCCCCCTCCCCCCTCCCCCCTTTTCCTGGGAATTCCCTTGTGCCGGGTCACATGGTCTCCGCTGTGGCCACATATATTGCGAATGGATAATACACCACTTTCCCCCTACGGGCCGAGAATTCCCTATTGCTCTCCACAGGCCCGGTGTCTATCAGATCCTCTACATCTTATCAGGGGAGCGCAAACTTTAAAAAGGAACTGATGTGCCCTGGAAAGATAAGACTGGATTCACCTGGGCAACATTCCAGTGCAAACTCTAGGGAATTCTGGGAAGGAATGAACAAAGGAGGCCTTAAATCAATCTTTCGCTCCTCTACAGATTTCTATTGGCTAAGTAACAACATCTATAGCTATTCCTGGTATCAGCTCAAAAGTACGGTGAACCCACCCAAACCATTCCCTCTGTCATACCATTTGCAAAGAACTGTGAGTACGCTGGAATACATCTGCAGCCAGATTAACGTGCCCAGGCCTGTCTCCAAAAAATCACCCAGAACGACGTATACAGACACAGGCAACATGGACGTAAGGGGTCCGTGGGGGGCAAGGTGAGCGCATCCCGTCTTGGAGAGACTTGGAGTCGGACCTCAAGTAAGCAAACACACCAACAAAAACGAAATAAAAGCCATTGCACTGCTGGCACGTCAGAAACGTGGTCCCAGATGAACGCAACAGGAGATCGATATGATCGAGGTGCTGTCCCATGCAAGCAGCAAAGGCCATCAGCTTCCGCCCGCGGTCCCTGCACGCTCTGATCCGCAGGCCACAGGATCAGCCCGCTTTACACAATCCCTCGGTGTGGAGTAGCTCTTTGCTAACAACGGCTTCACTTGGGGCCTCTGGTAATCGGACCCGGTACCGTTCAACAGAGGAGAGGAGCCGATTTTGGGCTTGTCATAGGCTCCCTCCGGGTTGCGCAGCCTGTCCGACTTGATCTGCGGCGTCTGGTAGGCTCCGGGGAGGGTCCCATCACCCCGACTCGTGGCGTGGCCCCCAGCTGTGAAGGAGGGCGTTTTGCTAAGGACAGTCCCCGGGACACTGTAGCTGGGGTCGGGCAGGAAGCCATCCTTCCGGAAGGTGTGCCGCTCGATGATGGGTGTAGCATACTCCGGCTCCGTATTGGTCAGCGGCAGGGCATACTGGTTGGCAGTGTGTAAGTAGTCATAGTGCATGGCAGCGTCGCTGGCCTCTTCTCTGACGTCGGTGTCCATGGGCCTGAATGTGGAGCCTTTCCGGGTCACAGTGTCCATGCCGATCATCGGGGGTTGTTGGTACTCCACTGAGGAAACACACAAACACCAGCTAATGGGTGACCTTCCTACTTCCCATCTTCCCAGCCTAACCAGTTCAGAGCTGCTCGTACACAACCACCCGACTCGTGAAGGTCTCGGGAAATGTAAAGGCCCTATTCTCTCCCCAAACCTCTTTCACACACAAACAATAATCCATGTGAGCCTGGTTGGGTGAATACAGCACGGACGCCACAAGGCCCCGGTTTTGAATTCAGATAAGCCGATTCAGATGCCAGCTACACATAACTCAGTGGAGGTCGTCCAAGGTCAAGGATGAGTGTTCCTCTCCCACCAGGCCCCAGCACTTCAGCCAGATTGTGGATCTTTCAGCCACTTTGTTCAACTCTGCTTAAGGAATGTTTGTCAACAAAGGGCCGATAATGCCGTCCCCGAGAACAGGGATGGAAGCCTCCGTGGCATGCAGACCCTTAATCATTTGCAACTTGGGGTTAAATTTGACCCCAAGCCATGGTAACAGGTGGACACATCTCTCTGGCTGACTCTGGGTACAGCAAATTAATTAAGAGAGTGTGAGGGAGCATAATGGGCAGAACCTCGCGAACACTTATATTTTACACATTTAGCAGATGCTTTTAGCCAAAGCATGCATGCATTTTTGTGACAGCAGGGTCAGACAGTGCTTGGGGGTTAAGGACCTTGCTCAGAGGTAGTGGTGACCCAGACCCCCCAACTGGGCGGGACAGGGGCTAAATACTGAAACAGGCAGCAGCCGTGGGAACGGGAGGGCAGGACCGGAGAACATCTCACCAGCCATGGCGCTGGTGATCAAGTCCAGCTTCTGCATGGGCTCCTTCTCAGGGCTGTAGCTGATGGTGAACTCGCCTGATGGGTGCCTCACGAAAGGCTGCTTGATCTGCTTCCAGCAGCCTGGACATGGAAAAGGAGGGATGAGGACGGGGGACCGTCTGAAGGGCCAAGCGACTGACCCAGTGTGCTCCGTCCGGTAAACAATCCAAGCATGTGACTGGATGGCCATTACCGCTAATACTATGGCACTGGTGCTTCCCCACTGGCATACAGGAACCGGCCTATACGCGGGCTATACCGCAAAAAGAGACAGTTCCGGCACAGTTCCGGCTCACTTCGGTTTTCCACTGCAGAAGGGTCGGCTCGGTAGAGGCGTTGCAGAGTTTGGTGAGCAGCAGTGATGTAAAACCGAAGAGACTCATTTATTGTTCATTCAGTTGTGTAAATTTGCACTACAAATCCAACCCTTCAGCTGTTCTATAGTACTTTAAGTAGAAGGTTGGAAATTTTCACGGTCCGAGTTTTCGGGAATGTATTGTGATGTGATACTGCTAATAATATATAGAATATCTGCTTTTTCCTTCTGATAAACCATGTGCAGAACACCGGAATCGGCGTGCATTTCGGCCAATCAGACAGTGATGATGCAGCCAGCTCGGTTTGGCCGCGCTTTCCACTCATGCCCTACTAGTAAGCCGGGACATGTCAGCTTGGGATTGCCTCTCATACTTTGCGATGGAAAACTGCCGGCCCGTGGTACGGGTCGGTTCCGCCTTGGGTCTTGGAGGCAGAGGAAAAGTGCCATATGATACAGTTAAATAAGCCCCAGAGAGAAACAGGAGGGGCAGACTGAGGAATACCAGCCTCATTGCGTAGGACCTCATACAAACCAACAATTATGCTGAACCAGAATACAAACTCGCCAAAGTAATACATCATATATATTGTTTTAGCTAGACTAGTGGTGTCAAGTGGTCTCAAGTGGCCAGTGGCCTCTCCCGTCCGCATACTCGTCCGGCCTGCCGCGGTTTGCTCAGTGCGAGAATTTCCACTAACCTGATTTCTTGTCGTCTGAGGATCCATAGCCTTTGTCTTTGGCCTTTTTCCTGTGAGACATTGATGAATGGTAAATCACTCTCAATATGGGGGGGGGCAGCGGGCCCCATTATCCTGGCACATGATGGCTTTCTTCAAAACCCCTCCCTCGTTTATCACAGCTCCCCATTCCCGCAGCGGGCACACCTACTGACAGTGACCTCTAACCCCGCCCCCCCCCACAACCCCAACCCATCCCCAGACAATGGGGGGCAGGCAGGGCACAGCTATCAGTGATGATTGGTGCGTGACCCTGTGTGACCGGAAGGCCTCACAGCGCCCAGCACAGCACAGGCGGCCCGACGCGGCCGAGTCCGCAGGGAAGTGTGCGGCTCCTGCTGTTGGAGATAACAGGCAGGCTACCGTGCACATCTGGCCAGGAGTGGCATGAGATAACCCTTCACCTAAACTGCGAGGACCAGCACAGCCAACCTTCCGGCCAGGAGCACAGGGGGCAGGGGGTTTAGAAACGCACACCTCAAGTTTGATTTAGGATCCATTCAGTCTTCCAACTCAATAACATCAGAATAAAAAGTGATGTCAGGCCAGACTGACATATATACTAGATTTATTTAGCAGAAGCTTTTATCTAAAAAGATATATAAGCAGGGCATGAAATTACTCTGACCCTGAGATTTGAACAAGTGACAGGCACAGCGACAGGCACAGAGACAGGCACAGAGACAGACACAGCGACAGACACAGCGACAGACACAGCGACAGACACAGCGACAGACACAGAGATGAGAACAGAGACAGGCACAGAGACAGACACAGCGACAGGCACAGAGATGAGAACAGAGACAGGCACAGCGACGGGCACAGAGACGAGCACAGCGACAGGCACAGAGACGAGCACAGCGACAGGCACAGCATCCCACTGAGCCACACAATACCCTTAGTGCACTCACCTATGCAGCATTTTGCAGGAACAGAGGATGACAAACAGAACGAGCACAAACAGCACCGTGGGCACAGTGATGATGAGCAGCTTGACTGCAGGAACACAAGCAGAGATCGCGTCAGTCACGTCGGGCCCAGTGACAGTCGCGTGCGCATCTCAGCAGTCACGAACACGCACCTAGGTCGGCCGCCTCGTCAGCGGGGGCCTTGCCTCTGGGCTTCAGGGTTTCTGATTCGGATGAGTTTGCTGCCGGCAGAAGGGAGGGTCAGAGAATGGGGCACTAGGAGTCAAGCCCATTACCCTGCCATATTTGACTGGATGACAGGGCTTACAGGTATCCGGAAGACCAAATTAGCCAATCTGTGAAGCTCACGAGAGAAGAATTTATGCCCTGAGGCCGTCCTGCGCCTCCCCAGTTAATACAGAAGTGGTTTAGCCGCTGACCGTCATTAGCACCCTCACCTTTGACGTAAGGACAGCCAAACAGTTCTACCGTCATGGCTACCTGCCGGTGCCAGCTGACGGGAATGATACGCAGATACCGGGCCACGAGAGGTGGGTGGAAGGTGTTCCGGGACGGTTGGCCGTCTTCATCACCATCAAACACCTGGGTGGGTGGTGGGGGGGTTGTACAGACAGGAGATCAGAAGTCAGGAAATCACTTTACTAGGAGACAATGTGGCCCTCGTTGCTCAGTTTCGAAGGAGCTTAAGGAAGCCAGCGGCGTCTCACCAGGTCCTTGGAGCCGTTGTTGTGTGTGTATGACCTCCAGCGGTTTCGCTCTCTGTGCTCTATCCTGTACGTCTGCACGTAAGCGCCCAACTGCACACAGCCTGCTGTTATGATCTCTACAAAAAATAAAAATAAAATCCATGCAGGACTTGAGCAAAACAAACCACACCAAAACACAGAGGAGGAGAAACCCCGCCCCTCTAACACATCCTCTGTTTTACATGTGAAAAACCGAGGAAGAAAAAAATACCTGACCATCCACAGCTCAGTGCGGGGGGGTGGGGGGGGGGCTCATTCTGCGTGTGACCATGTCACATGACAGTGTCACATGACGACAGTGTCCTGAAAACAGGGCCTCCTTCTCCAAGCGCATCCCACGCAAAATGGTAATCAGACGTCCAAACCGGAAACAAAGCGGATATTCTCCGACTCTCCAGGACTCGGCCAGGCATGAAATTAACGGGGCTGCTGACTGCACGCATCACACTCAAAATAAATTCCTCTTCCAGCCGGTTCCTAAATTTAAACGGCCCATTGTGAGGCGCGATTATGAAATACACAGTCGCTCTATTCTTCCCAGTTATGCAAAAACAAACAAGGGTGCAGATACCAAAGCTAGGGTGAGGGGGGCTAGATGTTGTGGAAACACCCCCCCCACCCCACCCCCAAGCACCATTGTGAGGGTAATTACTCCATTTAAACTGCCCCACACATTCCCGTCTTTATTCACACGCAGCGTTTCCCGACAGATGCACACATTTGTGAAGAGCTAATCCTATTACTCGTGCCCCGGGAGCGAGGCGTTAAGGAGTTAAAAATGGCTACCCGTCTCCAGCTAGCATCGTGGCAAGCCAGGAAGAGCGGCACATTCTACTTAGCTGCGTTTAATTGTGCATTTAAATGTGCAGAGCAGCTGGGTGGGCAGGATCACCTCTCACTGCCAACGAGGTGCCGGAGATCTGAAGGGTCACCCAGCCCGGCACCCTGGCTAAGCTGAAATATCACGCCGGTGTGGCAAAAGCCCGTTTGAAGCCGACGTGACCATCTCACCTGTGACTCTCTTCTTCTCCCCAAGGTCCAGGTAAAGCCAGTGCTTGGCGCTGCCGTTGTCCGCCAGCCACAGGACCCCTGCGCCCGAGGAGCCCGCCTGCTCTCCCATGCCTGTGACGTCAAGCCAGGAGCTGGCGTTCCTGGACACGGGCCACAGGCTGGTCCGATTCTTACAGGCTGCGTAGGGAACGAGGGGAGACAGAGAAGCACCTATAAAGGAAAAGGCCCAGCACCTCGACACGGATCACCTGGGCGGCCTCCTGCCCGCATGGTTTGTATCGATCCTGTCGTGTTTAGCGTGACACAGCTGTGGCAGAAACACAGAAGCCTGACACAGGATTGGCGATGAAGCACGGTAACAAAAAACTCGAGCTTTTCCATTGGGGTACAGGAACCAGTCTGTTTGGGGTACAGGAACCAGTCTGTTTGGGGAACAGGAACCAGTCTGTTTGGGTTTTCCACTGCAGAAGGGTCAGCACGGTAAAGGCGTTGCTGTCTCGTAAAACACGGGACACATTGATTTACTGTTCCCAAGAGGTACATCATGATTAATTGTGCGCTAGTTTCCTCTATCAAGTTTGTGAGAATCATCGTCTTATGGTTAGCATCAGTTGCTACTGGAATTAGCATTCGCTTGCATGACTCTGCAATACTAATCCATTCTGTTCAGCTGTTCTATAGTACCTATTTTTAAGCAGGAGGGTGGAAGTTTCTGGGAATGCATTTTGATACTGCTACTTCGGTTTGCTCACCAAGCGGGCCTTAACTGTCAGCGCAGGTAAAGCTCAGATAATTTGCGGTGGGAAACCGTCAGTTTGCAGAACAACTCGGGTACAGCTTGGTTCTCGGTGGCAGTGGAAAAGCGCCAGATGATTCACACCGTGCATCACCTCAAAAGGACTTGGAGACTCCAGCATTTCGAAAACATGACAACAACATGACGCAACCCCATGGAAATGTAACTGCTTGTTTTAAATTTTCCAGTTCCACTCCTTTTAGATGGCTGATGTATGTAAACAACCTCAACACTTGCAAAAGTCTTAAACAGCCAAAGAAAATGTTTAAATGATCTTCATGTGTGTAAAACTATGGTATTATGTCTGCAATAGTGTGTCAGCTAAGCCATTTTTAAACCTCTCCTCAAGTCACGTACTTGACCAAAAACACACCATGTTTGGCTAATCAATACATCATTGAATTATTTAACTAATTAAGTTAATTAATTAATTGAGCTGGTGGGCAAATTAATGAATACATGGGATGGCTGAGGTGCTCCAAAGAGAGGTCTGGGAACCAGAGCCATCCAACACAAGACCCTAACCCCTAACCCTAACCCTAACCCCAGTACCTGGATAAATGGCTTTAAACATTTGCCCTACATCTCCTACCGCGAAACCGAAAGGGGGGCAAACAGTGAACATTGATATACAGCGATGCTGAGGTCCAAAGGCTTGGCACCAGCTCATCCCTGAGATCCACTTCCTGCTGGACCCTAAACACAGCTGAGCAGCTGTCTGGTACTTTACCCGAACAGCCAGAACCCCAAGACAGAAGAAGGCCCACAAACCTTAACATAACGGGAACCATTTTGCCCGCATCATCATTGTGCTTCCACTTTTTGACATCACCATAGTAACAGACTCTCTCGCCAGCCCCCCTGATCGCCCTGGAACATCTCATTACACCAGTGCTCCCCTATCGCTCGCAGTCATTCCATGTTCCTGTTCCCTCCGAGCTCCCTCCCCATTTTCGCTCCCTACCAAGAACCAAGAAGGAGCAAAAACACGGACTGTCTGTGGGTCCCTGAGGACCAGATTGGGGAATGCCACATTACAATAAAGGGCATCCAGACTGCCACAAAGCAACGAAGCACAGCCAATATGACACACGAGGGGGCTGAAAAAATTCAAAGCAAGTGGGACTAAGCCTTGCCTGCGAGGTGCAGTCACACCCCGGCAGGTCTGAACCGGCCCAGGCTCTGGGCGTATAAATCTGCATGTCATTAGGATCATCTGTCCATAGCATGACAAACCGCAGGGGAAAAGCAGCCACCTCTCTGCGAAGGGAAACTTTCCAGACCCAACACAGGCCTGCAAGTCAAGCCATGTGCATCTGGTACATTCCTGCACCACATCAAGAAGAACCTATTTTTAAATGCTGTTTTCTTTTTAGGTGTGCACTACGCTACGTATACAGGGAGGTACGCACTAGGCTTAGCCAAAGAAAAGTAACTCTTAAAAAGACCTATTTAAAACTGCTTCAAAGTATAAGCTGTGCAAAAAAAGGTGCAGCAGCACAAATCCAGTGCTTTCCAGTGTAAAAATGCTCCAGTGTATTTTCCCCACAATACAGTGGCACGGCTGAGCAACCAATCGAGCTTCAGGACACACCCATTTTCTGGATCGCTTCCCAGAATGCCTTGGGAATTGTATAGCACCTGTCTGGACAGGACAGGCCAGGATACCGTGAAAACTAATCTAATCTAATCCAGCGGGAGATAAAGGCAGAAGTGCCTAGATAACACTGGAGACACTAAACTGTAACTTTGATCGGCCAAACAAACCACCAGGAATACACCCATTGGATTCCTGGCATGATAATACCGGGATGCACCATTTCCCAGTTTAAGAAAAACAGTGACACGAATGCCAGTGGAAACATCCCCAAGCTGACTATGAACCTTAAATCGATACATGAAAATATATACAGGTAAACAAAAGGTGCCATAGACATAGGCTGGGTATGAAAACAGGAAAGAAAATACTTACCGTTGCTGCTGAAGGTGAAGAGTGTGTCAGACAAAGAGCCACTGTAACGAAAAGGACGAATCAATCAGCGCTGGGCTATTACACTCAATGATGGCAATTACTGTGATGAATTGTTTGGAGAGCACCCAGGGTCCTTAAAAGAACCCCCCCTCCCTTAGAGCATCCCTTTAAATGAGCCACCCACAAACAACCAAGTTCCTGGTGGCAACGACCCCCCCTCCTTCCCCCAGCCTACCCCCAACACCATTTAGCACCCCCTTGTTTCCACTGGCCACAAACAGCACCGGCATTGTAACAAGAAACAGTTGCCAATCAGAGGGAATCCAGCACGGCACTAGTTTCAAGAGGCTCGGCCTACCATAAACATGGCTGTCAAGCATGTGAAATGGATGTCAGGGAACGTTTAATTATGGGGTGCTCTGCAATTATGTTGGTATGACACAGTGCTGAATGTGCAGTCGGCGATTTTGGCCGTAATCTCTAATCTTAAATTTTGCAGATATCAGCCAAGGCACGGACAGCATCTCAGATGAAAAGCGCCCCACATGTGTTTAGCCACTGGAATTTTATCAGCTGAGCAGATATTCTGCTCTTAAAACAAAACGGGCCCTTCAACTTCCTTCCCTGCTTAAAGTAATCTTCTGATTGCCCATATAGTATGTACACACAGAACCAAAATACTAGCGTCTGTGGGGCCATAATGCAATTAGCCGATCCAAACCGACTTGCCTGAACAAAACTTTGGGGCCTAACAGCAAGTCTGCAAGTAGCTATGACAGGACAGACACATATAAATCATATTTAGCTGCGAAGATTTCACACCCGCCTTAAAATGAAAGGCTAAGCAGATGTTCAAAGTAGAATATAAAGGCACACATAAGCCATAGCAAAAGGAAATTAAAATTTATTACCCCTTTCATTTATCAAAGGGTTATTCAAGCTGTCAAAATGCCCAGTGGAATTACATTTGCAGGTCCCTGTGGAACAAGCTTCCATGTTCTTTAATTGGATGCTGCAGCACATTCATTTTTCTGGCTGAACGTCCAGCAGACACATTAAATAGGCCCACATTTGTCATTAAGCTTCCTTCTAGGACAAAAGACCTCAACTAGGTCAACTCAAACAGAGGCCGGGCCAGAGCGAAGGGCAGAGGGTGGCACTCGCCCAACTGAGATCTGATTGGCCAGCCAGATATTGAACTCTAAGTTGCAAAATACTGAAGCAGAACAAGACGAGCTGTGAAATCTGGAGCAGAAGTTCAAAACCGATCCTAGCTAGTCGTACATTTTCAGGGCGAGGCCAGCCATCTAACACCTGGCACTCTGCTCGCCATCTCTCTTTCTGTTTCGGTAATTAACTATAAAAAGTCGTTCCTATTTTTGTTGAACATGATTGTTCTGGCAGCTGCTTCCTCTCTCCGGACCCCAACGTTCTTAATCACAGAACCATCCAATCAGAAGTCATGTTGGAAAGATCACTGAGGCCAATGGAGACCTGATGTTCCTAACCAGTCCATGAGACTGGTGTACTCCCCTCAATGTACCTCTAACTTCCACAACGAATGGATGGCCTCCCCCTGGAATGATCACACAAGTGTCCAATTGGGAGCCATGTCTGCAAGATCACCGAGGCCTCTGGAGACCTGGCGTTCACATCCAGTACTCACTCTTTGGACTGGATCCCATTGGCTCTGGCAGCAGGGTAGTGACTCAAGCCCATCTTCTTCTCCACATTGATCTGTCCTCCCAGCTCGTTCGTGATGACCCCAGCGTGGATGGCAGCTCTGCACAGGACTGACGTCTGTAAGGAAAGCGGCCAGACCGTTACAGGCAGACACAAGCTCAGAAAACATCGGAAGCAGAGACGTCCAGCGAGGGTTAGGAACAGCCGGCCTATACAGAAGTAAAAAAAATAAATGGTGAAAAGTTCACCAGTGACTCTAAAGACAAAAAATACTGTTGCCACACAGCGCCACAGGGTCTGGGTTTCATCCATAAGTGTGAGAAGACTCAGGGTCATTCTTCCCAACTTGGTCCTCTGGGACCCGCAGACATTTCTGCTCCCTCCCAGCTCCCAGTACGGCATTTGTCATTTTATTACCACGGTTTGACCCATGACCCCCCCATCTTCGTTCGAGTCCAAGAACATGTGGCTGGGTGAAACGGTGTCTTCGCACTGCCCATGGTGCCCTCTGAGCTTCCTGGCACTGACTCCAATCCCCCCTCCCCTGCCCCCCCCCCATCAGCCAGTCCACATCCACTCCCAAGCCCCTAATCAAACGGTGACAAAACACACACCTAAGTACGTCAATAGCTCAATAACAAACTGCAGCCCTACAATCTCAGTCTGGCTCCTTCCTGACCTCAAAGCCAAGCACTCATTTAAGAATAAAGTGCTGCTATAGGCTTTAGGAAAATGCAAACCACCCTTTTTCACAAATGGGTAAAATACATAAATCTTTATAAGCACAAGATTAAAAATAGTTGCAGCTGAGTGGAGTAGGAACACATTTGCTAGAATAATATGATCCATCCTTTAATCATGCGAGTACCTTCAAAATTATCACCCATTTAACTGCTGTTCATTTGCACCCGACATTAGAGCATTTTTTTTTTTTAATCCACCAGACAGTAATGTGTGCTTTTCGGAGCCACTGATTAACAGGTAAACACCTCAGATTCACTTTTGCTCATTATATAATGAACATTCCTGGGGTGATACGCAATTAGACAGCAATGGGGCATGAACAGGACTTTGCCGGAAAGGTCACACTAGAAAGGTCGCACCAGAAAGGTCACGCACAAACTGTCCTCGGTCACACGCCTCTTCATTTGAGACCAAGCAAAGCAGTAAGGAACGACGCAGCCAGGGGCACCCTGCAAAACCACTTTCCATTGTGGGTGGAAATCTGATGACTTTTTGCAGGCTGGTTACCAGATGACGGCATGGCCTCCCCCTGTGTGTGTGTGTGTGTGTGTGTGTGGGGGGGGGTGGGGGGTGCAAATCCATGCCCTCCCTCAACACTGGAGGCCTGCAGCTTACAGCCCACAGGTGACAGTGGCCCCTC
Organism: Petrocephalus sullivani; assembly: GCA_026780845.1. Taxonomy (NCBI): domain Eukaryota; kingdom Metazoa; phylum Chordata; class Actinopteri; order Osteoglossiformes; family Mormyridae; genus Petrocephalus; species Petrocephalus sullivani. The sequence continues at coordinate 5,043,892 of JAODKM010000038.1, forward strand.
TGGCTTCCAAATTAGGCGGGATGGTTTGCAGATTGCAGTAAGCAAGAACCAGCACTGGCTGTGGCCCCAGGCCCGTCTGCCGTGTGCCCCAGGCCCGTCTGCCGTGTGCCCCAGGCCCGTCTGCCGTGTGCCCCAGGCCCGAATCCAGGCTTACAGGACGATTACAAGCCTGGTGCAGCTTACAATGGGAATCCAGACTGCACTTAAACTGGGCCATTTTACTCCTGAATCTCCACAGGGGAGGAAATGCCTTCACAGACCAAGCTCACTTCCAGTCCTTAAACTAATTAAACAATTAGCCCACAGTCACTGGCACAGCTGCTGTTACCCTACAACCCAGTCTTTCATGAGAACAAACTCCAGTGACTCACCGACTCAAACCGATCGACAAACCGAAAGCGTGTTACCATTTCTCCCACCTCCTCCACAGGCCTGACAAAACAGCTCATTAACTGCAGCGCATTTGTAAAGAACTTTATTTAACCTAGATAAGTCAAATGTACACACTCAGGCAGAATTGGACTAACAGAAACACAGTCTCCCGGTTGCGTAAACTGACATGCGACTGAAGGTTAACGAGATTTCCAAGGTCCAAAACACGGGCAGAGTTGACCCATCCCAATGCGGGGGGGAGGGGTGACCAATGGGGGGCATCATCTAGGGTTGAGGTCAAAGGGCACACCTTAGACAAATAACGGTCACCTGAGAGCGTGACGTGTTCGGCATGGTGTTCGGGGGAGTCCCTGCCCTGTGACATGAATAAACTTGGGTCACCCAGTTTGACCTGCTGCTTCTCCTCTCCAGAATGCAGCTCTTGTCTCCAGGAGCACTAATGCACGCCCACGCATAACAGGTCGGCACAGATACTGCCCTCCCCCCCCCACCCGCCCCCAGCTGCCACTGCCAGCAGGAGACAGCAGAGCACCCTGTGTGGTGGAACCTGTTTGGTCAGTGTACACGAGATAGACACGCCCACCTCGGGGGGGGGCGCGAGGGACCCCATCTCCCAGGAGGAGAGGAATGTGTCAGGCTGCCTGGGCAAATGAGGAGATCAAGTCTCAGCAGCCGAGGAACTGGATGTGTAAGGAGATAAGAGAAAACGGACGAGGGCGGGGCTCTTACGCCACTGATACCACAAAACCACCAACTATGTAATAGAGGGGCAAGCAGTTTCACTTTCCTAGGAAGATGACTGCTTAAAAAAAAAAAAAAGACAAAAGGATGACAGTCACAGATCCTGACAGGAGAAAACAAGCCAACTCACATGCCGGTATCCCTGGGAAACATCCCCGGAGACGTCCCCATGCACGGCCTTGCATCCTGCCGGACAATACTTCCTGTGGGACAGGCAGACAGAACAACATCTCAGTGCACAGAAACACGTCAGGAGGCCCGCCTAAACTGCCAATACCTGCCACTTACTCGCGACAAGGGACGGCACCGCCGAAGGGAGAGGAGGGCCGGGGAAAAGGGGCGAATGGCAAGAGAAGCCAAGGCGACCATGTCCCCGGCTGCAACACGCGCACACACTCACACTCACCCACACACACACACAGCCCATGTGTCCCCACAAGGTAAAAGGTAACATTTTTATCACACTGTGGGACATTGTAATAATTACAAATACACTCACACAGCACTGTGCAAAAGTCGTAGGCAGTCAGCAAAAATGTTTATGTGCTGAATCAAGAATTTCTGTTCTCCAAAAAGTCACCAATATCTTGCTGGATGGCGAGATGAACACCACTGGGGTTCCCAAACCTCTCCTCTGGGCACCTCAGCCATTCCATGTATTTATTAAATTTCATAACCAGGTCACTTAATTGAGTAATTAATTGGATAATTTAATAAGTTATTTATTAGAAAAAAATGTGGTATTTTAGTGGTCAGTTCAACAAATACAGGGGTAAATTGGACATTCACTGAAGACACTGGGGCGACTTTAGGAGGGCCTTTGGAACAGCTTAGCTGACGGTCTGACAGACTGAAAATCATAGTTTTACACAAATGTGCAGAGCATTTAAACTTCTGATAAGATGTTGGCACGGCGCTGGATACTCAGACATCGATAGTCACACTCACCTGTACTTCAAAGCAGAGTATCGGCTGTCCGTGTCCAAGCATGTGATCAGATCTGAGGAGACATGGGAACGGAGAATGTAGAGCAAAAAAAAAAATAAATGTCCCATCTGAAAATAGGGACACAGGAAGTCCGGGCCGGAGCAGCGGCAGAAAGTGGCAAAACAGGACGAGCGGCCTGCTTCCTATCCTCTGCCTTCCTCCTCTGCGTTTCGCATTAGCCGACCATGTGGACACCCTCACGTGGACTCGACATGCTAAAAGACCTCAGACAGTGACCCCTACATGGCCAGCAACAAGCACGCAGTCACCATAACCCTGGAAGAACATTAAAAGCATGGGGTATGGCTTGGCCCAGGCCCAAACCTTAGGTTCGAACGTGATCAGCTGATAGGGTACAACTCTCCGAGCTGCGTCCCAAGAAGAATAAGACATCCTAGACAGAACAAACTGAAGACCATTTCAAAGTAGTAGAAAACCTGGGAATGTAGAGCATTAAGCACTGGTTTAAATGGGGTTGGTTAGTTGGGTGCTGGGGCCATGCTGGGTTGAGGACGTGACGGAAAGCAGTGGAGGTTGACGGGCTCACCTCTGTGTTCTAGCGCAGCGTAGGACAGGAGGAACCCCCGACCGGAGATGTGAGTGCCACTCCGGAACTGGACGGTAACCTCTGTGGAGTCGGCTAACAGCTCCGGGAGTGGGGCTTTGGGCTGGCCGCAGAAGGTCCCGTACACTGGAAGGCCAGAGGGGAGGCCAGAACAGTTTCGGCACAGTGCGTCTAGATCAACTCATTTGCGAAACCGAAGTGGACAAATAAGAGCAATGGTGAAGGGGCTCAGGAGCCAATCTCCAGCCGTGCTGCCGCTCAAGTCCTACGCACATCATGCGAGACGTTTCCATGACATCATCCTTTGAACGTCGGCGAAGAGGAAGCAAACAATCTGTGCCGGGGGGTCCTTTGTCATTTTAGACTGTTTCACTGCCACTGGAACAGTGCCATGGACTGTCACCTGAACCCTTCCTCCTCCTGTCATTCTGGACAAAGGGGGAACTAGATTCCTTCCTCTCTGAAGGACATGAGAATCTGACCAATTTGTACAGCGGACAAAAAGTCCATAACGACTCCTCGGGACCTGACTCAAAAGGTTGGCCATCAGAGAGGCCCCCCCGTTGCCCCCAGGCATGAGTCACTGTAAAGCCACAGTGGGTTCCACTCACACTCCAGTACCCTTTCAGTATAATCTATCTGTCCTGACACCAATGGATCAGATCCAACAAATACATCACAGGCTGCCAACCCCCCGTCTTATGCTGTTAGAGACACACAAACAGCAAGACCGGTGTCCTCTAATTTGGCCAAAATGCACATACACATTTCACATTTATTTAAGTGATATATAATACAGAAATCAGGGTCATGGTTATGGGTTATGGACCTCTCTTAGTGGCCCAAAGGTGACATCATTCTGTCGACCACGAGTAGCTGGTGAGGACTCTCATATCCTGCATTCAAGCAATCAACACAATTCTAAAATATCAGTAAAAATACTTTTAAATATTTACACTAAACTAAAAACAGATAAGTAACGAGAAGCATTGCGCAGTACATGCGTCAGTTCCGGCACATGTAGAGCAGCACGCTTTTGGAGGCCTTCTCTTTGTTTTGTCATGGTTTACATCATCTGCCATCACAGAAAGGCTCGAGTGACGCCAGTGACACTGCGGCGTGTTAATATGACAGTACGATAATCATTAGTGTGGCTATACAGTAACATTCAGCTATCTGGCAGTGCCATACTGCCAGGTAGGAGAGCTTTCACTATATTTGCTGCAAATTGTCATGAAAGAATTAGATTTCCTCACAGAGGTCGTCTCTCCACCTGACAGAAGTAAGCTCACCATGGGAGGCCCCACGAACCCCCTCCAAGAGCTATCATGACGATCTGACACTCGAGGGTCTGAGCCACTCACAGCTCACTCGCCGACAGACGCGATTAATCAGAGTGATTCACGCGTGAGAACGCCAAACGTCTAGTAAGAGTCATAAAAACAGCCACGTACTGCACGAGGACTCAAGAGGATTAATACTCTTATACTAACCATAAGCACCCTGGAGTAAGTAAGAGCCCAGCCAAGAAGTGCCCCCCCCTCCCTCCGACTGAACACAATGACTTCCCCACCAGCTGGCCCAGTCCCGACTGTCCCAGTGAGAACAGAACCCAAACATGTGGAAGGCCTGTCTGCAGTGATCTCACCGGGGAGTCGTACCTGATTTGTGTCCTCCTCTCCCTCACCTGGGGCGATCTGTTCACAAGGCTATGTCTTAACTCTCTCATGAGGTAGGCTCCATTAACCCCCACCCCCCCATACATATACTCATACATTTTACATTTATTTAAGTGACATATTACTGAGAAAGTAATAGCAGCCAGTCCTTGGACTAACCGAGGGTTCAGGGCCTCACTCAGGAGCTCACGAGTGACATAACTCTGCTGACCATGAGATTTGAACCAGTGACCTGCCAGGCAACATGTCCTAACCTGCTGAGCCACACTCTGCCTTATTACATCGCGATTAATTGATTAATAATAACCAGCAGTGCTTCAGATGACGGGCGAGACATCCTGCCAGACGCCAGCTTTTCGGTACTATATGGGCGTGTATTTACTTGCCATAAACTTGCCATATCTTTATATTTATTAAAAATTCGGTTAGTGGAGCACACCACATATTACTATTTTGGTATACTATGGTTTGGTCGGTGCCAGTGGATAAAGGGACAGCTCAGCAGCCACAACATCCTTTAAAAGAGGAGATCTTGTGGGTAAAAATCATTTTTTAAAGATACTCTTTGCAGTTTAAAGTCCAACACTTTTATTAAACATAAGGATATGCAGAGTTTATACTGATTACTAACTTTGAGCATCATAAAAGGTCTCATTAATATTTTAGCCGTACTACTAATCTGCTTAAATTGTGGGCGTAAATAACTGAATATAGTACCGAAAAGCTGGTGTCCGGCCAAATGATTCACCTGTCATCTGAAGGCCTGTTGTGCCACGTACAATCGGCCCTCGTTTATAATATAAGTGAATTTCCGTAAAGTAGGATTCTTTATTTATAAATCGAATACTTTCGTAGTTAGAGCATAGAAAACCTGTTTACGACGACCTAAATGCAGTTTTTAACATTATTAGAGCCCTCTAAACATGAAACAACACCCTTTAGTCACCTTGTCACCATTACACTCGTATTACCCAACATATTAGACTAAATAAGAGAAAATAAGACATATTAGATGCTACGAATATTAATATTAATAATATACTTCACACTGTGTACATTATAACATACCATAATAAACCCATTCTGTAATATACTATATTATTGCTAATATATTTGTAATATTTATATCATATTTATATCATGGCTAAAGCAC
>JAODKM010000038.1:5059496-5079633 GCA_026780845.1 Petrocephalus sullivani
GCGCGACCGTGGGAACGTCTCCCTATCGCGCGCTGATCTGAATCATGACGCCACCAATTACTTTGTAGCTAGATGCTTTCGCTGTCGTTTTTAATACGAACGAGTTGCACTAAAGCGAATCACTGGTTATAGGTTACCATGGTTTTCCAGGTTATAAACGTCTGCCTGGAAAATAAGACATAAATGCATTAAAACGACAGCTAAACAGTTTAACTACAAACTGGAGGGTGACGTCACGATTACAATTCAGCGCGCGACAGGAGGAACTTAGGGGAACCGGGCCCCTTCGGGCCCCCCCGGCTTAGGGCAGCGCGCTCTGCACCCAAAGTGCCGAATCTGCGGCTACCCTATACGGTGCGATCTCGGAAAGGGCCACTGCAAGAAAAGTTACTCACCGGGGCCGTGTCTAGCTATCGAAAGAGCAGGGGCTAACTCAAGTTTACCTGGGACTTAACTTTTTTTTGTTTTGTTTTTTGACGGAAGAATGGCATCGGGACTAAAATTGGACCGTACGACGCAAATGTCACTCACTGTTAAAAACAACAACATGTTTGTATATGTTAGGATATTCAATTATGACGCAAGCAGTGTTGGTTGTTCTTATTTTTAATATGCATGCAGAATCCGTGCATGATCTAGCAGTGTGACCTGACCTGCCGTGTGTGAGCCTTCCCGTAACCTACCTACCACAAACAAAATTGTGCTTTCTGAATACCACATAGATTTCCTATACTCAAATAGAAATAGACTTTATGAAATACAAAACACCTGTTCGACCCTTTTGCCATTTTCTCTGAATTACTTGTGAGCTATTCTAAAATAAAGTTACAGGAGTTAGTTCTTATAAAAAAAAACACATTTTTTCCGCAAATGTATGTTTTTCATCATTTTGATATCAATGCAGACATCGGCCTATTTAAGAGAGACACGCTTTTACCCATGTAATTATTTTCATGTACAACAATATTCCACGGCCCGCGCTTTCAAACGCTTTTATTGTCGGAAATAAGTGGATTATTCCACCCTGACCCACGCCGAACACAATCACCGCCACGTTTAAAAGCAATACCTCTTTAAAAAGTAAAGACGCGCCTGTGCCGAGTGTTTCATTATGCCGTGACACGGTGCGCCTAGCGGGGCCGGGGCCGGATAAAGGAGCGCCCGCTTTGTCCCACCTGGAATGTTAATTCATCTGCGAGCCGCGGAGCACGGTGCAGAGGTGTCCGGGCCTTTATTTACAGCCAGAATGCGCTGCTGAAAGATAGGGAAATCAAAAGGCAAAATATTTTCTTTGATTATTATCATTTCCGCTACAGCCATGCGGGATCCTTCTTTACCGACAATGTAATGCTTATTTGCAAGATCAAAAGCGTGGAATCTTTATCGGAATGTGTCGGGTAATGTCACATGTAACAGCTTTTCGTATTTTTAACGTTTTCCCTTTCAACCTTTATATATATGTATATATCTTCTGATATTGGCTGTATTTGTCAATGGCGATATTTTAATGTACAAGCAGAAATATTTAGTACTCCGTCCATCCATCCATTTCGCCTTTTACAGGGTCGTGGAGGTCCGGAGCTTATGGGGCACTGCACCATTACGGGGCATATTTTGTATTACATAAATGCAAAGTAGTTTCGGGGTTCACTGTGTCAATCTAGCCTGCCCTCACCTGTAGTCCACGTTGGACATAATATAATATAATATAATATAATATAATATAATGAAATAAAGCTGAATTTTAAGGGTTCGTAGCGTGGCTTCAGTCTGCTCTAGCATGTTATAAGATTGTTTGTGTCTTGATTGCTTTTATGCTGGGAGGGATAAAGTAGGCCTACAATCTATGCAATTTTTTGATTTTACATTTTGATACAGGTTACATCAATGGTTCGGGGGGGGGGGGCATCCCAGCCCTGGGAAGGAAGGACAGCCCTTTGCTATTCCGAGGCCCGCCGCCCGCCCTGCGTCTGCATGGCTCCAGCGTGTCCCGTTGTTATAAAGACAGCACGTCTCCGAGGAGCGTGCCGCAGCTGTCCGGCGCTGTAACACAAAACCCCGCAGCGCATCAATCTCCCGCCGGGCTGACGGCCGCTACGGCCACCTGTCTGCCAGCGCGGCGAGCAGCAGCGCCCCCTGCTGGCCGGAGGCTGCGGCGGTATCTGCGGGCCAGTAAATATTATTTGTCATTTCCATCAAGACACTAACAGGATGTGTTTAGTGCAAACTCATTAACCCCGTTAGGTACCTTAAGTTGTCTTGTTTGTCATTTTCTCGCCGTTTTCGTATGAGATTACTGAAAGGCCAAATTCCTGCCACACCGCCCATTCAAAGCTGCCATCTCGCGTTCCGTCTGAACCAAAGACAGGCGTCGCGTACGCAGTGACGCGTGACGTGAACAGACGTCGTGATATCAAATGTAGCGTTATACTGTTCTTTCTGGTAAGTACTTGTTGTAGCTATTCATTTTCCACATCAGCCGATTTGAATCGTCATAGATTTACACCGATTTTTAACCTATATTACATGCCTATATTTTATATGTACCGGTATATATATATATATATATATATATATTTGGAAGCAGGGGTATAGTAGGGGCATTGATACCTGGGGCCGTTGTATACATAAAATTATAAAATTATAATTTTTTATAAGGGGGGCGGGGCCCAAAATTTCTAGCTATGCCTCTGTACACAAGTTCAACAAGAAGGTGTTCAAAGCCGAGCCTGAATTACAAAAGAGTATCATCTGATTTGCTCTTACACACGGTGGGCACTGAGGCGGTCGGTGATGGTTTGCTTTTTAACAAATACCCTCACCTAACAGTACTGATCTGAAGTGCTTTAGAATACTGTAGTGGCCCTACTGGGATTTGAACTGACAACCTTTAAGTAAGGGATCCATATCCTAAACCCTATTCTGTTTCAAATCCGTGCTGCTGTGTGCAGTACGTTGTGGCCCCTGTTTGCTTATCACTGTGTTAATGGCTTCAGCCGTGTCCAGCGCCAGAGGTGATCGCTTCCCTGCAAACACACTGGGCGCTGTTCTCAGGGGGCTGTAAACCCTACATTGTTTCTCCTAAAAGCCCGATACCCCCAACCCTGCTGGCCATCCCCACCTTAAGCTGACCATGGACGGTCTTCCTTGTTAGCAGCAGCACTGGGGTGTGACGTTCAGCCATTTGTCAGAGGTGACATACAGGTGACATGCTCTCAGCACACCTCAGCCTCGCACCTTGCCTGTCAAACCCCCTTTCATCCTGTCTTTCTCCCTTTGGTCTTCTCTTTCCTCGCTGGCGATGCTTGTCAGGTTAATGCCGTCGTGCTCCATTAGCCTTCGCCCCCCCAGGGCCCAGGAATAATGGCAGGGGTGGCTGGAGTTGAGCTCTTAGTAGGTAGAGGGGAGGAAGTTGGGGATCTCAGGTTACCTGCTCAGTTAAAACTCTGTTTGTTTACTGGTACCAAAGCGGGATCAGGTGGGTGAGTGGGGGGCTTGCGTTAGGACAGCAAGAACTGATCTAACGTTTGATCTAGATGATACTCAGCCCTGGCTTTCTGAGAGTCCTGTCCTTCAGCTTTTGCAGATCCCATGGCCCATCTCCTTGGCCTGTAGAGCAGCTGCCCTCTCCCTCTGCGTGTGGAGCCTCCGTTCAGCCCTCTGGTAATTTGTGGGGCTGTCCTTTGTCTCCATGGCTAGTGGGTAGCTCAGAGTTCCATGCTTCCACCATGTAAAGAAAACACATAGACAAAAACAGAAATACACGGTGTTTTTGGATCATATGACCTTCTGTGTGTTATAGAGGCACACAGTGGTAACTTGAAGCACATCATATTTGGCCCCTAACCCAGACCAATTATGTTCCAATTGTTTTAGGCTCCCTGAGTGAATCATCCTAACTTTCCTCCCCTTAACGCCACTCCTGCCATGCAGTCACTGCTTATCTCATGAGGTTACATTTAATCTGTGTTCCTGAACAAATATCTCATACCTACAACAAATATATCTGGTAGAGGCAGAAAGACTCGCAGAACTTTTTGAAAGATTTCCTAAAACATTATCTGGGAAAGCTTAAATTATTTTTGGTATTTTCAATGTTACCCAAATGACCATGGAATTATTATTTTGAAAATTGCTAGTTCCAGTTTATTACTATTGTTATTCATTTGGATTTAAAATCTAAAATCTAATAAGGTCCTTCGCCTTCACCTTTGAAAATCATACCCTAATATTTCTGGCCAAAGGGCAGATGTAACTCTTTTGTTGATTTTTTTTCATTATAATTCTTGATTTTTCTTTTGACGCCTGAAGCATGCCCTTGCGCAAAGCCTTTCGTCCATATCTTTTACAGGAAGATATACTACCGTGTCACAGAGTGTGGAGCCATTCCGAGAATCTGGCAGCAGTTAAGATGCGGCGTCCGTCATCTTAAAAATAAAACGATCGCGAGCGTCGAAGGATGACTGACCTCAGAGGAACAACTCTGACAGTGTAATTTTGGCACCGGGAGGGCCGGTAAACAGCCAAGCTTTTGAGAGCGTGTGGGACAGCTGGGTGTAGAAGTTGCCCCAAGGCCTCCATCTCAGGCGCCGTAAATCAGACGTACCGGGGACGACAGCGCCAACCATCTCCCAGCTCAGTCTCCCAGCTCTGCCCGCCTCGCCTCCAAACGTATACACCCTGCCAGTGTGGCCTTATCTGCGTCTCAGACAGATACTGGTGCCAACATCAGCAGTGCACACGGTAGTTTATTTTTAAAGCCAAAGAAAACTTTTGTCAAATCTGCACATAATCCATCAGGAACAATAATCATCTGTTTGCCTTTAAAACAGTTATGACTGAATGACTCTATAATCTGCTATCTGCAAGTGCAACTGGCCACCAGAATACACAGGAGAAGAAAATCTGATCAAATAAACAGTTTAAAAAAAGAATGATGAATTTATAGTTTCAGAGTGGGTGGCCACCCTAGGTAATTAGAAAGTGCAATGTTTTTTCCTGGTCTGCGTCACGGAGACCATGGACGGCCAAATCAGCCACACATTTATCCATAGCAGTTACTGATGTTAAAAAGATGGGTAAATCAGTAACTCTGGATCGCTAGATTCATCTCTTGCTCTTACGCTGTACAGTCTGGTCTGGATTACATCCAGAGAGGGCTGTCAGTGGAACCGAACAAAAGCTGAAATGCCCCTGTGTTTCCAATAGAGTTAGCCTCATTCCATGACAGAGAGTTTTGGCCTGACTCCGCTGGCCCTTCACCCCCGCAGCTGTTTTTCCACATTTTCCTCTATTCTTCCCCCTTTTTAACGTTTTCACATGCCCCATCAATAACTCCATAATTGACAACGACGCAAACGCATTGCGACGTGTTAGCGCGGGTCGTCTTTTTTGCGGATTTGTCGGGATTCGAACGCCCCGGCCCAGTTCCAGGGACCGCCTGCCTGCGGTGCGTAAGCTCAGACTGACGGCGGGTTCCTCTGACGGCGAGCGCTCGGCAGATGGCGAGCTGACAGTTGTTGCGGGCTCACATGGCAGGAGAACGGAGGGGAAGGATGGAAAAGCGAAACACAGCCGTGAAATGAATCCGAGCGTTTCTGCTCCCTCACACAGGTGGAAAGGCAATCACTTTTCAGCCGCGGCTTTGGGCTCTCAAGTCTCGAAAACGGTTCTGAGCTGCGAGCTTCTGACAGTTGGACTCTCTTATTTCGGAATGTTTATCTGTTTGGCAGCCACTTCGTCAAAAGCCCGACGTTTTTGATCTCGACGGCGTGCCCCCGGTAGCGATTAGCACGTATCCACTGTCAACAAAGCATCACTTCGGGCTTTCATGGGACACACATCGAGCGTCGTTTAGGCCGCCATTTGCGATTCTGAGCTGTTTTGTCTACAATGAGAACTGTAGCGAGGCGTGCTGGCTATCTAAGGAATTCCCCCAGTACAAGACCCTTAGATTCCGCCCCATTGTCGGAATGGCACTGTCTGGGTTAACATGCAAACAACGCGTCGTTTGGTGAAACGAGATATCCCCGGTTTGGGACTGCAGCTTTTCTCTCTGCTTAATACATCAGCAGCGTCGTAAAGGTTTTGCCCCTGATAATAAAAGTAGGATTTTATCTCCATTCACGTTTATTTAAATCACAGGGGCCTCGCCTACCTCTCTTCAGTAACAATTTCATGGTAAAATCATGTGCATGATTACAGTATGTGTCCATTGCCTCGTAAGTAAAAATGTTATTTTGTAGTTTTTTGATGCTGTACCGCAGCTAGTTTTATATATAATTTAAATAAATATTTAAGAGGGCAGCCTGGTGACTCATAAGGGTGGGGAGTTCAGATTCCATCTGTGTGTGTGTGTGCGTTGTTGGCATGCTTTCTGTGTGTTGTATGGGATTTCTCTCCAGGTCTCAAGGCATGCAAATTGGTTAACTGGCATCTCTAAATTGCTACATTTGTAAACACATGGCTGGAAGCTGATATAAGATGGATTGCCATGATTGTGCATGATTGTGTATACTTGCCTGTGCCCTGTGATGGACTGGCCTCCTGTCCAGGGTGTTCCTCAGCCCTGCGCCCTCTACAGCCTGGGATAAACTGGATACACATGCAAAGATGATTACCAGCATTAAATAAAATTACTTGCATGTCACATTTTAACAAACCAGCTGGTGGTGGGGGGGAATGTTTACTTTTTTACGTTAAAATCAATTACGATCAAGGAATGCAAGGTGCTTAGTTAAATTGATGAGGAATAAGCCCTACCGGGAAAGGACGCTGGAACATTAAGCCTAGTATGGCTGAGGCTACAGCACCAAGACAATTCAGGAAGCTTCTAATTGGGCACCAGAGCAAAGAAAAGCCTCTGATTGGCTCACAGGTCTTACAGGTAAAAAGAAATATAAAATAAACATATTTGGCTCAAGCGACACCTTGGGAAAAGCAGCTCTCTAATGTCAATTGTCTTCAATTTTTCAATGTATTCTGTATTTTTTGTTTCGGCTTATTCATATTGATTTGTGTTTATTCGTAAACACATGGCTGGAAGCTGAAGTAAGATGGATTGTGATGAGGCAGATTAGCTGCCTGTCCCTAAGCCCCGGGTTGCATTGCAGCCCCTGGCCTGGATCAGCCCCACAGCCCCGAGGCCTGGGCTCCAAGTTCACATTTCTAGTGCTTATGGTGACTAACGTGAAAAATGCCGCCGGCAGCAGGTGTGAAAACTGCCAGGCATGTGGCACAAGTGGACGGTCCTAATGTTCTGTGGCGCGGTCGGCATTCCTGAGCAGACGGCCAAGGCGCCGGGGCGATCCCTACGGCCTCCGTAACGTCACGTCACGCTGTGTGGGATTGCCGATACTTAAACCCTTTCTGATAGCACTTTCGTAGACGTGCATTTATAAACACAGCCGCACACTCGCACGAGTCAAACGCGAAAATTGACACAGCAGAACGTTCCGCCTTCTTGCGTTGCGGGTGACGGGACTTGACATCTCGTCCGGGAGATGTTAAGTTTGCGAGACGAAAAAATTTACCATAGCAAATTAAAGACATTTTCCCCCAGAGTCCCGGCATAGGCGAAATACTGATAGCAGTAGCTGAGTTAGGTTATATGTGCGCTTTAACTTCTCCCAGGAGAGACATCCAGACAGATGATCATTTGATTAACTGTGCGCAGAGCCATGGAACTGTGCCTGCACAGCACGGTTGTGGCATATCAGATTAGTACCGCTGTCTGTGGTCATATTTATCAAGAGTGAGAGATCATGCCAGGATTAATTCATCATCTAAATAAACAAACTCCCCGACACAACTTTACCGAGAGATCCTTACAATGGCACATCTGTCTCGGGAGGCATTAGTGCGACAGAATAATGCCGCGGATGTAGCTAGTCAAAGGTCTGATGTCCTGGAGATAATTTTCCTAATGATGAAACAATAACCCAGACGGTGCAAAGATTAGAGTGATGTTACTCTGAGAGTGATATTAAGAGTTCCGTTTATCTGTTTTGAATTAAGCTTACAAAGATTTGTCACTATGCTTCATGTAACGTGAAAAACAACAATAATAGTATCGAGGGATAGAAAAAATATCACATAACAAATGCATACCTGCATATCAGGCGCCGAAAAGCTGGCAAATTTCATCTCCTGTCTTCACCATACCAGGAATCGCTGGTAGGCCCATATTCTGTCAGTTCTTTCCAGCAACCAATCCCTGACAAGTTATCCATCTTCATTCTACTGAATGTGTATTTATAACATTTCGTCAGCTGTTTTTATTAAAAACTATAAAAGTGAACACATGTCCGGTTGTTTATGTGTTTTGACACTGATCCACCGGGCCAATCTTAGACACATCGGACAGAATTATAAAGTGCTTCTAATGTTTTTTCCCACCATATTCCATTTTGCTAATTTGTAAATTGACGCCTTTTGATTTAAGTGAATTGAAATAACATGTTAGTTAAGGGAGTCTAGTTTTCATTTGCGTAATATTTCTGAATCTAATTAGTGTTTGTGTTTTTTTACAACTGTGATACCACCTTACAGTCAATATTCCTGTCCACATTCTTGATAAATAGGCCCTACTAAAAGGAATAGGCCTGAAGACAGTGTAGGCCTAATTGTACCTGAATATCGTGTCACCCTCAGCCTTGTCTGGCCCCCTGATGTGAAATGGAACAGCGATGTCCCTCCTGTAACCTTGTGGCCCTATATGGCATCCTTGTTTCATCTAATGCCATGAGCTAAGATGCTGGACCACGACTGTCTGGACGTGAACCAAAGAAATGTAACAGTCTGTGCTCAATGCTCTCTTTTATTTGAATGTAATGAAATCATTTCGATTTTGCAGTGTGTTCTCTGCTACATACAGAAACGTTTGTCTCAATAAATACGTGTATGAAGAAACAGTGCCTTTTTATGTAACTGTGAGCTCTGCGTATAAGTATAATTGTATATTTTCCTGGCAGACTTGTGTGAGATCGTTTACCGGGCAAAAGCGACTGCGAACCAGAAAACGGGAGCGAGATCCGGTGCAGCTAACATCCACGGGCCGCGCCCCGCGCCAGGGGTCCGGAAATAGCCGCAGCGCGAGCAAATGAAAACAAACAACATGTCGTCCGGCCCCAGTCCAAAGGGATAAGGGAGGTCAATCTATTTATGCGATCGACAACACAAACGGACACTCGCAGCCATGGCCGTGATAGCGTGCTCTGGCCGCACAGCTAAAAAAAAGGAAGCAAAGAGGTCAAAGCCTCCAAATATAAAAGGCACCAAGGTACAATTCCAAAACCACGCTCTGCTCATGAGAAAGAGAGGGGGGGGGGGAACTATTTCTGGAGTAACTTAGATTGCGCACAACCTCTCGTTTTCATCAGCCTATTTATGTGAGTGGTGTAATAAAATCCTGACTGGATTGGGTCATGTATATAAATACACGTGTGCGCAACACACATGTTACTGCATATATGGGTCATATGTGCTTAATTTTACAGCTCATACAACGTATACTGAGTTTAGTGGTATTACTTAACTAGAATTTTTATCAGATACAAAGAGATAAACTGTATAATCCCCAAAATATGGTCCTCATTTTGCTCTTTGGTGTTCCTTAGATTTAAAAAAATAATAATCCAGTAACCTATATCATAGAAGAAGTCTCTCAAGTTTATTGTGAACGGATAGTCTTTCCGACTCCAGTAACCTGGAAAATCATTTTTTTGTGCGTAATCCCTCTGTCCCAATTACTGTAACCCGAATCGTGACAATTCGACCACGCAGAAAAACAGAGAATCTCCTGTGTCCAAAGACGAGCGCCCCCAAACCTGCTTTCTGTGCCTATGACGTGTGCTTGGGGCCTAAGTAAATAAACAGAAACACTACAGTCATAGTTTTGCAAGCAGTTCAATACACAAATACACAAGTAGCCTACCTGAACAGACAAGCCAATGCAAGAGCAAGCCAGTAGCTTTATGCACCTTCATTTAATCATAGGCATGAATTATGGAAAGGGGTGGGGGGGGGGTTGTAACCCCTAATAATCAAAACTGGGTGATACACCCCCCAATAATCCCCCTAAATGGTTGAAGACCTCAACCTCCACAATGTTCAAACCATGTTACGCCTTGCATTTAACAATGCATGTGTTTTAAATTCCGCATCTCAGCCGTCCTTATTTTCTATTAATGAATCTGAACAAATAAATCCTTCAAAAAGAAAAAACAACCTGACAGCAACTGGAAGTGAACTCCTTGGAGTATTCCTCCAGTACTGAGTTTGAAGGTCAAAATCGTGGTGAGCAAAGGAATGAATGCACTCTCATCATTTAAGCACAGACAATTGCGTAACCTGACATAACATAGACCTAGGTATGATCGGCCTAGTTAAAATTCCTGCAAACAGTTTCGATCGATTTTCCTTCAGTTGCACCAATATGAATGAACAGGGGGGTCGTTCCGTGGGCTAAAGGCACGCATCGTGACAACTGGCCGCTGCTTTCTGCCTCCTGCTCCTTAAAAGGACAAGAGGGCCTGTGTGTTTTTAGGCTAATGTGATTGACAGCTTCGTTCCAGCCCCAATTAGCACTCCGCAATTTATGGCCCTCCGCTTTCGGATTATACGCTAACTTCACAAATATTCCTGCCACGGAAGCATCGCCTATCGGGTGTCGGTCCCTGCGCTCCGTCCTGCCGCCGGCGGCCCCTCTCTGCCCCCAACTCGCTGCTTATGCGGGTCGCCTCCGGGAAACTTTACCGCGACATTGAGGACTATCTGGGAAAGGTCGTTCATTTGGAAAAAAAAAAGACTGCAGAAAAACAATCTGGGGCTTCAGTGCGCCGATGGGGATCATTTTGCGCAGACGAAACGCAAACCCAGAGGTGCCGCTATGCACAATATAAGATACAACCAAGTGTAGTGATTCTAAAATGAATCAGCGGAGAACAAACGACAGCAAGGATTTTAGGATTGTCCAAATAAGTTGGCACTGCTCCTACACCTCGTATAAATGAGTTGATAATTTGAGTTTTTCTATAGTTTGTTTGTTTATTGGGTTCGGATCCGTGCGTAAATCTGTCTGCATCGCGGATTAATCCAGCGGCCCCAGGGGCGCGATGTCCGTAACCGTGCGGGAAAAGCGTCTTTCCGCACCAGCCCTCTCGTCACTCATCGATTTTGTCAGGGCTTGACATTTCCCTGCAGCTGTCCGGCATTAAGCTCTGAAATATAACAAAACGCTCAGCCGAGAGGGAACATATGCTGCTTCAGTCACACTTACAGTCTCTCGATCCCGTTTCTCTCCCTATTGCATCCCCCCCCCCCCAAAAAAAGAACGGTATTATTTTAATGAACAGCAAGGTTACGCAAAGATCGCCGACTATAGCCGCGCTGCATTCACTCGTACTTCACTTCATGACATCTCCTTTCGGGACATATGGCTTATCTTAATACTTCTGTCACTGACTGCGTTCATTCCCGGGAGGGCAATAAAACCCCCATTGCATTTCGTTTTAAACACAAATACATGCAGCACGAGGCCAAAACGCTTTTTGAATTTTTAACAACACTTACGCCTTGATTCAGTCCATCTGCATTGCTGCTGGGGCCAGACCTCGAAGGACAGATTAAAGCAGCTGTTTTCACACTACAAACAGCGCGTCGTGAATAACATATAATATATAATAATTAGCGGTAACAATTATTTACAAATAATTACAACTAGTTCTCGGATAGTCACATCAAATCAATGTGAAATAGCTGAGATACGGGTAATGCAGTATTGGCTCGTGTATCGTGGCTTTTACACCACTAAAGAGATGGCGTTTTTATTACAGCTGTACGTTTTTCTACCGAACCAGGGAAAGCGACCGAAACTGTCACGCTCAATTGACACGAGCGCTACACAATCCTGGAGCTGATTTGCAAAAAGAATTGGACCCAAAAGTTAAATCAAGTTTCACCCATATTTACATCTTCTGCCATTAAAAAAAGTAATTCCATGTGTTTGTCTGCGCGAGCGCGTTCATGGAGTAAATTACGGAAAGATGTGGTAGAACTGCATTCTCAGTTTTAATGATTCTGGGCCATTCTCACGTATATTCACAGGCGAAAACAGACAAAATGTTGCATTTACATCAGGATTTTAAGAGGAAAAAATACTTAAAAATTGTCAATATATTAATATATTAAATTTCAAAAAGATGCCAGCTAAATGTTTGACATGGAACATAGGCCTACTGACAATGAATATGGAACAATGGAAATCTACATTATAGATAAAACTCTTCAATGAAACTCTTTCCACTGTTACAAATGCCGTTTTCTTCACACCCTGTAATATGGCTGTATGTACTGGAGGGCATGCAGCTCTCACACCCGCGCATACATACACAGGTACACACGGTAAATTCACACAGATTGATAGAGCTGGGTGACACAGAGATGACGTGTCCCCCTGTTCAACCCCACTGTCTCGCCCTCGGAGCAGTTGTTCACCGCAGGGAGGGCGTCCTGAACTGACAACACACTCCTTGTGTGGAGACCCAAGCACGTGTTTGGTCCGACCAAGTGACACAACCAATGTGTGTCTGTCCAGTTGGAGAACAGTTGTCAATGACAGCTGCAGAAGAGCTAAGGGCAGGGCGAGCTGCCTAGGAGAGCCCCATGGTCACGAAAGAGGTGCCCTATCATGGCAATCACGTTATTAACAAAAAAAAATGCAGCATTGATAATTAAAAAAAGAACAAAGTCAAAAAGTAGTTCTGCTTGTCACTGATTGAAGCGTTTTCCCTGCACGCCTCCGTGTCTGCTTCATTTGTTCGAAAGTTCTCATAAAAACATTTGTAGGCCTGTCAGATGTTTTTTTTTTTTCCTCAAGGTTCCTCATGAAGAGGCAGAAGCCTTCGATTCATGCAAGGAACAGCAACAGGGAGAGGCCTCCAGTTACACCAGTGCATTCTGGGAAGCCGCTCTCTTAGAGTCCTACTGCCTCTCCCTGTCATTCTGCCTCTGTCTCTCTGTCAGGCTGGAGAAAGGCATGTCTGTGGCTTGCACTCTCGTGTCCAGCCGGTTTCCGGACGGCTGAGCGGAGGGTGTCCACAGAGGCAGAACCTCAGCTCAGGATGGTCCCGCCACAGAGGCAGAACCTCAGCTCAGGATGGTGCCGCCGCAAAGGGTGTAGCGTCGAGCTGCAAGCAAGATTAGAATCTGTTACAGAAAAAGAACCTGTCAATATCTACAAGGCAGACCAACACAGAGCCCAGTCCAGGCTGGATGGGGGCAGTGCAGCCCTAAAACCAGTACAAATCCTTGCTCTTATCCTGGGTCGGGAGACCTAAGAGGAACAGAGAGGGGGGAAAAACAGGAAGAAGGAGAGAAAGAGAGAGTGAGAAGGCAGGAGAGGGAGACAGAAAGAAGGAAAAAAAAAGGGTTAGGAAAAGAAGATTAGGGAGAGGAAGACAATCATGGTGCTTCTAGGAGCGGGAAGCCCAGAAGCAGGAAGCCCTGAATGTGAAAACGACAGGCAGGAAGATACAGGCAGAGTGACGGCCGGGGATTAGGGATTATTAGGGCAGGAAAATACCTTGCTGAGTCCAATTACTACTGGCTAAATACCAAGCGCCAGTAAGAAATGTCTCGCATACCTCTGTCGGTTATCTCTTGGGGTAAATTACTTAATGCGTTAAATGATTAATAACTGTGCAATATGAGTAACTGTTCTGTGATAGTTCTGTGATATCTGGTGATGTATAGCAGAGGAACGGATATATTTTTAATGCCCAACGTGTTTCTCTGCAAAACAGAACAAGATATAATTCGGCACACTCCTGATGGTGGCTGGGAAGTGTGCAACGTGGTAGCCGGAGGGTCATTACCTGCGTCCATGTTTATGCTGAGGCTCTGGCCCATGTCGGATCCAGTTCCCGAGAATGCCCCCGTCCACGCGGAGCCCCCGGCGTCGCTCTTGTTGATGTCACACTGCGGGGTCCCGGCCGTGGGCACAGCGGCGGGCGTGAGCCGGTGAGGCCGGACCGAGGGCACCAGCAGCGAGCTGTAGCGCGGGTCGAAGTGCGTGCCGTAGACGTCGTGGACTCCGGGCCGGGGGTAGGCGGAGCCCTGGGTGCCGATGGGTCCGCTCAGAGAGTACGGGTGGTGGTGCGGGTGATGATGGGCCGGGTGCCAGGGCTCCGGAGGAGCCTGGTGCAGGTGGCTGTGCAGGGATGCTGTGGAGTAGGGGTCCGTAGGGAAAGGCATCTCCACGTGGCTGGCACCTAGGCTGCCGCTCAGGGTGCTCCCCAAAGAGGTGGTCACTGATGGCTGGTAAGTGCTGTTCCAGAAGGACGGCGGGAAACTCCGCTGGCTCATAGGAAACGACCCATCTACAACCCAGGCAAGAAACGAGAGGCACAGGTTCAAGCTACTAGGGCCAGCACAGGATGCAGAGGCTAAGGGTCCCGCCCCAGCAGTATCCTCACGCTGCGCAACTGCTCAGAATTGCTATAAGTATATAAGCTATACAAGCTGCTTCAGATAAGACGAATAAACAATCTATTGCTGGTTTTGTATATGAGTGACGACTCAATTGCTGCAGCAGCCTATTATATATAAGAACACAATCAAAACTCAACAGCAAAGGTTCTTAATATGTTATAGCTGCAGGTTGGTCAAGTAAGAATACTGTAAAATGATTAAATGTTGCCCATACAGAAAACACTACTGCATAACTTATTTCCTTCGGATACAGTTTCAAAAATATATTATGATATTAATTCAGATATGCCTGCTATTTTGCATTGTTATTCATCAACGACAAATAATAATATTTGTCTGCATGCAGGAATCTTTTTTATTATCGAGTTATCAAACGCTTGCCAAATAAGACATTTACAGAACATGAGTTTTTTTCTCACTACAGGAACACAGTCCTTATATAAAGATATATAAATTATGAGTACAGACAGATAAATTCGAAAGTATTAAAAAGTCGTATATGGTACACGTCACACTAACCTTGTTAGAATAACAATTTTTGAAGGTATGCAAAGTTTCGCGTCATAACTGCATACCAACAATTACTGGGATCTTGCGGGAAGGACTGTCGCTCTTTAAGATAGGCAACGTAGGCTAGTTATCACGGGGTCAACGATTTTTGTGCGCCATTTTATATTAATCTGGATGCCCTACTGTTTTGGCAGAAAGGAATCAAAATCACTGCCGAGCGCACGCCGTTAGGTCGTACAATAGTTCGGGCGTATTGATTTGTGCTGAGCACCGGCTCACCAAGCAGCTTTTTGGGGGGCCGGGGGGAATGTGACCCGTGTGGGTGTGCTTTTCAGGAACGTTGTCGTTTTAACAATTGCCACGAACAGGTGAACAAAGGCCAGGAAAAGCACGTCGCGCTCCGACCGCGATCAAATCAATGGGACGAATGGTTTTGGTTTTACAGTTAAAAGGTTCCCTAAAACCAAAGCGCGCAGAATGGGTGATTACCTAGAGCGACAGCAAATTGTAATAAATAGGTACTGGTAAGGCGATATTCAGGAAAAACGGCATTTTTTCTGTAAGGCTCCACATAAATTATTTTTATGCGACATGTGCATGCCAGTGAAGAATTACATCCTTTCATAAAAGTAGCCTAATATTAATGAAAAATAATAACGTTTTTTTTTTTATTTGGGATGCTATAAATACAGCTAATTAGTAAAAAATGTATGAAAATTAAACTTAGAAAACACAAATAAATCATCCGGTTCCCTGTTAATCATTCTAGAAGTGACTGCAAGAATCGGGCAACGGTTCGCGAAGTAGGCCTATAATTTACAGAAGAACTTTGCAGAACTTTACACTCTTGCAATTCAGTAAATGCAAAATGTATAAGAATATATAACACACAACAGGCCTGTGAAAAATGCCGCGACTATTTCACACGTTCGATCATACAAGTTCTCCAAATTACGTGGGAAACCTAGAAGCTGCGAGTTCGACTGCGGATATTCGGCTCTGTGGCTTCGATTTTAATCGCTTTGTAGCGAGATGTCCAGTCTGGCACGGGTACCTGCGGATAGCGATCTTTGATTCGGTAACACTACCCTCCCGGGACCCCCACCTCTCCATGCAGAAGTACCTCGGCTGGGCTTGGCGCTGGCCGGGCTGGAGGCGTAGCTGCCGCGCTGGCTGAGCGCACGGCTGAAGTGTTCGTCCACCACGGAGCTGATGTCCCCCTGGAAGTAGGTGAAGAGCACGCATCTCGAGTTGATGTACTCGGCTTCGGGAGGGTGATCCTTCTCCCGCGTACAGTCCTCCTCCTTTATCGTGGGTCCGGAGAAAGAGCCCCCTCCACTTACACTGTCTGGCGCTTCTTGCATCTTGGAGTAAAATGCGAGTTTCTGAAAGAGTGGCGACAAGCGTCGGACATTAACGGGGGGAATTCACAGGCTGCCTGTCACTGTCAGCGAAACAAAGAACGACACCGGCACACTTCTGTGATCGCAGTTAGCCTCAGCTAAATTATTATTTTAAAAGCACATAAATGAGTCTTAGTATTTCCGTCATTAAAGCTTCTTAGATTGGCAAACCTTAATATAGGGCTAATTTGATATTTTTTCTCAGACAATAACGAGTGCAAGTTTGGAAGTAGTAATATAATACAAACGCGATTTACGATTTGACATGGGAGCAGCTGATGTATCTTAATATGTGGAACCTTGCGGTTGATGGTGTGCGCCGGAATCCCAGGGTTTCCACATACCTCATTTTAGGGAGATTCACACTATTCGAAATATGAAAAGCATCCCTCAGCTCAAACACAGACACACATTTGTATATTGACTGCGAGAGCTTTAGGGAAAGTGAAAGGGACTTGAAAAGGATTTTGCATTTCGGAGTTTAGTTCACTAAACAAAACATTATCATTTTTTAACAGATACTCATTAGTGAAATATGCGGACTTACGCTGCCGTTTAAATGTATCAGTTCCAAGCCACAGCGTTTCTAATTCCTTCGGCCCGTGACTGGAATGTGTCAGTCATATGTTAGTCCCAACTCGTAACTTACCTTACGAAACGTATTAGTTTTTGAACGTAACATAATTAGCATTGATATAATTCATCGAAAATATTAAATATTCAGATATATATTTTAGACAATCCCATAATCAATTATATGTATATAAACATTGTGATTCAAAGAATGGACAGATTCAGCGCGTAAACTGACCATGACATCTAATTATCGAAACGTAAGCCTGTTACTTTCAGTCATTATAAAAGACGCTACACTTAATTTAAAAGCATTTTTATTAGACTATTGCACGTTACATTATGACCCGATGTTTGTTTTGAATTGGCCAGGGTTCTACAGATTTTTAGTATTAAAAGAAACGCCAGTTTTGCAGCAACAGCAATATAGGCATTCTTTAAATGTTTTTTTTTTTTTCTTGCCAAATAGCCTACAATTAAAATAATAAAGTAGAACAGATTACTCTATCTGCACAACTAAGTCTAGTTATAAACCTAGTTTAATCGCAAGTTACCGGCTTAAACAGTTGTAAGTTTAATCGTTTTAACGGTCATATTTCATATTGTCAAATCGTATTTATTTCATATTCCCGACAAAATAATGATACTTAAAGCATACCTGGTGATGATAGGGACTGTAGGCGGCAGCGAAATACGGCTGTGGAGGACCATACACTTGATACATAACATCCAAGCAGCTCATGGCTGAGAAGAGCAAAGTCTCAAGGATCGTTATTCACTGGCATGAGAACGTGCTTCATTGGAATTGGCAGATAAAGGTTTCCTGAAACAGAGAGGAAATCTGTATTTTCAAAGTGCAGCGCGGACGTCGCCGCCCCGAGCCCGCTACGTGTCTCCCTCGCAGGCTCGCTGCACTGTCAGTGGAAAAGGAGGCGTGTGAGCGACCCAAGTGACACCGCTGAGGTCACCGCCGGCTTTAAGGCGACCAATCTGGGCTGCGAGCCGCGGAGAGAGAGCCTTTTAAAAGGGGAAGGGAAAGGAAACACACACACAGAGTCTTACTGCGATAATCGCACTGGGGTTCAGGGTCGGCCAATGAACAGTAATAAGTAAATAGAGGTGCTGGGGCACGCGCAGCCTGGGGGTGTGCAGCTATAGAGACGCTCCTTGGTGTGGTGGCGGCAGGTAACCACTACAGCCTAATGGTTAGACAACTGGCCTTGTGGCTGCTGGGCTGGAAGTGTTAATGCAAAGCAAGGCTCGTCCACTCTAGTCTTGGCGAAGAGGCTTAACTGGTTCTTATACATAACGCGCAAATAAATAGACTATGCTTTGGTACCGCTATCTTGTTTAAATTGTTAGGCTACAACTTGTGATTGTTACCAATAACGAAGGCTTAATTAGACAATTTTTAAATCAAACAATTAAGAATATATGTCTTAAGGTCTCGGAAATTGCCTGCGTTACAGTGAATTTTAATGTTTAGTTAAAAGGTTAGAAATTGAAAGTTACCAAGACAAGAAAAAAAATAAGGAAAATGATTCTCCAACCCCTCATTTGGCGATTTGGGAATATCCGAGTGTAAAATCGAGGTAACCCAGTTTTTTTTAATTAGAATTAGAAGCATATGACTCAACGAATGTTTCAATTTTAAACTAAAAAAAGCTACAGAAAAAAAACATTTAAAACGTACTTTATAACATTTTAAATTCAAACACCGAACATGAATCCTGCAATTCGCAGTAATTCCGTTTACAAGCGCCCGATTTCACTACGATTATACAGTATAATGGCAGGTATTCTGACATATCTGAGACTGTAATTGTAGCCTATAGAACTGTGCTGCATGTATATAACAAGTACAACTACATTTATCAGCCTCTTTTGTTTTGGATATCATAAGCCTTTTGATATTATTTATTTTGCAACGCTGGAAAAAATGCAAGTGTCATTTAATTCCAACTCTGGATTATCTGGATTCGGTTCAACAGCCAAACAAAAAGTCAACAAATTAAATGACGGCTTTTCGCAAATTTCCCAGCCTTCCAACGAGCAAGATTATACTTCACCTGCTCAAACAGAATGCGAAATTGTAGCCGAACGATACTATGATTCATAATACTCCCAGATTCGGTGTTTGCCGCACGGAGTGGGTAGTGTCTCATGGAAAGCGTTTCAAGTAGCTTGCTTAAAAGTACAAGAGATAGTGCACCCTATTGGAAATGCACTTTTTACAGAAGTATAAAGCACATTGACCTCGGGGAAGGCAGACATTAAACTGCTTAACCTACTGTATAAATAAGACTCCAATGAAAAGCTTGATACTTTCTATTGTCCCTTATTAGCGAGTAACATCGCTTGACTGCTTATATTTACGATCCTTCAAGATGGAAATTAAAACACTAAGAAATTTCTAAAAATGAACATCGGCAGATCATTTCACAGTCCGTTTTGTGTAATGAAATTTGCGCAAATAAAACATTTTTTTTTTTAGAAATGTTTACTTGCAAGTTTAAGGCGTTCTTAATGCAGAAATGTCGCAGTAACATCTGTAACATGTAGCCTATATAATGAGCATGGGAACCCTTATGAAGAATGCCCGGTGCCCCCCCCCCCCTCCATATAGACTTTCACAGCCTGAGACCCGCGCGAGACTGAGCGTCACTGCGTTGGCTGTTAATCAGAATAATTAAATCGGAGCGTCTCTTTTCCTCTGTCAAGTAAATTCTCAAGTTTACTTCAAATTGTGTTTAAATGATCCGAATGATCCGAACGACGATTTTCCGATGACTTAGACCTGTCCTTCAGGGTAAATACCAACGAGGTGTGACTGAGCTAGATAGTCTTTCACAACCATAACAGTAATATTATTGGATAATGTTACATATACATAGTGGACACAATAGTCTGGATCCTTTGATACGAAGTCTGTGTAAGAGAGACACTTCTCGCTCAACCTTTGTAGCTATAGCAGAACCAGAATCAAGTGAGAAGCATTAAAACAGTTAAACAATACTGGCTCCATGTCCAATATGATGCCTCGAATTATATGGTTAAAATTCCTCTGGAGTGTGGAGTTACACCGTCCTGGAATGCAGAGAACATACTTCTGCTGCCTTGCCATGTCCCATGTAAATGCTACCAACATTGTCCTATAGTAA
>JAODKM010000038.1:5097498-5129123 GCA_026780845.1 Petrocephalus sullivani
AATGTGAGGAGCTGCCCTGATAGATGCCCCTCCAGTGGATAAATGTGATGCAGTGCTGGATTGGGTGTCCGTCCATGCGGGTGAATGTGAGGAGCTGCCCTGATAGATGTATTACAGAGACAGTGGAAAAACAGCTTAGCGGCCCTCTGTTTATCAGCATTATTAAGTTAAGAAAGAGATGACTGAGCATTCCGAATGTCAAGCATGCACAATACAGTGACTGACATAACGGTGCAGCTGGGGGTCAGAAGCTGGGGGCTGCATCGATAGAACAGGACTTCTGTGGCATTCTGAGCATTGTCTGGGATTCTTGCTCCTCTGCAGGTAGCGTGCCTGCGACCCCAAGGGCGAGGCACAGAAAGGGCCCTAGTAGGCTCAGCGCTCACGTACAGAAGGACCAGGCTTGCTTGATGTGGTTTTCCTGGAGAACAAACACAATGGATAAATTCTCCTGAAAATGTTGCAGTGACTACGGTCCAACAGCAAGTCGCTTCTAAGCCTAAATAAACACATTAATAAATAAATGCACTCAGTAGACTTTATTAGGTACACCTAGATCAGGGGTGGCCAGTCTTATCCGCAAAGGGCCGCTGTGTATGCAGGTTTTTCATAGTAACCATTAGGTCCTCTCATTAGTAATGTAATTAGGGAGTTCTGGACAAGATTGCCCACCCCTGACCTAGATGGTACCTGGTAGGCCTCATTTTTGTCTCCAGAACACCTCAAGAGTGGGTCATGTATGTAGTCAGTAGCCAGTCTGCATCGCTGTTGTACTCATCTGGTACTTCTGAGGCCTTCCGTTAAGTCTAACGAGTTTGGCCAATAGACTCGAAAGTTTCTCATTAACAAAGTGTTTTGGGCCACAGAAATGCCACTGGCTGGGTGCTTTTGGTACATCACACCATTAGTGTGTAAACTATAAAAATTTAAAACCTCGGGAGGGTGGCTGTTTTTGAGATGCTTATCTGTTTTAGTTGTTATAACGCTCATCTGAACCCAAACTGTCCCTCCTGACTGCATGTTGTATGTATTACAGCCACAGGATTCCCTGTTTGAAGGAAGCGGCGGTTTGTGTTAATGAGTAGGGGTACCTAACAGAGACCCACTGAATGTATATAACCGTGCTCTTTTCCACCATAAATACATGTGCAAAGAGTAAATGCCACAAACGCAAGCACAGCAACAGGACATACTGACACCAGAACAAATTGATTTCAGCATTCAACATGTATGCTTATTTATTCATTAGTGGACCGTGAAAGACAATGAAACACAACCTATTTAAAACAGGCACAAATGAAGCTGATAATACATTAATATCTCTAAATGTTTCATGCACTGGAAGTCATACACTGATTGCACATGAAATAAACTACAGTCCTGACTGTACTTTGGATGTTTTTTTTTATTTTTTTTTAATCTCTCTGCATCATGGCTAAGGTCCATCCTTTAAATTAAGGTTCGGCCTTGAGATCCTGGAAAAAACATTCATTGATGCGAGTGTTTGCATCGTGTTTGAAAACAGGGCGATAATTAAACCGGTCTGAGGAAGGTACCAGGCCGGCAGGCCATTCATTACCCGTGAAAGAATAAAGGCCCTATTAACGAGGCAAAAAGCACCCAAAGCCCTTGTCTTTCATTCCAATCCTCTAGGTGCGGCAATTATCCCGTTTGTGTTTTAGAGGCATGTACTTCTCCTCCGAAAAAGCTGCTTTCGGCCATTAGCAAATTTTGAGATGTCAGTTTGTAACGGACCCCGTTACTTATTAGTTTTATTTTTACAGTTCTCATTGTGTTGTGAAAAAGTTTGCCTCTATTTCCCCATAATGTCTGTGGCTCCGCTAATAGAGGGAAACCCAGATTAATCCAATTATATTTCAAATTATTTAAGGCCCCAGTCACTCAGGGGTCCTTTTACAGGGTCCCTGGCTGGGAGTATATTTACATATTAAATAGTTATGTTTATATACTGCAGTTTCTGCCATATAAGACTTTTACCCCAAATTTACTGTACTTCTAATGGATAAAAGCATCACACAGAACAAGCACTTAGTCACTCACTGTATTTGCTCCATTCAATGAGAAACATTTTTACTTTTTACTAGGGAAGGAGTTCAAATGAAGGTGTTTTACACATGAAACATGGCCTCTGAAGGTGGCAAGCTACAGAAAACATGCTCAGTTACTTTCAGCATTGGAGGTGTTCCTGTACGACCTGGAAAGGGGACGACGGCACTCCTCCTCATTAGGGTCTTGATACTAATGTGTTTATAGATGTCTGTATTACTTTGCCGACCTCCTGTAGTAGCATCATTATAGCCAACATTACGTCGTTCTCTTCCGGTGCAGAACAACCACCAAACCGCTTGGATACACACGTCCTGCGCGGTGACTGTTCTGCGTGGTGATAGGTGAGACATGGCGGTTTTTGGATTAACAGTGCCAAAAGTGCAGCGAGATTCCCCCAGGTATTTATCACCAATGAGAGAGATGCCAGTGATGTGTGCCGCGCCTCGCCGAAATGCAGCAACACCGCTCCGCTCTGCGCTCCGGGTCAGCAAGCACACAGTTGTGGAATTCCGGGGCCCCACGTTACTGAAAAGCCATAAACTGACAGACAACTTCTCGTGGCACCCGACGCACTTTTTATATTCAGGACTAATGCACCACAGTATCCGTGGCAGCCAGCTCACTTTTTACGTTAAGAACTATGGCACCGCAGAACCCGTGGCAGCCAGCTCACTTTTTACGTTAAGAACTATGGTAGCACAGAACCTGTGGCAGCCGGCGCACTCTTTAGATTAAGGACAATCGCACCACAGAACCCGTGGCAGCCAGTGCACTCTTTACGTTAAGGACTATCGCTCCGCAGAACCCGTGGCAGCCAGTGCACTCTTTACGTTAAGGACTATGGCACTGCAGAACCCGTGGCAGCCAGCGCACTCTTTACGTTAAGGACTATGGCACTGCAGAACCCGTGGCAGCCAGTGCACTCTTTACGTTCAGGATTATGGCACCGCAGAACCCGTGGCAGCCGGCGCACTCTTTACGTTCAGGAATATGGCACCGCAGAACCCGTGGCAGCCGGCACACTCTTTACGTTCAGGACTATGGCACCACAGAACCCATGGCAGCCGGCGCACTCTTTACGTTCAGGACTATGGCACTGCAGAACCCGTGGCAGCCGGCGCACTCTATATGTTAAGGACTACTGTATCGCAGAACCCATGGCACCCCATGCACTCTTTACGTTCAGAACTATCGCACTACAGAACCTGTGGCAGCCGGCGCACTCTTTATTCAGGACTGTCTGATGATAGAAATCATGGCAGCTGGCTCACTGCCATGCTTTAAATCTATTGAGGGCCACATCCTGAAAAATTATCTCCTGCACGCTGGTCAGTATAAGCAAAGTGTCATTAATCCGAACTACCTAGAGGAAATAGTGCCCCTTTGTGGTCTTCCTGTGGTAGTCACATCGCACTCGAGTGGTCAACATACAACATTTTTTTACAACAATTTACAGATCCTATCTGGCCCGTAGGCAGAAGTAAATTTTGTGTTGGGTCTGACTAATGTCAGAATGGTGGGGAGTCCCTTCTTAGATTTTGCCAACAGGGGGTCCCCTTCCCCTTCTGTAGATTTCACAGATAAGTGGGGGCCAAATGCTAAAATTTCAAGATGGGTTCAAATCCTGGGCTATGTGCTTGAATAACAAAAAATTTGGGGGGTGGGTGTAAACCCGTTATTTTAGTATGTGGTGATGTTGCTGGGCCTTATGATTATATCCTGCCCAGGGTGGCCCTGTAGCAAAGCCTGCGACGAGCAAGTGGCACGTCAAGGTGAAAATGAGGATTCATTCGCGGTATCACCTTCCTCCCGGTTAGACAAATACCCAAATCTTTAAAACCAGTGACTCATTCATGCTTTTTCAATATCACATGCACCATGTTTTTCAGTCGCTCAAAACAAAATTGACTACTACCTACTATCGCTTTTAAAATATTACAGATGACCTATTAGATGCGGTTCTTCATGAAATCTCAGTTCCACCTTATGTCCATGGAGATAAACATATGGGTAGCCAGTGACTAACTCTGTAGCCAGTAACTAACTATGTCAGATTTCCATGAGGAGTAATGACTCCCAGACAGTAATTACCTTACTAAAGTAATAATAGTAAAGTAAATAAATACAAAACGAACAAATTTAAGACACTCTTATGGCTTGTGGCGTACGCATCCTGCGTCACGGCTTTTGTTATTGCTACCGTTAAGCCTGCTGTTTGCTAACACGCTCGCAAAACAATCCAGGCCGTATTGAGAAATGAAAAGCTACTTGTGTGAAATTTTACGTTAATTAGTAAAAATTACTAGTCACAATAAGTCTTCTTAATATGTCACCGCCATTCTGTAGTAATAGTCTATAGAAAGATATACAGATTGACTTTATTGATCCCAAGAGGAAAGTCAATCTATATCTCTATTCGTCATACAATTCTATCCCAATTAGACAAATCCCTGCGGCCCGCCCTTCCACCTGTTTCGCTTAAATGACGAGTGTGGTTCACTGAGGTTTTGTCCTGTGCTCTATTTATCACTGACCAGATGAATAGCCCCATCGCGCTCGTTCAAAGGCTCCTCATTCATCAGCCCCGCATCCCCGCGTTGCTACCGGGGGGGTGGGTCCTGCAGTTCCACTCAACACAGACATCTCGAGTGGATGGGAAACATTCAGGGACATTCTAAGTTTTAAAGTACCTGGTCTTCTGATAAACGTGCCACTGCTCCTCTCAGAGGCACGCCTGTATTGCTACAGATCAGCTTGCTGTAACCGCCGATAGTTCGGTCTCCATTTGCTAAAGGAGACGATCAACAAACAATACAAGGGGACTTCCTGTAGTCGGGACCCCCACTTCCCATCCAGGCACACGTTTATGTAAATATTAAAGATACAATTCCAAAGTTTGATTCCATATTTAGGTTGGCATTAAGGGCCATATAATACTATGTATATCGCAACACAACAATTATCCAAAAAGAAACATGAAATAACCAATAGAACATAAGACTTTATATAGCACGTCCCATATTATAGACAAATTAATGTCCACTGGAAAAATTGTACTTGACATGATGTAGTTTGGAAAGAAACAACACCAAAAATGAATTTTGTATATATAAAGTTGCGCAAATAAAATCTTTAATAGAGCCTCGGAGATCTAACACCGTACTTGTGAACAAGTGGATGTGTTACATGCTTTCGTGAAGATTAAAATAAGCTAAATGTATCTTCCCTACAAATAAACTAACTAAATAAATATTGGTTTCCTCTGCCTCCTTGTGGCCGATACGTTACATCAGAAGGCTGTAGGATTATCAGTCACGATATTAGGGACCACCTGTTTTTACGTTTTACAATGTTACATTTGCATTACATTTAGCCCTTACAGAACGGTCATCAGGCAATTAGCAGCTCAGTGTGGTTGTAATGGATTGTGATGGTCATAATCATATTTCCTCCTAATTCTCCTAATTATAAATTACTGATATTAATTCTACACCATTATTTGTTTTACCAGCTAATTATTTTAATATTTTCACCTTTGAAGGCACAGTTCATTCTTGTTGCATAAATGAAGATGTTTTGTATGCAAAGCATTTTGGATTTTAAACGGCGTATTTTACTTCTTTAAACCACTTAGTTATAAGAGCCACAAATGTTGGAAACAATGAAGAATATATTCTCCCCACACACACACACACACACACATACACACACACCCATGTATCTCTGGTGACAGATAAAACAGAGAGTTCCTGAGTGCGACTGATGTAGTGCGTTCCCGACTGGCTCTACTGACATATAACACAGAAGCCGGTCAAACCAGCGTTAAACCCTCACAGGGTCTGTTGATGTTTAGCCTGGCTGACATACATATGGAAGCTGACCACCTAAGTGCTGAGTTCTGGTTAAATATTGGCCAAAAGTTTGCCCACTGCCGTCTGTTGTTTTTACGCTAAAGGCCCCGCAATTGTTGGAGGCATTATTGACTTTGTAATTAAACTATTCCAACGTCAGGATTTTGTAATCATTACATTTCAAGCCATCTGTTCCAGTCTAAGCACTAGGGTGATCTGCCCTTGACTGCAGATAAAGGATAGCGTCTGTACACGGACAATTTTATCATTTGGGGCATAATATTATATATGATACGTTTGTATGGAATGCTGAAGAACTAATTTCATGCACACTGCTTCCATGCACCCTCTTTAATTAAAAATAGACATACCTTTTATTTCACAATTATAATATCTGTATATGCGTGCCTTGGCGCTCTCACCATTACTGATTATGGTTTTATTAGCCTCCATCTGCTCTGGATCCAACAAAGCAAAATTTATTAAATACAGAATAAAACATTCAAGGATTTTTTTTTTTAAATGTTCTTCAGCCAAGGCTGCATTGAGAAAACACACAAACACACAGATTGCTACGGTATTGGGTTAAACATTTCTATCAATGCACAGCTTGGTCAACACCTTTATCTGGCTCTATCTCCCACCTATTGTCCAATAGAGAAATCAAATCATTTATCTCCTCAAAGATAAAAAGCCCAGCTCTGATTCACGACCCCTTCAATTGTGTTTCCGGACGGCGCTCTCCTGTTTGTATGAGCCAGCTCCAGTTTGCCCATTAAGGTCCTTCTATTCCACAACTTTCCCAGTGTGAGTGTACGGACTACTTGTTGATATGCTGACATGTAACACCCCAGGCGTTGCAAGGTGCCGATTCTTCACCCATCTCTCCGGTTTCCCAGCAGCCAATAGTGCTGCGACGACATCTCTGTCATGGTGTTCATGCTCTAGGACCATATCTCTTTTCAAGCATCAAGTCATCCATCCATTTTCGGTGTCGGCTTGTCCTATGAAACGCTAAGGAGCCTATTCTGGGAGCTACGGGCACTAGGCAGGGAGTAACCCAAGACAGCACGCCATGCCATCGCCACACACAGACATCATGCGCACACACATTTATTCCTAGCCAGGGACTGGCAAATCCAATTCACCTTGGCATGTTTTCGGACTAAACAGTACCCAGAATAAACCCCATTTGAAGTAGAACCTATTTTCCTAGAGGTGTCAGGCAACAGTGCTCTGGGGCACAAGTCAATATCCTTCCAACATCATGTCCACAGACGATCAGAAGAATTTTAAATGGCCAGATTAGGTTGTGTTTAAACACATGGAACATCAATATCTTGTGCCACACATTTATTGAATTTCCCAACGCGAGACGCAGTTGTGTGAGGATACTGCCCCCTAAATTGGAGATATCTTATAATAATAAAATGTTTTAAGTGTTCTTTTTGCATAGAGGAGACTGTCTGCATAACACTTTAAAATCTCCCAAGAGGTATTGTGCATTTTTGTAATATTTTAAAAACCTTAAAATACCTAATTTTAAATGTATGGTAGCCTGAGATATCAAATTTAGTAAATTAACGTGACATAAAATATATTAATCAACTGACAAAACATGTGTTTAGCACTGATATTTTATTTATGCTTACCTACTATTAAACATTTTGCATCACACAGTCATATATTACAAAGATTATGGTCAAAACATTAAATTAACACTTGAAGTATATTAGCTACCCTTAAGAAAATAACTTTCCTGTTGTCATTGTAGGTCCAACACTCCAGAAACATGCCGAAAATATCTAAAGGATGTTTTATTACCTGAATAATACAAATTTTAAAACAGGCATTTAAGAGCTGTTTTAGGGGGAAATCGCCCTGATCGACTACCCTGACATTTGATAAAACCTAAACCTCAGATTTTTCTCTGTGTCTTCACTAGGATAACAGCATAGTTCATTGCTGGGAATCAGGCATCATATATCAGTGACGAGGTGATACGAAAAAGCCTTTTTAGAGTATAGCCAATAAATAGTCAATTGTCGAGAGTGCTCTCGAATTGACCTTGGCGTATGTGCAGAAATATTATACCCGCTCAGTTGATGGAGAGAGGAAGTCAGGGTCCACTTCCTGTAGACCCCATGAACACAGTGTTTATGGGGGGCAGAGAGGACACTATGTCCCGTACATCAGCCGCGACTCGGGGCGGGAGCAATGCATCCTGGGAATGGAACTGTGGATTGGCTCCATACATGCAAGGCGTGGACACAGAAGATGTGAGGGATGAGGGTGCTGAGGGAGAAACCAACACAAAATAGTCTAAAGACACACACAAATACACACAAACATACATATGTATAACATGGACAATCGAGCTGGGAAACACTGCGCTAGAGTATATATACATACACAGAACAACTCCAGAAGAGTACTGACTCACCACCGGGAGTCAGGCCTGGAGGGTCACTGTAGTAGGAGCTCAGGGGCTTGCTCCCACTGTCGTCCAGGATGTTGAGGGGGTCGTGCACGTCACTATATGTGTGGACGGAGCGTAAGGAGCTCACGCTGCTGATCACTGATACGTGCTGGTCGATCACCGAGGCCAGTCGCTGAGGGTCAGCATAGCCACCGGGGCTGTAGTACCCTGCAATGTACAAATGTCAATCATCCTCATTACCGCGACTGTTATTTCCATTTCCACAGCTGAAGACCTTACTCAGAGCCAAATACTACATTTCGCCAGCTGGTAAAAGGTTGTGTGTATTGTGTTCAAAGGAATGTAGCAATGCTTTGAAATAGTCAACAAAATATGGAAAAGTATAGAAGCCACCAGATAACACAACAAACCAGGAAAAAAGGCAAGAGTGGTATTGCATAACATACATACATCCATTTTCTAACTACTTATTCTGGTCTGGGTTGCGAGGGGTGTGTGTTTACACACACACACACACACACACACACACACACACACACACACACATACATCCGACAGGGTCACAGGATGCTCTCTGCTAACTGCTTCTCCTGATCAGGGTCAAAAACAAGCCATAGAATATACAATAAATTGAAATTTTAAAAGACTAACAGTAAGAGGGAGCACAGGCCAGTAAAGCAAGAGCAAAGTGTAAAGAGCAAGCCCTGTATTCTAGGTCTCCTTTAGTCCAAACTGTGCTGTTAGAATATAAAGGGTCTGTGGTGCTGGATTCCATCATGCAGGAGTCGCTTATGAGCGTGAAGCAAAGCGAGAGAACGCGGCTGCCAGCTAATAACTGTGACGAACAGGAGAGACGGACAGTCCCAGGTGGACCGAGGCCGGGAGAGCGTGTGATTCTTTGGACGGCCCCCAACCCATTCAGACGGGCTGTTACTCACCACTGGTGGGGTACGCTGCCCCCCGGCAGGTGCCATCTCCACTCAGGAAGCCGTACCCTCCAGGCTCCAGGAGCTGTAAGCCCTGGGCCTCCACCACGGGCTCTGGCGCGCTGCCAAAGCTCGCCGCCGCGGGCCGCGAGTTGTAGGGGGTCTCGGCGCAACTTGCGGCGAAGTAGTCCTTTGGCAGCTGTTGCGGCTGCTGTTCGCAGAAGGAGGGGTACCGGCCCCCGTCTGGGCGTGACATGTAGGCGGCAGCGTGCGTCGGAGGCCGGAACAGGGCCTGGTAGTTAGGGGCACTGGAGAAGAAGCCGGGGTTGGAGGGAGGAACATTCTGGTAGGTGTCGTCGGAAAAAGCCTGGCAGGGCACGTGCGGCTGGAGTGGACTGCAGCTGCCCTGCAGACGGCTGGCCATGGGACCCTGGTTGATCACGCTGTCCCGGTTCACCATCGCAGGGGAGATGGGAGGCGTCATGAGCGGAACACTGTTCTGAGGGAAGTCCACCTGGGCTGGGGTGAGGAGAATTTTGAACAAATACGCTTTAATCTAATTTTTCCCAGTCCGTTCGACACCAGATGGTGCACGTTTTTGATCATGGAAACCTAGAGCCCATACCAGGAAGCCAAAGACAAAATGCACCAATCACAGGCCATCGCAGGATACACTCATACAGAATGACCAATACCTGAGAGAGACAGTCCTTCTGGCTCCACCTCCTGGTAGGCGGCCATGTTTGGACCCAGCCCATGCTGGCCGCTTGTGAGAGACAGGTAGGCCTGTTCAGAGAGCAGCTCGTTCTTCACAGACGCATCCCTGGACATGACAGGGGCCTTGCTGCGGTTGGCAAGGAAGCAGGAACTAGGAGAAGCAGTGAAGGCCGCCTTGCTAGCATCTGAAATGAGGCAAACACATTCCATTTCATTGATTCATTAAGAACAAAAATGTCTTTGCGTAACTTGGTGACTACCTTACATCTAGTCCTGATCAGCAGATATCACAACAAATAATTTATGTACCTGCATTTCTCATGTATTTATCCAAGAGGTTCTGGAGGTCTTGTTCTTTGTCATTGTTGAACTGTGTTTCGATAGCTAGTAGAATATACTCATCCAGAAGCATTCGAATGAGATGGAATGAACCTGTGAATGATGAAACCATTAGTACTTAACTTGGAGACAATGCATTTTACCACGTCTCAAACCCTTACACGGCCATAAAGGTGATAGTGAGCTTAGACTGACTTATCAGTCACACCATCCACAAAAGATCCTCGATCACCTGTTTCATCTATGGCCGTAGTTTGACCTAGAAAGTTTGCTCCTCTGACAGTCTGGCAACAGTCCCATCAAAAATGTAGAAGATGAATGTGATAGTCATTTCTTTTTCCAATCAGGACCGGCACAGTCAGCTGATAAGAGGTTGCTTCCCAGGGCACGGTCATTACATTTTACTGCTCATTGTTGCTTCACGATCAGCCTCAGACAAAGTGCTTTGTTTGTGTTGGAAACAGTCTCAGGCAAAGTACAGCAGGACTCTTCACTAGGGGAATCCAAGTCCGATCAGAAATTCAAGGCAAGAAATTCGTTCACATATAAAAAATGTTCCATAAAAGAATTTATTGAACAGTAAATGAACTAAATTAGGCAATGACCCCAAAATAATGGAATGGATTATGTTTGTTTAATCAGGCTTATTTTTACTATCCTGATGGATTTCCTTAAAGATGTAAGACTTTGATATTGACAGTCACGAGTACCAAATCCTTACCAAAACTGGCGGCGTTGTTCAAGGTGAGGTTGTGCATGACCCGTGCCCCAAAAAAACTCCATTTGAGAAGAAAATCCTGCGCTCTCTTCTTTAACGAACGACCATTCTGCTTACTCGGCTGGAGAGAGAGAATAACGAACGTGGAGATGTTCACCTCTGGACAGACCAGTCAGGGAGGAGTGTTCCATGAGATGACTTACCTTGATGACCTTCTGCTCCACCACGCTGTCCAACCACTCAATAAAAGACTCTACAGTTGCGTTTTTCTTAAGGAGGTCTTTCAGCTCTTGGAACACTGAGATAGAGTCGTCTATGGAGTATGAAAAGACAGGGCATCTACGTTTTCAGTCACGTCAATCATGCTTAAGCAATCTGCATTTTTTTAATACGCGCATATGCACGGTATTTATTGCAGTCATCAGGTGACCAATCAAAAAAGAAAAGAATATAAAAAACATTCTGACGGTGTTTCGGATAGAAAACATCCTCACATTCAGAGTAGAGGTCTGAGTCGTGGTCTCCACTGCTGGATATAGTAAGCAAGGCCTGAGACCCAATGCCACTAAGGTCCACCTTGTCAATGTCGCTCACCATGGAGTTCACCACACTTTGGTCAAAGAGGGCAGGTCTGGCGATCTAAGAACAACAGATATTCACTACATATTTCCAGAAGGATATCGCACGCCACTCCCCAACATCCTTTCGAGAAGGTCTGCTTAGGTCGAGCTGGAAAAGACCTACCCCCTTCATTTTCATGTGTTAAATTACCTGGGCAAGGTGCAAAAAAGAGGTCTGTCTCTTTAAGGAGGACACAAATCGGCGTGCGATTGGTAACTTTTTTTCAGAGAGGGTCTCTGGAAGATTCTCTAAGGAAGATACCATCCAGTGCTCCCAGTGCTTGGCGAAGTTCCGAATATCTGCCAAGAGACTAAACACCATTTTCTCTTTATATTCAACCCGTTTGTTAGAGAGTGACTAACTACACCATTTCTGTTCTTATCTGACTTACTAATTACATGGTTTTTGTTAAAAATATCACACAGATTATACAGAATGCAAGAATACCACCTATGAACTTCTTCTACATAGTTTATATGCTATATAAAGCAGATCCATAAATCAAATGTGTCACATATATATCAAAAACATGAAGCCATATGTTTCTTTTACCTTTCAGGCATTTCTTGCATTGTAGCAGGAATTAAAACATCAGTCAGAACCTGGAGAAAAGACCTTAGGTGATTTATGTGACTGGGAGAAATGCCATATGTCAGCTTGGCTGGTGAGAGACTGGAGGTCGCACCTTGTATAGTATGGAATCACACACGCAGAAAATGTCCACGATGACAGGGTTCTCCAGCAGGGGCAGAAGGTGCTCGGGCATCCCTTGCCAAAAATGTAGCAGAAAATTCTGAATCTGGAAGGCAGAAGGCTGGACATGATCACAAAGCACAAGTCAACACTGCCAGTGAGTAAGAAAACATTTCATTCAATATTTTTTGATACCTCTTCAAAGTTGTCATTGATGGCGTTGTCTAAAATGCACTGGCAGTGTGTTTTGTACATCATAATTAAGGTGTCCACCTGCTTGGGCATAAAACAACATTTTGTTTTCACCTTTTGCAGCAAATGTGTAAAATGTACCATAAAAAAGTGAAGAAAGACTTCATTGTGCAGACCTTTTCTTTGGAGACACAGCTTTGAAGTGCTAGGTGTTGGGCACTTGGAAAGTCTGGCAGCAGCGTTCCTGTTTTCGAGCTGAGTGAATA
Organism: Petrocephalus sullivani; assembly: GCA_026780845.1. Lineage (NCBI taxonomy): Eukaryota > Metazoa > Chordata > Actinopteri > Osteoglossiformes > Mormyridae > Petrocephalus > Petrocephalus sullivani. The sequence continues at coordinate 5,110,332 of JAODKM010000038.1, forward strand.
CTTGCGCGTAAAGCCCCCCTATCGGACACAGTTCACGTTTTCAATGCAGATTTAATTAAAATGAAAGTAATTATTTAAAATGTTTCAACTACTATTAACGTTCACAGAGAACAAATTAGGTAAACATCATCGAATAAGCGCTTTTAAAGATTATACACATTGCCATTGATAACATTTTATCCTGTGAGGAAGAGTTAAATACACCAACAATTCTCAATCAGGAGCTTTTAAACAATTTCACAGTTGAATTCACAGCTCCGCTGACCGGATATTTAGTTCATCACCATCTCAGACTTTCAAACACATCTCTGTAATGGGTGCAAGGAGACATATCTAATGTGCAATACGTCACTCTACAAATCTTATCACAGAAGAGCTCTTGGACATAGAAATCTAATAAAACTGCCAATGTCTTTATAACCATCAATTAAACAGTTAAACCTTGACTGAACAAATTTAAGTGATTTTACCTCATTTTTGAGCTTGCTACCGGAAAACCTAAGGTTAAACAACACACGGCAACAAAATTAATCACATGGAAGTAGATAAACGGTTATGACTTTGTCAAAATCGGTAAAGGTGCACGTGCGTGTTTTAAACATTACGCAAACCAGGAACAATGTCATGTGACTCACATGAACGACAAGAAACGTGATTTGCTCACAAGAAAACATCTCAACACAAATCGCTTATTAGTCTCAAACACGTCACTGCCTTGCGGTTAGCTAAATCCGAATCACCACACGGTTGGCCAAATGGACCCGTGCAAATTTAATTTACGGCTCTGAGACCATTTGCTATTTGCTTGGTTATTTTGGCATCCCAAGTTTCCTCCCCAAGGCAAACAGAATCCCTGCTATCGGTTGGTCGGCTAATAAAGGTAGACACCGATACTGCAGTCATAAAACGGGGGGTGAATTAGCCAGCGGGGTTACCTTGTCAGCCCCTTCCCGGAGTACACAGAGTGGTAATACGCACTGCTTTCTTTGATGCCAATGCCGTAGTAATGATATCTGTGGACAGTGTTTAAAAAAAAACAGCAATCTTCTACATAAAGCCCAAAAGGCCTAAGATCACAAATTGTCTAAAAATAAAAAGTGAGTATATAACCATCACAAATACAAGTGAGATTTCATGATTACATTTTTCTAGATCAAGACAAACCATTACTTCCTTTATCAGATTGGCTAGTTGAAATGTAATATTACTATTCATAATATCATACTATTCTTTCAAAAATAGCAAAGTTTCAATGGCTGAGGAAACCATGTTGTGAGAGGTGCTATCTAAAAATAACCTGAACTGAATTATCATGCTCTTATGTTGATTTCTCATCTTACTTTGAATGGCCTCTGGTGCCAAGTCTCCTGGTTGTTAAAAGTGGAAATTTCTGCCGTATCGTCTGTGAATAAATAAAAAAAAAGAGACAACTTTGTGTCATGAAAAAAATACATTTTTGAGGTACTCACCCTTAAGAATATAAGAATATTTTCTGGTAAAATCACCTACCACAGCATAACTCTTTGGAAAACAAAGATGCAATGATATGTCGCATACATCTGTTACTGAGCTGGAAACATTTCCTTCTCATTATTATTACAAAGCTGCAGACTTTTCCAAAGGGGCACTCAGAATGCATACAGCCTTAATCACTTTTACCTTGCCAAATGTTGCAGCGCAGGCAGGGTCCAATTTTTCTTTCCTGCAGAAATCCAAGTAGTGAGCGTAGAGGATGCATCGTGGTAAGCACACACCATCACAAACGATGTAGTTCTCTTCAAGCCTGGGGAGGACAGGACCCATTAAACAGCTAACCTTATTCTCGGCTATCCTGTCCGTAGGAAACACATACAACAACAGGAAGAATGTTACATTAAATAAAAGCTGCATACTTTGTTGCTTGTGTACCTGATGCACCTGCCCAATAACTGTGCTAATCACCCCAAAAAAAGTTTGCAAACCCCACGATTCTGGGTGACATCTGTCAGATAGCTACCACTGCAGCGTGAGGTGGGTCTGTTTCTTTTTGTCCTTGGTTATCTGAGTGATGCTTTTCCTTGGAATGGGCTGCTTCAAAGAGAAATCCTGTGTGTAATCCTGCGGATCCACGCCCTCTTCTGTAGACGGGGCATCGCTGCAGTCCTCAGCTTCTGTTAGATAACCAAGGTACAAGATTGAACTGATTTAAAACCATCTTGTCTTGCTTATTTTTCAGAGGGTGTGGGATGAGGTGTAGATCAAGTACCATGGGCTGAGCTGTTGCTGAAACCGGTAGTCGAGTTGTAAAAACAAATCAGGGGGGATGGTGAATTTTATTGTTTAAGGGATGGGACGGGGGGATGTTCGTTTTAGAAGGGGGATGATTTTGACTTTTTATTTCGGGGGGGGTGACATCCCTCCTCATCCCCCCTCAACTTGAGTACTGGCTGAAACAGAGAAGTACTTACTCACCAACTTAATTGATACATAAATTAACAACTTGCCTCATGAAGGTAAAATACTACACTACACACACACACACACCCCATCACTTCTGTTAAAAAAACATTTAACCATGTTACCTTAGGCAATGGAATTCTATGTATTAAAGCTTGCATTTTTATCCATAACTATAACTGAAGGTTTCCGCTGAAACTGTAGTAATTAACACACAAAACCATTCTGCCCCACAAAAATAGCCCCTGTATCTAGAAAGGGACTTAAAACGGCTAAAGTGAAATACGAAAATCAAAGATGATTCTGGATGGAGAGGGTAGTTTGACATTATGTCAATTAAAAAAACCATACTTAAGGCAAAGCTTCATCCACCCATTCAACTTCCAGCGTCGTGAAGCGGCCTAGGTCAGGCAGCTCAGTGCGCAAGGCTGCGGTGCATCCTGTACGGGATGGGGGTCCATCGCAGGGCACACACACACCCGCACTCCCACATACTATAACACACAACTTAGAGACGCCAATTCCCCTAAAATTGTCACTGGACTGCGGGAGGACAACGGAGTATCCGGGGGAAATCCCCGCAGCGCAAAGCAAGTTATAAATTCAGTTCAGAAACCTTGACACCAGTTACCCGATTTAATTCCCGAATCCTCCTCCTCGTCAAGTGAAGGAAAGCAGTTGTTCCCGAAATCGCCAGCGAGCTTCTCGCCACCCAGCGAAGCCAAGGCGAGGTCCTCCTGCTCCAGACAGGGCTTCTTCTGAGCCTGCTGCAGACAATGCAGAGACTCGTCTCCGATGTGACTCCCTGCGATCCTTTTCATTGGCATGTTAAAAATAAAATATTGCCACTAAAAAGACACGCACAGAAAAGCGACGCTGAAAGCATTTAGAAAACAGCACCGAAATACGCCCAACTACAACTTTACCGAATGAATTGAATTCCCACAAGAGAAAAATATCGCATCATTCGTTTTTAGCTGGTCAAAAATTGAAATATTTCATATTATTGTCTCCAGCTATTTTAAAAACAAAAAGAAGAAACCACACCCCCAGTTTCATTGCAATCTATGTCAGTATAAAATACAGAATAGCGGTTTTAAATATATTTCTCTGGCCCTTTCTTCACTTTTACATTGTAGAAAAGGACAGTCTGCCCGCAGGTCTAATTAAACCTGTGCCCGAGCCGAAGTGCGCTGAGTAGCGAAGATTCATTTATCATATTTACAGAAGACGGGGAGTAGTTGAGGTGCATTAATGATTAACCTAAACAGGCAATAGTCACCTTTCAGCCAGGCGAGCTCGCTTTGTGGCCTCGGCCATCTGATCTAGGCTACATTATCTTAAATTAAAAACAAAAATCACCAAACGTGCATCAAACAGAATATCTAACGGTGAATTACAAATGAAGCATATAACACAACAATAAAGCAAAATGACCATTATCCCCGTAGCCCCGCGTATCATTCAACAAGAATAACTTTTTGATCCTATTTTACATGCATCTGCAGACGGCTGGATGCATAATCCTTATTAAAGCTAAAAAGTGACAAAGGTGACGAAAGACAGTTGACGATTATACATTATAATCAACGGAAATGAAAATGGGTGGATGGATCTTCGATTAAATTAACCATTAGCTGCAGCTGACACAGAGACCCAGATAATTACCGTGCATAAAATGAATTAGATGCAGGAATCGAAACGTACCTAGACTGTATCAGTATATGCAAAGCATGGAGTTTCCTCATTTCCATTCATTGTGTGATATAGATGTACTTGTGTTCCTACTATCTGTCACTGTGTGTTGTGTGCATGCAAGCATTTCATTTCCTATGGGGCTGTTAGCAAAATCGGAATATGTCTCAGGTGGGCTGCTTGTGTGGGGGTGACCTGAAGCCCCCCGCATGCCGCACACGTGGCTGTTAACAATCAGGGTGGAACCAAGATGGGGCCGCTTAGCTGCCAAATACCTCGGTCATGTTTTGGGTAAATTGCAGTCTGCGTAAAGAACTATATAGAAAAGCGTGGCGTGGTGAATTCTGAAATGCATGCATGGGCTCTTACATGCACTGCTTTGGGTGCAGCGCAGTGCCGCCGCCCGGGATTTACATGCGCGTTACCTACCGTCCAGCAGGGGGCAGCAATGCAGAGGCGAAGAGGAGCCGGGCCGCCTGTATTTAACGGGCCGAGGCGCCTGGGGCTGCAGCGTCTTACTGCCTGAGGCGCGGCCTTCGCGCACATGGGCGCTGCGGAGCGACGGGGCGCCGTGACTCGCTGCCATGTATGATATATTATATATATATATTGCCATTAAAATATAATATTGCGCTCCCAAATAAATAAGTAAATAAAAATAACGCTTTATGCACGCCTTTTATGATGGCATTCGGTGTGTGTTATGGTAGACATCTCGCCAGTCGCGCAACATGAGAAAATACGTCGACGTTCTAAATATTTCTATAATAATTATTGGCAACGTCGGCGCTGAGTACTTATATACGACGGACACGGCCGTGTAGGGCCGGATAATATACGCGGTGGCTGCCGCCTTCTGTCGTTTGCTTTTAGAGAAACCTAAAGAAGGGCCTAGCAGCCCCGGAGGTAATGGGCAGGCCCAAAGTGATGGCTAACGAGACGCATTTAATGTTTGATAAAGGGAAACGCTGCGGTTATAAGGGTAAAATGTCACCTAGGCAGCAAAAGGATTAAGGGCGACCAGGGGTAGGATTTAGGAGTACTGCTGGAACTGCGTTTCTGCGACTTGTCTTAAAAGTCTAGTCGAATAGTGGTTTTTTTTTAGTATTAGTATTTTTATTTATTATTTTTATTATTATTAGCTTGTTTACAATGATAGTGATGAAACGGTTAACAGGGCATTTCTTTTGCAAACCTTTAAGTTTGATTAGGTCATTGATATTAGTTTCGTGTGTCGCCAGTACAGCATTAGTAAACAAAACGTTTTGACTATTGAACATTAGCGACACCCAGTGGCAGTAGTCTGTAATTTATAAAACAGCAAATTACTCTGCATGTAGTGTTATTGTCATTTAAAGTCATTTAAAGTTTAAATGAAATTATACAAATAGCGTTGCGCTGCGTTAGATCACATAACTTTTTTGTTAAAAACGCAGAACCGCATTTACAAATTGTGTTATAACAAAAACAAACCTCAGCAGTTGCTTGTTGTGTTTACATTCTAGAGTTTTGTGATCTAACGCAGTACAACGCTATTTGTATAATTTTATTTAAACTTTTGTAACAAATGCTTTCCTATCTTTCAGGAATACTGCTGTAATGCTTTCAAACCTTGGTCCCTGTGCCCAAAGGTAAGAATAGAATTGCACAACTGTGTGTTCATTATTTTTAAGTTACTTTTAAAAACATATTTATATATAAATGAGTCATTGCATATCAAGTAACCCAGTTTGAGAAAAACTTCCCAGGTCACCTTCTTAGATTACCCTAAAAAAAAGTCACAGGTGCTCCTATACCAAACTTAAGGAAATATTCTGGATATTACATCTGTATCTGTAATGGTTTTGAAACCACAGCTTTGTTTTCATCACAGGCAATGATCTCCCTTGTTAGGTAACTGGGGAAGAATCCTTTGTTGTGACACACGCATACCTAGACATTGAAACTCGATACACCTATTGCACTCTCACCTGGCGTGTACACGTATTTTCTAGTCACTCATTGGCTTCACATTTTTAGAAAGGGGAACAATTTTTAATCATGTTTACATTACTACGGTGTGCTGTGTTTTCCATCAAAGTTTACCACGGTGCAAAATGCATGTTTGTGAATGAGAATGTTTCGAGCTTTCCAAAAAGGGGTGGATCAGATCTGTAAGTTGTGTCTAATTAGGTGCACATGGTTTAAGGTTTTGCCATATGACAGAGTGATTTGATAAATGTATTTTATCATATTTTAGTAGTTATCAGTTTTAGTCTGAGAATGGGGTTCAGTGTTTTAGCAGTTCAGAAAAACTGTAAATTCAAGCTATAAATGTATTTGCAGGTTAGTCGCCTAATACATTTATTTAGAATTTTTATATTTCTTTGAATTTTTTTCTATACTGTTCATTGTTCTTGCAGTCATGCACATTGTAATATATGTAGTGCCAAAATTTCCCTCTTGGGTCAGCAAAGCCTGTCTGAATAATTGCAATAATGTAACTCGCCAAAACTTTAAAATATTTTTTTGAAAACAATGGTATTTATAGTTATTATACATAAAACTTTCAATATAATGTGCATGCATTTTGAAGTCCACAGTATTTTAAAATGTCAGCACCAGTATCGTATGTTCTCATTAGCACCCTGAATTAACTATTATTTATATATTATTTATATTTTTCTTATTTGTAAAGGCTTAAGTTAGATATAGGCAAGAGACACCATTTACAAAATGTTTATAAGAAAAAATACCCTGCTAAATAGCATTCCCATTAATACCCTGGAAGTAATTTCTAAGTCATACTGTCCATTTGTACAGTTGAATGTTAGTAACAATGTAACCATTTAATATCAACCTAAAAAACTGTTTGGTATAGAAAATGCCATTCCTTGTCCACCACTGAGATATTTCTGAATATGCCATTTGTGTATTTATCTATGTACATTTAACTGACTTTGAAATTGGTTTGAAATGTTAAGTGACATTATACCGAGAAACTTACAAGCAGGTTGTGAAATGTTATTTCTGTTTTCAGGCCTCAGGGAGACTCGAACCCCCCTACATTGCATGCACTGGGCACAGTGGACCTACTCCTGACGCATGTGGATTGCAGTCCTGTGGAGACACTGGTGCAATTCCAGGGTCAATATCTTAGCATATGTGAATTGGACTATGACATACTGCAGAAAGACATACAAAGTATAGAGAAAACAAAAGCCAGGTTGGATATTGGGGAATTATGTTTGGTGGAAGATGTTGTCTCTTCACGCTGGTACAGAGGGCAAGTTCGTAGCAAACGGCATGACCTGTTTGAAGTGTTTTTCTTGGACTATGGAAATGTTCTTACAGTCAGTTCTGACTGTTTAGCTCTTGCTTGTGAAGAATTGTTTGTGCTTCCCCCTAAGATTGTTTGTGGGTTTTTTGCCAATATACTGCCACTGGGCGAACACTGGGATGTTTTTGCACCAAAGTATTTCTGCTCTCTGATAGGAACCAAAATCAAGGGGCACGTCCAAGCTCTTCTCCCCCAAAAAGTGATGATTTTGGAAGCAGTTGATGTGAACAGGGACCTCTTTAGACTAAACTTGGGAAGGCACGTGGATGTTGAAACATTCTTTGTCCTTGTAGGAATGCTAACAGAAGTACCAGTCAGTCAGAGATGTGGATGTGCTGGGGACCTCTTGACTGAGAAGCCAAACAGTCGAAAGCTCTTCCACAAGTCGTCAAGCATACAAGGGCCACAGCTGACTGTGGGTAAAAAGGAAAAGATCAGAATAACTGCTGCGATAAATACAAATACATTTTATTGCCAGTTGGAAAGCATGGTAAATGACCTGAAGGAGATGTCAAAGAAGTTGTCGTCCTTCTGTGACTCTAAGAGCAAAGACCTTTGTGATAAGCCAGTTGGAAATCTGGGGTTACTTTGCGCAGTCAAGGGAAAAGACGACAGGTGGCATAGGGGCATTGTGCAGCTTCTCCCTGTAAATTCTCAGGTACGAGTCTTGTTTGTTGACTATGGATTCTGTGAATCAGTTAGAGTTGAAAGCATCTGTCAGCTTCCACCCAGGTTCCTTTCGGTACCTATCATGGCTTTTTATTGTACTTTATCTTGCTTAAGACACACAGATGAGAATGTTCTAAAGGAGCAACTGGAACATTTAAAAAGGGGGCTTCTTGGTGGAGTTCTCGATATTCATGTTGACAGTTTTGATAGTGAGGAAAATTTGTATTTTGTTACACTCAAAAGCTCTGAAGATGATGCTGAAAGTGTGGAATTGCATAAAAATGCCAGCAGCCTGTCTAGACTGGTGAGAACTTCTGATTTTTGTAAAATGGGACAAAAATCCCCTGCTGTGAAACACATGAATGAAAACCAAGGGGTGGAATACTCAGAGGATGCAGACTGTCTGAAGGACATAAAGGATAACGCCATCTTCAGAGGTTTTGTGGAATATGTACTAAATCCATCTGATTTTTGGTTGAGGACAGAAAAGCAGAATTGCAGGTTTGAAGATATGTCGCACAAGATGGCAAAATATTTCAGTGACTTGCAGTTGCATGAAGGAATTCTTCAGAATCCAGTTCCCGGTGCACTTTGTTGTGCGATGTATGAGAAGGATATGCAGTACTACAGGGCTATAGTCAGAGAGATCATTGAAAATGGAGCTGAAGTGTTCTTCATAGACTTTGGAAACACAGAGAGAGTGCCATATATGTGCATAAAAAAGCTTCCTCCTGAATTTGCTCGTGAACCTAAGTTTGCCATAAATTGTTCCCTCGCTCATTTAGTGTCAGTGGAAGATGTGTGGACGACCCAGGCAACTAACTATTTCAAGGAGGCTGTATGTGACAGAGCACTCCTTGTGCATGTTGTACAAAAGAAAAGTGACAGATTAGATGTTGAGTTGTATGAAAAGGAAGCTAGTGAAAGCATTAACATGCTAATAGCACGAGCAAAAATGGCAGTATTCTGGAAATCCAAGTCTATCAAATTTGGTCCAGTGCAAAGTGGAAAATTTGCAAAGTGCCAATGGCCAAACAAAACCAGTTTCGCTGAAGTGAGAGGTGGTAAAGGCGGAAACGGCTCAAGCAAAGGTATAGATCTAAGATACCAATATAATGTAACCAGAGTAGAAAAAATTGCATTAGCTACAAAGGAGTCGATACAGAATATAACGGTAAGACCAATACCACAACAAGAGGCCTCTGCCAAGAAGATTTTCTTCAAAGAACAAACTTTGAAGGTTGGAACTGAATTGACTGTCCAGTGCAGCCTCTTTAATTCTCCTTCGGACTTCTGGTGTCAGCCCCAGAACAAACTGAAGCACTTGGACAAATTAATGGCGAAAATACAAAGTTATTACCAGGAAAATGCCGATGCTTATCAGCTTAACGAAGAATGTTGTGTTGCAAAGTGTCAAGAAGATGGAAAATGGTACCGTGGCCATGTCCTCAGAACTCAGCACAATGAATTTGATGTCCTGCTGGTGGATTTCGGCATGACCATAAGACAGAAAGCACACAGCCTAAGGGCAATAAAGCCGGAATTCCTGGAACTCGAAATGCAAGCATTTAGGTGTAGTTTTTATCCTTTACTTGAACCTGCAGGCGGACACCACAATGTTTGGGGCACAGACGCAGACAAGGTACTGAAGACCTTTATTAAATCAAGTTCACTAAATTTAAAGTGTACTATACATTCAGTGGTGGTTGTAAATGGTCTTTTGTTCAGTGTTGTAGACCTCCACACCCCACTGCAAAGTGCGACAAAACTGCTCATGGAGAAAGGGCTAGCAAAGCAGGTGCATTATCCAAAGCTCTTTCCGTCAGTCGATCTCTCTTCCTATGTGTTTTCTATGTTCGACATAAAAATCGGTGGCAGTGAGACTGTGTACGTGACTCATGTTTGCAGTCCATGGCAGTTATATTTTCAGCTGGAGAGAAATGGAAAAATGCTTGAAGATCTGATGGAAAAAGTCACAAAACAAAACAATGAAGTGCCAAGTCAAACATCTGGTTTAGATCAAGTCAGGCTTTGTTTGGCAAAATATATCATGGATGGCAAGTGGTACAGGGGTCTGGCCTTCCCTGTCCAGTCAAGCCAGCACTTCAATGTGTTGTTTGTTGACTACGGAAATATGCATATAGTTGAAAAAAGCAATGTCCGACCCATTCCCAGACATGCTACAGACTTGGTCTTTATACCCATGCAGGCCCTGAGGTGCAGTCTCGCTGGTGTTCCCAAAGGGGAAGTGCTTGCAGAGGTAAATACCTGGCTAGAAAAAGCTACTGTAAGTAAATTGCTAAAGGCCACATTTGTTGAAAAAGAAGACGACGGCACTCTTATCTGTGAATTGTTCGATGGGAATCTGCACCTTAACAAAAAAATCGGGGAACTCATGGCAACAGAGAAGCAAAAAGAAGAGACTAACATTAAGAAGCCTATTATCCATTGTGAGAAACCAAATGTTGGTCCTGAGCAGCCTAATGCTGGAGATAACATCACAAAGAGTTTAATAGTCAATTTGGATAAAACTACAGTCAATTGTAATTCTAAGCATTTGTTAGATGAAGCAAAATCTCAGCAGAATCCACCGATAACTAAATACTCGACTTTGCACAAGGTAAAGAGATATTCAGGTGGACCACTGTATAAAACCAACAGTTCACCAATTAAAACTCGCCAGTATAAAGTAGTACATAGACCTTTGAATCAGAAAAGCCGCGATATTAAATTGCCAAATCTCGCACAGCTCCCAGAGACTAAAATTAAGCCAGGCTCCAGAGACATAGGGTATATTTCACATGTGAGCACGGCCACAAGCTTTTTTATTCAAATGGAAAGTGATGAGGAGGCAATTTTAAGATTGGCTGAGGAACTTAACAGTTCATTGTTCAGAGAACACACAGAGCATATAACTGGAAATGTGAATATTGGTAATATTATTGCTGCAGAATACAAAAAGGATGGCGCCCTCTACAGGGCTGCTGTAAAAGATATCACTGAAAATCAGCTGTTGGTGGAGTTTATTGATTATGGGAACACGGCTATCATACAAAAGAAAAATGTGTTCAGACTCTCAAGCACTTTTCTAATACAGCCCCGACTAAGCATACCTTGCTCAAGTAAACAGTCACTAGATTTTGGGAAAGGGATCTCTTTCAGAGATGTAGTAATGGGAAAGCCACTTATGATTGAATTTGTAAAGCGCTGTGGGCGATGTTGGATGGTGAACTTTGAGATTCCCAAAAAGGGTATTTTGCCGGCTCAAAAGTTATCACTGGAGAGATGTAAGGATGAGGAGAAAGTTCCTTGTGATTTATATGGAGAAGAGAAACAACCTGGATGCATAACTACAGAAGATCTGGAAACGCAGCATTCTACCAGAGATGCACGAGCAGTTGAGATCCCAACAGTAACGTATGATGATGTCACAAGAAAAAATCTGACTCTGATTGAATCAAAGAAGAACACACTTGTAAACTGTGCAGAATTACAGTCAAAAAGAAGACAGCCATTAATGTCAAGAAAAAAGATATGCTGCAAGAAAAAACAGTCAGCCAGTTGTATATCAGTTTCCGGTGCCTCTGACATTAAGAATACAACTATTCCACCACGTCCAAAAATTATTCCTGGGCAGCTTGAAGATGGAACCATTCTATCTGTTATGGACAATGGAGATTTTTATGTCAGACTTAACCAAATTTCAAAGGACTTTACTTTGCTTTGTCATCTTTTACGAAAAGAAGCATCCAAATGTAGCTCAGTTTCTGTAATTGATGCCAGAGAAGGACTTGTATGCTTGGCAAAGTCAACCAAAACTAGCCAGTGGTACAGGGCTGTAGTACAAAGGACATACCAAGAAAAATGCTCAGTCTTCCTTTTGGATCAAGGTATCTCAGAAGTGGTCTCTGTTCAGTACATTAGAGAACTCTGTGAGGAGCTTAGACAAATTCCAGTGCAAGCCATTTTGTGTAGGTGGAATGTTTCAGCTAAGGCCACTGGAGAAGCAGATGGAGATTTAAAGGAGCAGCTGAAGGATATGATAAAACGAGATATCAGAATTATGTTTGTCTCATATTCTAAGGCCTACAAACTCTGGACAGTAGGAATTATGGTCAATGAAATTCATCTCAGGAAGCAGCATAGTGAAGTCAAGAAAAGCTTGGGGGATGGTGGTCAGGTTCTTTCCAAGAAACTGTCAATGAAAGAAGAAAACAAGGAAGATGGCCAGCAAGCCCCAAGGCTCTCTTTGGCCCCTGTAAAGACAGATGTGGGCTATTTGGGCCTAGCAGCAGCAGTAGCCACTCCATATTGCTTCCATATCCTTTTGAATGACTTGCTTCTCACCAGGAGCATGGTCTCTGCTGCTCTAGATTATCTTCCAGATGATTTGGTGTCCTTGCCCAAAACATTTTTGATTCCAGGAGCATGTTGCTTGGTGAGATCTGAAACAAAGAAAAAATGGTGCAGATCTGAGATTGTACACGTGGACAGTAAATCTGTGGTAGTTAGCCTTGTTGATTATGGTCATTGTGAGGTTGTGCCGTATATGCATCATCATGACCTCAAATGGCTTCCTGAGAAATTAACAGTCATACCAAAAGTTACCCATCCTTGTGTACTCAGAGCAGTCAAGCCTTCTGAAAAGGATCAGTGGTCAGATGAGGCAGTCATATATTTCCAGGAGCACATTAGTCAGGACAACCTTACGATCTATTTCAGGCAGTTTGTTTCTGAGACACAATGGGAAGTCGATATATTGTCACAGGGCGTTAATGTCGCCAAGGCATTAGTCAACGCAGGATATGCCACTTACATCGATGGCTTGCTTTCACTCCGACTGCTAGAGGAACCGGTTACTACAAGAGGATCGCTAGAAGAATTTAACACTATGAGTGCTAATAAAACTCCTCCTGAATTAAATCCAGAAGATGCATTTTTTCCCAAGAACATACTAGAATTTTATCAACAGTTACAAGATGAGGGGACTGTCAGGCTTCATGATATGGACCTTGCAACAGATGAGATGGAGAATCAGAAGTTTGGAGAAGTAAGGCAGGACCAGGCGACAACTGATGAGGAATGTAGCCATCCTGGAACTGAGGGGTCTGCAAGCACTGATGCTTTACAAGAAGTCAGAAAATGTAAGTGCATCTTGTTTGTGTCAAGGGTCTTTCATAGAGGGGGCTCCAGTTTAAAAATTCTGTAATTTCTTAGTATGAAGTAAGAGACCGTTGTCTGGTTAAAAGTCATTTTAAGAGCTCCATCTACAAGTGAAAGGTAACAGTATTTATGTATCAGCATTTAAGGAGATTTTATTCCTGCATAAAATTTTTTGGAATTAATACAAATGAAAATTAGAGTGGAGGATGTAAGCCATTGGTGTAAATTAGAAGCCTTTGCCATCCCATATTAAAACATCATAAAAATAAATGTTTTAGAAAGAAAACATTTTGCAATACCTCACATTACTTGTCTCCACACAGGTGTTCAGATGTGAGCATTCTCTGGTAAGTCAAACCTGCTTAAAAATATAACTAAGCATAACATATAACATCAATAAAATCTCAAAATACACATAAAACAGGTTGCTTTTTATGCAGACCAATATTTCTGATTTCCACAATTTTCTAACAAGGGAAGTTAAGTACATTTTAAGCAGTCCTTTATACAAATCAATTGGCTATGGTGTGACTTTTTAAATGAGTAACTGCAAAATATACAGAAATTCTGTTCTGAGTTTATTTCAAATTTTGTATTCCAGCTTTCTCAAACAGCTTTGAAGCAAACAAGACACTTTTTGGACACTTTGACCACAGATATTTTGTCTTTGTAATTAGTTCTGATTTGTACATTGAGGTGACGGTTAGTGAATTTTTGTAGCTAAACTTGATGTTGACGTTTCATTTACTTTGTGTTTAGTAGTAGTTTTCACAAATTTTGGTGAAGCATAAATGTTTCCTTTTTTATATAGTGTTATTAAATGACAAACATTTTAAATTGCTAAGTAGAATAAGTATTCCAGTACCTTTGTTAACACATTCATGTAATATTCACAATAATACATTTTTTTGAAAAATTCTCTTTTGATCTTTAGGAGTATTGGAAATTCTTTGGTCTGCAGTTGATATTTTTTAAAATTGCCTTCGATTCCTCTTCTTTGTTGGAGCAAAGCCAAGTTTCAGGTTGTCACATTCACAATCAGACTCTGCAATACTGTGCACAGTGTACAGTAAAATGCTTTTCCACACCTTCCTGCATTGTGCCTGACAAAATATACATTAAAGAAAAAAAGCTAAACAAAGATAAAATCACTGCAAAATATAAAATAGCAGTATATTAGCAGTTGAACAAATGAAATGGAATTAAAACTGGCAGAAAGGTTTCATTTCCTCAGTTCTTATATGTCACTCATTGACAATAGTTTGGTCGGTAGTATGTTATACTAGGCTTAGGTGTTCACTAAATAGAACAATCAAGTTTCTCTTTCCATACAAATGAAATTAGGTAATTAGAGGAAGTAGGTTAAGTTATGTATAGTAACATGTCAAATGTAGAATACTTTGGAATATTAATAAGGACTCGACTATTAAATAGCCAATATAAGGTAACGGACGTTTATAATACAATTATTGAATCGCTTATTGGAAATATCGTAGAATGACCAAGTTGGAAAAATGATGTCAGAAGTGGGATTCGAACCCACGCCTCCAGGGGAGACTGCGACCTGAACGCAGCGCCTTAGACCGCTCGGCCATCCTGACGTCTCATTGTGTATGATGATTACTGACGAATATATTCTCAATGCCAGTATTCACATGTATACAAGAGTGAATTTTACATATTCCACCAAGATTCCACAATTCGTGTCACACAGAAAAGTGAAGCGGTCACAGTAATTTACCTCGATGTTAACGATGTAGATTTCGGTTAAAAATAAAACATTTTATAAAATGTATAGAACGCTTTAAAAAGACGCTGCAAAATCTCATTCAGGCGGGAAGTGTTTTAAGGTTTGGTTTTTGGAAAGGTGGTTGACGTTGTCTTCTAGGGTTGTCATAATAACGAACACTTGCTGGTACATAACATAAAACGGAGAGAAATCAGGCGAACGGAAAATGTTAAATTTATTAAAGCTGCACACGCAAATTTAGCACGTACACGGTAAGTAATCTTCAGTAGTTGCACAAAAATATCTGTGGAAAAAGATTTGCTCCAAAAGTCACGCTGATGCGACGCGCCGCAGCCGCCGGCGCGCTGACGGGTCGTGCTGCCTTGTCGAAATATGCTACCGCAGTCCGAACCGACCGTCGCCTGGTTCGAACAGGGCTGCCACATTTCATGCTGCAAGATAAGGGACCATTTCCAAGCACTACGTGCAAGTGACGCTGCAGCAGCGGTAAGCCAAAGCTAACCATGGTCACAAGGACATAATGGACATAAAAATAAATGGAATGAAAAACTTATAACTCACATAGAGCTCCGGAACGGAAGTCGACGCGCAGTGCATTATGGGGCGGGTCCGCTTTGACACACGAAATCAGTTGCTTTATATCAAAACTTAAAGTGCATAAATTAAATTAATCTTCAGGATAAACATTGTCATCCATAACATTAACTATAAATAAGACAAATGAATCTAATCAATCCAACGGCGTTTTCATACTAAAAGCGGGCGGAATGATGCTGCGTTCATCACAGTTCGGAAATACGGGACAAACCGCGTCCCGTATTGATTAAAAACGGGACACAATTTTGTCAAATACGGGACGATTCTGTACTTTAAGGGACGTGTGGCAGCCCTGGGTTCGACAGAACACAGAACCTCCCCCGGCGAAGCAGCAGCTAATATCCTTCATTCCAAAGTCCAGCCAGCGGTACCAAAGGGGTCCAGCCCGCGAGACACGGACCCCATGCAGCCAGACGGCAAAGCGGGACCTCCGTCCCTCCGCAAAGGTACCGGGAGCGCCTCGCATTGGACTAAGCTGGACTAAATTAGGTCGCATTGCTTTGGATGCAATTCATACGACACTTATTGGAAACACATTTACTGGCATAATAAAACATAATGAGCGTTTGTGCAAAATTAGATTCTAGTGCAAATCGTATAGCATTATCTGGAAAAAACTTTGAATGGCGTGTTTGCAAACAGCAACCGCAAATTCTGCTCATTCTGCAGGACGAATTATTTTAAGAAATCATCCCAACTGGCTTCAATCAAAACATTTTAAACTCCATAAGACAAATTGTACAGACAATTCCTTTTTGTAAAATCTGTATTTATTTATGATTTACAAAAAGACTAACATGAAACAGTAAAATGAATCAAAATGTTTTGTCTGTAACCTAAAATGGAAAACGTGAATGCATGTACATTTGTCGGTGAACATCTTAACCGGAAAAAAAAGGATATTGACACTTAAACCGTATGCATTATCCAAACTGGCAAAGCCTAATCTGGCCCTTTTTCCTTTGGAAGATATTTACAAACAAAATAGTGGATTTGTATGTTTAGTCGTTCTAAATGAAACTAAGTTTTAGATTTGAGTCACACGTTTACATCATTTCTGGACAAAAATACTGCTGTTAGACTAGAGTAATGTGCTCGTCAGTCTATAAAAAACAGCATCTCTTTAAGTGTTTTAAAACAAAATTTTGTGTAACAAAACCAAATGTTCAAATAAATACCTGCTGTGCAATTTTATTATTTTTGTACAGATTACAATGTATTTAGATTTAAATTTCCAATCCCTGAAGTTTACCATCACCTTCTACTAGCAATGGATACCTTCATCTCAAAACAATTCTCAGAATGCATTTTAACAGTCCAAAAAAAAGAAAATCTAAGGACGGGGAGTGGGAATGTGGGTATACAATATGTTAAAAGTCTTACTTCTGCTTTAACTCGCACTACCCCACATAACTGACTGCTCGACTCAGAAATACATTCTCATCCAAAACAGGGTAAGTTTTGCTTGTTTATTAATAGGACTAATGCCTGAATGTTTTTGTTTGTTTTTTTTTTGAAGGAGGGGGGTAAGACTGCATATCAGAAAAAAATGAGCATCTGAAAATGATATTTACAGTGACATACAGGTGAAATCCAAGAGGGAGATCACACAACCTTGTCTTTTTTTTTATAAGTTAAATATGTAGGGCTGGAATCCTTTGGAATAATGCCTGATTCACAACTGAACTCGTATCCTGAGGAATGTCAAACGCATCAGAAGTGGGGCCAGCATGGACAGTGTAGCAGATTCCACATCACTGGCGGCGAGTTTTACTAAAAAGTCTGTAAGCCCAGGCATTGCTCTTATAGCAAAAACTAAAAGTGTGTAAGTACAGATGCTGCAGGAGCATAAAACGACAGTCCACTTTACTGTAAGCTATTAAAAATGAGGGAAAATGACAAAAAAAGTTCAACCGTAACCCAAGAACCATTTTACAAACAAAAATATATCCCCCTTCATGTGATTTCAATTGTCATTTTTATATAATTAAAACTTTTTTACAGTGCTTTATTATAATATATCTTTGACAGGTCAGAGGGAAGGGAGGAAATATTATAGCTCCTATTGCAACGATACATCTAAATCATAATGTGATGGTCCAGTTACTCATAAAAAAAAATAATAAAAATAAGGTCAAACGCGCTCTCTTCCCTCAACGCTCCATCAAGGTGTGGCCTTCCAGCACACTAAGGCTCAGGAGTCTCTACTGCTTTGTGTTGAGTTCATTCTCCAGCTCCATGAGCTTCCGTGAAGCTTTCACCTTGTTCGAGACCTCCTTTCCCTGGGAGAAGAGCCGCTGGCGTTCTTTGAAGGTGAGGCTCTCTGGGGCTCCTCCGCTCCCAGAGCCATCGTGTTCCTGACCCCTGGAACAGAAAAACGAGTGGCAGAAGACGAACATGAAATCCACTGAATGTGACCTTAGCTGTGGGATACCGATGTTTCCTGCTCTGCTCTCAGTTTCCGACACTGCACTTTTGAGTGAAGATTCTTACTTATAAAACCGGCAGTATGCATTTTTAAAGTATGCATTATGTATCGATGCCTATTTTCCATTATAACAAAACATGGAATCCACTTCATGATCAATGAGCTTTTCTTCCTTCCTTTTTTGTTCCTTTTTGTTCCTTCTCACTTGGCATTTTTCAGGATGCAGCCAGAGTTTCCCATCCTTGGTTGTGGGTTACCTAAAGCTCTGCCTGACTAGCCCCACGATCGGGAGATGCCGAAGGGTCCAGGCACTTCCTAAACATACACGCCTGATGTGTACCAACGTGACAAACATGCGACCTGAGAAAGGAATGTGATGAGGACTCACCTGCATAACCAAAGACTTCAGAGTAAGGGGTAACAGCCACATACCCAGGTAATTTAAGCAAAACACTAGTATTCATGTTCTTAATTACATGAATTTATTTTGCCAGGTGTTCATAGAGTTTTTGAAGGCTGTGAAGAGGGTTATTTGAGGAATGGACACCAAAATGATGTCTCCCTCCCTGAATGGGACATGGCAGTACCTAGGGATGCACCGATCAGGTCCAACACGCTCATTTCCTCGTATTTATGAGGATGTGCCGATGTCTATAACCAGAGGTGTCAATTTCAGGTCCAGAAAGTAAAAATCCGGACCAGGATTTTGTTTCAACCAATCAGTTGAGCATAAAG
>JAODKM010000038.1:5143330-5166980 GCA_026780845.1 Petrocephalus sullivani
GGGATGGGCAGGCTCTAGTCAGCGGGTCTGTATCTAAAACAGTCTGAAGCTGAAAGGGATGGGCAGGCTTTACGTTAACGGGTCTGTGTCTAAAACAGTCCGAAGCTGAAAGGGATGGGCAGGCTTTACGTTAGCGGGTCTGTGTCAAAAACGGTCTGAAGCTGGACGGGATGGGCAGGCTTTACGTCAGTGGGTCTGTATCTAAAACGGTCTGAAGCTGAAAGGGATGGGCAGGCTTTAGTCAGCAGGTCTGTATTTAAAATAAATCCTTAATCTGTAAACAATATGCATGCAATAGGGAGTTCATGTCTACAAACAGTCTGTGATGATATCAATGCCGATAGTGGGCAGGGGTTCACCATGCTAACTGGCTACAGCTGATAAGTTATGGGAGTCAGTTGCAGCAGAACAGTTAAAACACAAACATTTGGATGGTTTAACCCTGGCTGCTAGCAGACCAGTTGAGGGTTTCCCCACATCTCTCCAGTGATGATATGGGTCTGTGCAAATCCCCTGGCAGGCCTTCAGCCCTCTTACACTACCTGTAAAAGGAAGTACAACATATGGCCATTAAAAGATGTGCTGACCCCTCGGCATCATGGGAGAGGGCTGGTTCAGCAGCGTAGCCAGGCCGTGGTATATGGCGCCTTGCTTGGCCACCTCCAGTGTCACAACCGAGCCAGTCCGTGTCATCAGCTCCGCTGCCCTGGGAGAGAGAGAGGCCAAAGCATGTGAGCCACATATGAGCACTCAGAACCACGCATATGCAAGGGCCCCTGAGGTTTGGGAGGGCCTCGGTTAGCCACAAACTGTCACTACACTAAAGGGGCCCCAAAGTGACCTTTCGTGGGGATCCAGATACAACCAAAGGGCCCCTTGCTGAGAACTTGCACACTTTCTCACAAACTACACCCAAAATGAAAGACATTAAGCAATGAGGGTGGAAACCACAGCTGGACCCACAACTCGTTCCAAAGGGAAACATCACGACACCATCCTAACCAGAACCTGGACACCACTCAGTCACCAGTTTATCGTGTAAAAACACCATGAAACATTTTATATGGAAATATATTATATGTATGTAATATCTGTTCAATACATTTTAACAGCTTTAACCACAGTCTTCATAGCAATAACAAGTTTACCAATTTAACATTTTCCAGCAGACTAAACTGTCATCAATGACCAACATAATAAAATTATAAGGTGCGCACATTTCACTCTTAACCTGCCCATCTTTAGTCGCTTTGATTGGGTCACTCACTCTGACAACAACCGTGCCACTGGGCTTGTTAAATGCAGCGGCAATGATCGGTCCCAGCACCTCCACATGCAGATTACGTTTTCACTTGTCATCAGGGACATGCTGGCGGGGGCTTACCTTTCCTGTGAGAGTCCTACCAGGCTGCGTCCATCCACACTGAGCAACTGATCTCCTGCTGCCAGGCGACCGTCCTGTGTGGACAGACAGACAGGCACACACAGACAGGCACACACAGACAGAGACAGAAATACAGACAAGTCAGTGTCTGATAAAGTTTCCCCATTTACAATGTTGCTAGGCTGTGCTGAGGAGATCTACCATTCAGATTTTCACAATGGGCGCACATTTAATAAGCTGCTTGAGTGCTCTACTGTTTCTCTCCTCTCTATATTTGAAGCCGAGCTCGCGTCTGTAATTACACTTAAAAAAGACTCTGATCCTGTTCCACTCACCATATCCGCTGCTCCTCCTTTGACGACAGACTTGATGTAAATCCCAAGCTTGTCCTGTCCAGCACCCTAAAGGAGAGCAGGGCGCTGTTACGGTTCCCAGAGACGGGCTAAGCGAGGAAAGAGGCGCCTCTGCGCACTGCGCCGGAGAGGGGGCCCTCTCGGTTACGCGGCCACATGCGCAGTGTTTAGACACAAAACAGAACCGGGCCGCCGCTACAGCACCTAAGCACTTGGCTGACAAGGTGATGAAAACAAACGACTCCAGTATTAACCAGGGGACGTTAAAGCCAGAGGAAGGCACACCAGCAGACGACTCCCATTCCCTCTCACGCGCATGCATCGACAGCCCGGCATCGCTCCCCAGGCAGACACCTTGCCTGCCATACGTCTGCGCGAGAAACAATCCTATTTTCATCCACTGATCGCTTTCGCTTTGACCTTAAGCGGCGAGGCGCACGTATGCGCCTAATCAGCCCCTCCGCCTCCTTCCATCTGCCACCCAACTGCGAAAAGTTTCCAGGGAGGGAGCTAATCCAAAGCAAAAGAAGGAGCCCTGAACAATGCCAGCCACAATATTTGGGGAATATCGTGTTCGGTGAGGCGGCTGCATCGCCGCAGACCTCAGGCAGGCAGGACAACACGCGAGCAGAGGGTGAGCACGTGGAGAGGCCGCCAGCTCCAGACACCCGAAAGATCGAGTATCCCCACAGCAAATAACCTATTAATACATCTAGTGCGGGTGCATCTCCAAGAAAAACCAGCCAATTTGCTATGGATGTGCAAGCTGGACAAAGAACAAGCAGAACAGTTAGGTTACTGGTGCTACTAAACTTCGGTTCAAAAGACTTAATATCACCACTGACTCCAAGGAAAGCAAACGAGTGGATTCTTCATCAAATTGAACCTTATGCTATTATTATATGCATTATTAAATGAGACAAGGCAGTGCGCCAAAAAAGATCATAATGTTTGGTAGATGGGAGATATCTAATAACAGCTTCAGAAACAGACGCAGGTCGTACAAACTGTCCTTTCCGTAATGTTTAGATTAGCTTCTCCGCACGATTCTCAAAACAAATCTAAGCGCACTATATATAATCTCTTTCTGAAGTTTCATTTTCTGTGTCCAAAAACCATGAGCTGACGGGAAGGGGGTGTACGTTAGGTGAAGGGACAGGGAATGCATGTTTGGAGCCACGCAAGAAAGACTGACGACGGGGGGTGAAGGAGGACAGGGTTTTGGGCGGGCCGTCATGGCGACGGGGACGGAATGCAGAGGCCTCGCCGTCGGACAGGCCGCAGAGATTCTGACTCGAGTTCAGTGCTTTCGGCAATTCTAAAGTTCCTTTTTGTTTAGCCGGCTTCTCTCGCGGGTGGACAGGAAGGGCGCGACATTCACTGCGCCGGTTCCCTGGCCGCAGTGCGGGTGTTTCATCGCATACGGTTAAAAACAAATGAGTCAAATTTGCTGAAAGGAGGCCCTGCTGGAGCAGCAAAGCGCGTGGGCGGCGGCTTTGCTTGCACGCGAGCGGCACCGTAAACACGCCCCGAGTCACGTCACAGTCACGCGTGATGCTTTGATCCCGGCGGCTGAGTTTACAGACGGGCTGAGGGCCGTTTAGACGGAGGCCTGCTGTCTGGCGAGCCGCTCAAGGTCTCCCATCCTGCTGCTGTGCCAGCCGGAGTATCTGATCCCACAAAGCTGCCACGACTCCGCCTGACTCATAACCCCCCACGACCAGCTACAAACGGGAGGACAGCAGTCAAGAAGAGCCGCCAACAGAGCAAAACACACAGGCTAAAAAACAAAATAAATAAATTAAGTCTTGGAGCATCTCGAAAAGCATGGAGAGGGCCTACGCCGAGGGCTCCGCTGAGGGGCTACGCCGAGGGCCTACGCCGAGGGCTCCGCCACGCTCACGGCGTAAGTGACACGGCCACGGAGTCCCAGCATGTAACGCAATCGGCCTGAGAAAGACCAGCCTCTTCTCTTTCATGGGCCGTCAAGGCAGCCATCTCCCAGCCCCCAGCAACTTAACCGGCCATCTCCCAGCCCCCAGCAACTTAACCGGCCATCTCCCAGTCCCCAGCAACTTAACCGGCCATCTCCCAGCCCCCAGCAACTTAACCGGCCATCTCCCAGCCCCCAGCAACTTAACCGGCCATCTCCCAGCCCCCAGCAACTTAACCTGAGCTGGGAGATGGCTGGTTATTTCAGACAGCACAAGTCTGCCAGCCACTTTGGGGACAAACACTGACCTGCAAAACACTGGCCCCCGAAATGCTTAAAAACACAAGAATGGTGATAAAATGGTTTCATTCAAAACAAAACGGGGGGGAAAAAATAGCTTGTGAAATAAACAAAAATTACTTCAGGAATTGCTCCTCCTGAAGCTGACAAATGCATTAAGGGTGTTAACTAGACAAAGATGATCTAAATGCAGACATGACCCACCAGCGGCACGCAGACAGGCCGCACAGGGAGAAGGAAATAGAGAGCAGCCGGCCGGCTTCTGCGACGCCCAGCCGGAGGCGCGACTGACACGCCAAAGGAACGGCGAAGCGCAGCCTTAGCGACGCGTGTTTGGACACGTCAGCTCAGCAAAGGCCTGCTACGTACAGTCACTCTTCATTAAGACTCTGCAGAGCAGCAATGCCATTCTTTGTTCTTTTACTATTGGCCATGACAGACGGCAGCGGAAAGGCCGCAGCCCGCAGCAGACCGCCGCACTGCCACACCAAGGCAAAACTCCACAACTGCATATTCTACCTAAACCGAGTTATGACCTGAAATCGGCTCCATTTCATCTCGTGATGAAATCTTACTTCAACTTTGCTCCTTTTTGAAGAACACAGTGCGAGAAAATTACGATATCTGCAAAATCTGCACTAAAACCAAGGATAAACACCCTTTTCTCCATTCAGCGGTTACCGCGTTTTGCCAGCAGAGTCACAATTCTAAGCGCAGCCCCGCCCATCTAAACACCTCGGGCAAACTACAACCACGCAGCAGCTGTACACAACTAGCCAAAAGACCAGGATCAACGGGAATGAACAAAAAATAAACCACTGCAAGCTGAAACACATGTCTAATGTGAGAGAGGACATACCAGCACCAGTTTAGCTTGGTTAACGGCCATACCCAGACGTCCCGGACCGTGAAATCCTTTCTGAGAACTGGACTCGACCGGTCACTCGTTTAGAATATGTGAGGGCTGGCAGGGGGGGGTGCATTCTCTGTTGGGCCACCTCTTTCCTTTGGAGTAACCTGAGCTGGTGGACCGTCTCGCTGACCCCCGGTGGCAGGTGCATACGTGCCGAATTGGGGGGACAATGTCTCCAGTCAGAGCGGTGGCTCCAGTTACAGGGCTGCAGCCACAGACACAGGCAGCGAGTAGCGAGCGGCGAGGGCGGGACAGGGCCAGCCACGGAGGACACACAGCTGGCTCTTCCAGGACGAATTCTGGAGCGTCCCGTGAAAAAGAGTTTAATTAAGGGCTTTTAGCACCCCTGTTGACTCAGTGCAAATCAGAGAACCATGAAAACAAACACTTTGGTCAGTGGGCCCAAGAATGAGGCTCAACTTGAAGGAAACAGGCTGGATTAATCCAAACCTGGACTAAAAAAAAAACAAAAAAAGAAAATGCTAATGTAGCAGTCACACGGTGAAAGGGTTTGGATCCTAGGTTTCCAAACCTAAAAATTGATAAATCTGAGCTGTGAAAGCAAAGCAGCTACATTCAGTAGTATCAGCAAAATGAGTAATCCAATTAACCCCAGGCGTGTACCTGAGGGTTCTCTCTTTACGTTAAATGTTTTATTCGTAGTTTGTTTATGTAGCATAGCTGCCAGCGAGCACCTATAAAATTAAGAGCCTCAAGCTATTAAGCATGACTCTCCAGCAGACTTTCACCTACGATTTCACCCGAGAAATCAACAGCACAAACACATGGGACATCGGCAAAGCAGTGGAGCAGTTAAACGAAAAACTGCTGCTATTTGGCCATATATTAAATGCTAAAGAAAAGACTTCACAGCCCAGCTTGATGGAGGGAAAAACGTGGGACCAGAATGCACCTAACTGGTCAGGGTCAACAGTGCTAGAGAAACCAGCAATGAAAAGATAAGCTCCAGGAATCAGGGATGACAGAGCAGAGCTGTGAACGCCAGCACTAACTCGATGCACAGTAAACGGGGACGCTAACTGCTACTGTTCCTGAGGTTCCTCCAGGCAGTCTTCTACACTGCAGAAATAGCAAATCCAGATGCGCTGAGGTGCTGTAGCTTAGAAAGCAAAGAGACAGGGGAACCCCACCAGGTTCTGCTCCAAGCCTCTGAGCTTTGCCAGCATTTTCTGCACATATGGCGAGTCAAAGCTAATGCTGATGCTACTGATATCTACCCAGACGTGATGATCACAGTGCAGGAGCTGGGGTAACATCTGCCCTACTGCTCTGGAGATGACCAAATGGGAATTACTCAAGTCAATAGAGCAATGAGTGTTTCAAGGGAGCCTCCTCTATGAAGTGTGTGGGTGTTTCCCAACCTGGTCCCAAGGGACCAGCAGACAATTCATGTTTTTGCTCCCTCTGAGCTCCCTACCAGACTATCCACATTTTTGCTCCCTCCCAGCTCCCTACCAGACAAATAAATCTGATCATGGATGGGCAGGTGGAATATAATCTCAGCAACCATTGGAAAGGCATGCACGTCTTACATTACACAGTAACATGTAATTTAAATTCTTAAAATCCAATAAATCCTCTGTTATGTGACTATATGTACTGATCCTGACCGTGCAAACAGTGGCAGAATTTCGGGTCTTGGAAGGTCACACCAGGGATCCTGTTCCAGTAACTCTTGTCTTGTCCCCATCACATGTGTGTTGTCCTTCCTGGCGACGTTTTCATTTTACTCAAGTTATCAATCAGGCTCGTGCCCTCGCGGTTCTTCTCCTGTGGGTGTTCACCTCAGGCTGACTTCCAGCACAAAGACTGGCTCTGTGTGGCTCCGGCCCGTGGCCCGGGATCAAACAGCCCGCAGCTGAAGGCCCCTAATTAGACGGGAACCAGCGGATACTGGCGTCCTGGAGTCTTCGTCTCTCTTATCGTCTGCTAAAACGCACCGCAGATGTTTGCGAGAATAAATGAGGGCCGCGGAGCAGACGTAGCAGATTTATTTAAAGGCGGGCTAATTAGCGGGAGGACTGCAGCCGAACGTGTTACACAGACGAGAGAAGGTGCGGCCGCCGCCGCTGAACACATGGCGCCGGGGAAGGGGCTGCGAAAATCTGCAAGAAGGCGGCACATTTCACACCTGTGATTACAGCCAGACAGGGCGGAGCCAGGTGGGAAGAGGGGGGCAGGTGGGCGGAGCCAGGCGGGAAGAGGGGAGGACAGCTGGGCGGGGCAAGGCGGAAAGAGGGGAGGACAGCTGGGCGGGGAGGCTCATTTCACAAACTCACCGAAGATGGGCATTACTGATACATCCCTGGATTTTTCCATCCAGACTTCATGAAAGATTCAGGTGAATAAATAAGCCTGATTTAAACTGCTGGTTTTAACACTAGTTTCAGTTAAATAAAATTACACAATAATAAAATAACTAGAATCATTTATGCCTCACTCAGCAGCGAGTAAACACACCTGGGCCACCAATAATAGCCCGATATTTTCTATTCTCGGCGATGGGGAGGTGGACAGTGTTATGAGGCAGGGATGGAGACTTGACCAGCCAGAAGCCAAAGGGCAACAGGCACTTATGTTTACATTACTCATCTACTTGGCCAGTCTTATTTTCGTTTTAACAACACTATTGGTTCCCCCGGGGAAATTCTCGTTTCTCTTACTCCATCTCGTCTTGCCACCTTAAGATTAAGGGCCAGGCTCGAGCCCGTGCCCTTAGGATTATGGGCACACCCTACCACCTAAACCAAGACATCTTCACATGTCAAGCGCTCTTGGGGGCCCCCTGTTGGTTTGGGGACCCCATGCGGCCGCTTAGTTCGCTTATGCCTTGGCCTGGCTCTGAGTCTCACCCTCATGTCTGACAGGAACTCACCCCCAAGCGGTGACTGCCGCCTTAGGGCTCTGACAGGCGATACAGGTCAGGAAAATAGGCCCATGATGTTCGGGGGCCGGGACCCCCAGCTGTCCCACCCTGCCACTTCCTGTGCCCGGAAGAGCTCTGCAGCTCGGACAGGAAGCTGGAAGCGGAGGCAGGAGCAGGTCACTCCGCCAACTAGGCTTCTGCCCGCCTGCTCGCACCATCATCTACCGCTGATACTTTATCTTTGTCCTTTAATGAAAACCTACTTTCAGGTTCTCCATTACAGCCCAGCGAAATTCACAGAGTTTTAGATTTTTATTCAGAGGCATTAATTGCTTTTATACCAGCCAGACACAAATAACTGGGCAACATATACAGATATAAATAAAAACTCCCTCCTTAAAACGAACACAATATTGGCTCCATATGAAAGGCTGGTGCCCGCACCCCGCCAGCCTGCACCCACATGCTAACAGGCATATGAGAGACGCACTACTGCCAGATGTTCGTAGACTTCATTAAGCGAGCGGCTGTTCTTGAAGTGGAGCCAGCGAGATCAGGGGCCGTAATGAGCATACTCTCACCCGCTCGCTCGCGTGCCACGCCGCTCTGACTGGCCCAGTTCTGGGAGGCAGGGGCACAGACCGGGTACTAAGGAGTATGACGGGATGAGAGGGTTGGAGATACCGCACCACACAAGTCACCATCAGGTGCAAAGGTTTGCTGCCATGGTAACAGT
The DNA here is from genome assembly GCA_026780845.1 of Petrocephalus sullivani. NCBI lineage: Eukaryota > Metazoa > Chordata > Actinopteri > Osteoglossiformes > Mormyridae > Petrocephalus > Petrocephalus sullivani. The sequence goes on from JAODKM010000038.1 coordinate 5,151,837, forward strand.
GACTCACCCATAGATAAACGCCACAGACCAACAACTAATGTCAATAGTAAGCGGAAGTGCACGCTCTGCAGCACAGGTGCTTTGGCCCACCCCACGGACACAAGGGTCCCAAAGACAGAGCCGCTCTGCAACCTTAAATGCAGACAGCCCACGGTTCAGCTCGCTTCAGATATTTCACTGCAGCACTTAAATACTTATAATCATTTTAACCAACTCCATACAGTGAACATCTGTCTGGAAATAAACAAAAAGATTACCAGAAGTTCAAAAATATATATTTTTCTAACAGCACCCCACAAAAAGGTTTTCCCTTTTAAACCCAAACACGCTGTCCGTGCACCAGACCGCCGCCGCGCCTCCCAGCAGCGGCTAACGGCGATGCTAAGGCAGCCAGCTTGCAGCTTTCAGGAAGCCTAATTCTCTGAAGTCGGAGCATATCCTCCCATTGTTCCCAGCTCCAGCTACATGAGGACACCAGCTCTCTTGGCGAGAGATTAAGCCATCAGGGTGCCGTTTGAAAGCCGTCTCACCCCAGGGGAGCACATGGATGCACGAACACACACACGCGTGCACGCACACACAGACGTCAGTGCTCCAGGTTTAAGGGAGGAGGGGGTAATGGGCAAGGGAAAACGGTTTGGAAGCTGAAACGACATTCCACAGGATAGCACAAGAATTCCTTTCCCAGATTCAGCAGGGCCGGCAGGGGAAACGCTGCACAATAACACAGCCCCCCCCCCCAACCCGCACCCCCCACCATGTGGAAGGCAAAGGGGTCAGGATTTCCCCAGTTCTTCTGCGCACAATTCAGAACCATCCCGAGGGGGGTGGGGAGCAGACACAGACATCTGGACCTCAGTCAGGGCTCCCTTTTCAAGTCCCGCTTTGACCCGACCCGTCTCGGGGAGCTGCAGACAGCTGCCACCTCCCCGCACAGCATGGGGCACTCGCCCACTTCATAAACTCCTTGCTCGTTTCCGCAACCCCGCGGACAAATACACCGAAGCCCAACGGCAGAGCCCGGCGACCTCGCCCAGCGCGTGTGCCTTCCCGTAAGGCACATCCTGAACCTCTACCCAAAACGGCACGCGATGTCCCTGCCGTTATCAGACCGTCTGCACGCGTCACGCCATCGCAGGCTTTCACGCCTCTGCTCGCAAGATTAAGATGAAACAAGGAAATCTGCAAGCAGAGTAATGAATGTGCGGCGACCGGGGCTGAACGGCGGCTTAGCGTCGCGCTCCCGGCGCGTTCGGAGTCAGGGCCGCCGGTTAGCCGGGCTCGGCGGGTCTCCTTACCGACTGGTCCCTCCTCCCGACGACCGAGAACCACATGGTGCCGCTTCGGCACGCTGGGTCGCGTGGCAGAGGTGTTGTGACTGAGCGAGCGGGATCACGGCCCCCGGCAGAGTGAGGAGGGGAGGGGAGGGGAGAGGGGAAGGGGCGGGGAGAGGCGGGGTGGGCGGTGCCACACAGGCACGGCGGCAGGAGGACAGGAGCGCTCCACGCTCTGCCGAGAGCGTCTAGCAGGAAAGCCCAAACCCAGACTGTTATGTAAGAGACACGGCGGCCACTGGAGAGCCCGGCTGCCCCACAGCAGGATAGGTAAACTTTCAGAGGCTGTCCCAGCTGGGTGTCATTACGTGTGTCTCTCTCTCTCTCTCTCTCTCTCTCGCCCCCCGACTTGCCACACCCCACCCTCTTCCTCTCCCTCCCAGCACCTCCTTACTGCCCACCCCACCAGCTAATAAATAGGACCTGTGACACAGGGAAGGGAAACTCGACTCTGCTTTAAAAAGTAAACATTTCATGCTTCCCCACAGCCCACACTGGATAATGGTACGCGACCCCAGCACCCCCCCAAAAACTGCCGCTGGCTTCCTGATCATCTGGACTTCATAACGGGGACAGACGGGCGATGCTCAGCCAGACACGAGCAGTAAGGGCCAGACGAGGAGCCCCAGCAGAGATACATGCCCCCAGCCCATCACCCAAGGGGGCCAATGAGAAATGGCATAGCAGAGACAGACAGCCAGGCTAATCCTCTCTTTGTGAACAGGGCGGAGAGCAAGATGCCGCTTAAACTCCTGAACATTTCTGAGTGATTAAAAAGCCCCAAGTGAAACCCAAACGAAGCGGTTGGTGAACGCCCACTATGTTCCGGAATGTTCCGGCGAAGAAAGTCGCCCCGTGAGAAAGTAAGCTCTGCTGATGGGATGCGGTCCCAGCTGGGGCACCGGGCGCGTAAACCGAAACCGCCGCGGAGGAATCCAACAAGGAGCAGCACGTTCCAGGAGAGACGTTTTCTGAACGGACCGGAACTGCAGCTACTACGAATTGGCCCTGGAGGGGGGGGGAGTATGGGCGTAGCGGTAGCAACGGGGCTACCGTGCGCCTGTCCCGACACGGACGGCCCGTATGGTCCTACCTTGGCAGCCACGATGCTGAGTCCCATGCCATTGTGTTTCTTCAGGGTGACCGTCACTACCTCTGGCTCCTTCCGCATTGGCTGAGGAGGGGGGGGGGCAGAGAGAGAGAGAGAGAGAGAGAGAGAGGATGGAGGGTGTTAGCTGAGAGTTGGGTCGCAGTGGTGAGACGGGCGCCCAGACGGAGTGATCTGCACGACAGCTCGGCTGTGCTCAGAGTCCTCGCTCCAGGCAGGAGGAGGAGGAGGAAGAAGAGGAGGAGAAGAGGAGTGGGGTACCGGGAGGCGGGGGCGGCCCAGCCCTCTCCCCGCCTGACCACGGCGGCTCTCTGGAGCTACGTCAGGAATGAAAGCCACAAGCCACTGGCTCCCAGGAGGAAGGCTGGGGGCGGAGATCTTTTCACGGGCTCGTTTGCGAGGGGCCGGGTGGCAGGAGCCTCCTCAGCAGAGCCACAGGGCCCCACACAGCGCACCACAACCAAATAAAGGCCCTCCGTCCCCACGCCGCACCCCCAGAGTGTGCAGAGCGCTCCGGCCAATGGGAAAAGGAGGCACAGTGCAGCTGCTCGTGGGAACCAGGCAAAACGCTTTGCTCCAGAACGGCTGAATGTCACGCCTCTGCCGTCCGGGAACCATTAGGCTTTAGTCCAGCGTGTTAACTCTCCATCCGTGCGTGTTTGTGTGACCAAATGTGGTAAAACGTGCTATTTTGACCTGGTGGCATTTTTTCAGTCCCCACGAGTGGAAAACTCCATCTTATAATGCGAAACTTAAAACAGCCAAAAGTCTTGTATTTCATTTGGTTACAAATGATTAAGGTTAGGGCTGGGTAGGGGTTAAGGGTGTCATTACTGGGATTAGGGTTATGCCCATAGATATGATTGCAGAGTCCCTACAAAGATATAGATACCTAATCTGTGTCCGCGTCACCAAAGCACTTCTAAATGGCAATAAAGACAAATTCATTCAAACTGTGGTACAATTAGTTTTTTTATGACAAGTAATCAGGGCTGACTACAAACGTGGGAGTAACTGCGTGATGCTACTGGGCTTGGGCGTGATGAAGGATCACTTGGCAGGGTGGCCGTGTTAATGAGACACACACACAGACACGTGATCACACAGACGGGCCGCTTCTAACCGCCGCGGTCTTTGGGGTGATGCCTGGCAGGCTATAATCACAACTCGAAAGGAAACCTTTCGAAGGCCCAGCCACAGAAGAAAGTGCTGATTAGCGCCCTCTCTCTGCTACACTGATCACTAGCCTCTTTCCTCAGAACAGAAAGCAAAGATGACCCGAGCTGAGAGCCGCCATCACACACGCCCGCCCAGTCGCTGGAGTGTGTGGCCACGCTGAGGCACCTACCAGATTGTGGTCATCCACAATGTGGTTCTCACAGTCGGCACCCTCGAAGTAGACGGTCCAAGTGCCAGGAGAGCGGGGGTGAGGGACCAGCCTGCAGAACCCTGAGGGGACAGAGAGCAGAGAGGGCCACACCATGACTGCCAGCCTCCATACACAGAGGAGGGGGCCCTGCAGCTATCGGCTAGGAACAGATTAACTGGTTAAACAGCGGCTCCTGTAGCTCAAGTAGAGTACTGCACTAACGTCACAAAAGCCATTGCCTCGAATCCCAGGGTGCATACATAAAATACACTGTAAGTCACATTGGACAAGAGTGACTTAAATTAATGTTAAATTGGGGGCGGGAGTACCAGCCAGGTACTGTGATGGCAAAAGGGCCTCCAGTCCATGTACCTCTCTGACACAGTGGGTCCAGGAACTCCTGCAGGCCGTTGGGGATATTGCGGACGACGTCGCAGGAGTAGCCATCCTCGGGCAGCAGGAAGGGCAGCTGCAGGTCGGGGTCCTCCTCCAGCTGCACTTCTCTGCCATCGCTGCGCGCCAACTCGTCCGCCGTATTCTCAGCCACCGCCACCACATGGTCGATCAGCTCCTGGGAGGACGTCGGGAAGAATAGGAGTCATCAGAACGGTTTGCGATGCGGGGTGCAACACATAGCTCACTGTAATCCATCGCGTAAATCTGCCAGCCGCCAGGGCTTCAACGGGCGCCGTGGATCCGAAGCGAACCAGAAACACGTGGCTGTTTGGGGAAGCGGGCGGCAGAGGCGGGTCCGCCACGCAGATACCGACCCCCGGGATGGAGAGCGGGCACACACTCACGGGAGGAATGTAGGGTTCGTCAGGGGCACAGTGGTAGTTGCTCAGTAGAGCGTTGAGCTGCAAGGAGTTGAGCTTGAAGCAGGTGTTATGGATGTTCTGCACGTCCTGCATGGAATACTTGTCCATGGTGAGCAGGGTCGTCGCCTTGGAGAAGCGAGCAGACGGCGTGTTAATGTCAGCTGACGCTCGCAAGTGGCTACCAGCACGTCCTTCTAATACCATACTGCTGGTTTGTCCTTCATGACACAAGAAAGTTCCTCAGAACACATGACAATAAGAACTTGGATGCGGCAGAATTTACAAGTAGGCAACTACGCCAACGTACGTCAAGGACAAAAATACGAAAACCCTCAAAGCAAATGGAAGCGATTCTCCGGGCAGGACCGGGCTCGGCCCGGCCGGGGAGAGCCCACCTGGACGATGCGGCTGAGGTGGCAGTCCGCGGCGAGCTCCAGGCCCTGCTTCTCGGCCCAGGCCTCGATGTGGCTTAGCTGTTGCCGCAGGATGGCGCCCCAGTAGTGCGAGCACAGGCCCGAGTCTGCCTCCGTCACCAGCTTGTTGAAAAGCCACATGTTGATGAAGTGGAAGAGCTGGGAGAACAGCTGGATGGTGAGAGCGGCGTTGACGCGGCAACGACGCAGCAGGGACATGGCGCCCGTCAGGGTGTGCAGCACGTCCTCTGTCGGCAGGGGGGGGTGGCGGCAATGTCAAAGAGGTGATATTCCACACTGACCCTCACAGGCCACCTACAAATAACACTGTTTCCACCCACCCCCAGCGCCAATGTGCAGCGCACTTTCAGGAATGATCTGCCACACTTGCAGTATATCCATACTTATGATGCAAACGAGTGAAAACGAGCAAACGTCTGGAGGCACCTGGGAGATGCAGCCCTGCATATTCACCTATTTTGGGGCGTTGCGGGTTCTGCTCCTCAGGGTCGTCCAGGAAGGCCGGCATGTAGTTGTTGAGGTCAGACTGCAGGCAGTGTACTAGATACCTAGGGGAGGTTGGGGCAGATTGAAAGGTTGCCGGTTCGAGTAAGGTACCGTCCCCAGGCACTGCTCAAGTAGCTGGCCATTGCTGTCACAATGTCACATGGGTTACATGCAGAGGACGTGTCGTTGTTGTGCTGGGTGTGTCCATCAACTTTCGCCATCTTGTTGGTCACGTGACACAAAGCGCGCACACACTAGGGCTAAGCAATATAGACCAAAAACAAAATTTGGGTATTTTTAGCCTGAAAAGCCATACATGATTGGTATTTTCTATGAAGTGGGCTAAATGTTCAGTTGAAGTCGAATCCACATGCAAGACGTGGCAAACACTTTTACTAAAACAGTGTGTGGTCGATACGAAATGCAAATACATAGAGGATTTCCTTCCCCATTTGCAAATATACAACTAAAATTATTTAAATAAAGCAGCAACTAAATAAAAGCATTCAGCTGTCCACAAACAGCAGGGGAATGTTTGGTAAATGACAAGTCAGACCACCACTGACAGTGAGCATAGCTGGGAAGATCCTCATCTTTCGGTATCAGCCTCCGATAAAATAAAACAAATATTGCAAATTATGATGTTTTTAAGCCGTGATCCATTTGACAATGTTTTAAAATGAAATAAACCAAGTAACAATGACTCCTGCAGCTTCCCTGTGAGACAGTGCTAACAGGTTTATTTTAGCTGTGAGTTCTGGGAGTCTGTGCAGCGTCACAAACAATACTATACTACTATAGGTGTACTATAGGTCTCCATTAGAAATCTTCAATACAGTCCTAGTCCTAATTTCAACCCACAATAAAAGTATATGAGTAAACAATACCATTTCATCCTGTATCTCACAATATATCATTACAGTCGCTCCCCAGGGTACGATCAGTATTCCCATCGTATAATTATTCGAAGTATTAAAATGCATTTTTGCCTGACAATGTTTTTGATCTTTAAATCGGAAGGTAACCACAATGCAACCTGGGGAGCAGCTGTACATTGTAAAAACCCCATTATGCTGTGCGGCCCTAACACCCACACAATGCGCACATATGTATACGGTAGAATACATACCCACCCAGACATACAAAACCTCAGCATAGCTGGCCTGCATGATACTGGAAAAAATTCACACCAAAATATATAAAATTTCTTGCTATCAGTATTTATACAACACAAAGGGTGTTGAAATTGACCCAAGATAAACTACAGTCAAGCAGGACTTATCTTCCAATAGGGTCTGCCGCCAAACACTTGCTTTTCCTCAGTACCGTCTCTAAGGAATCCGGAATATTTCCATACAATGGAGCACAGTTTGCTGGACGGTTCTTGTTCTCTTTTCCACTCATTTCTCACAAACTCGCCACAATGTCTATAAGCCAGTCCAACAGCAAGGACGAAAACGATGGGGATTGGCGCAGTCCAACAGCAAGGACGGAAACGATGGGGATTGGCGCAGACAGCGCGAGCAGAGCCGACTCAAAAACCGCGGCACGCCAGTAAACGTTACGCAGATTCATTTAACATACACTAGTTACTGTTGAAAAGGATCCACAATGCAGAGCTTGTTAAGTTCTTTTCCACAGCAGAGTAAGTTTTTGTTACTACATGTTGTTTTGATATTAGCACGGCATTTCGAGCGGCTGAGAGCCGGCCGCTAACGCAGCGGGACCTACTTGAAAGCCATCTGCACCAGGTGTGCCAGCACGTCCTGGGCGTCCAGGGTGATGCGGCTTAGGTCCCGGTCCTGCTTCACGAAGTTCAGCAGCTCCGACGCGTTGGCCATCCAGAAGGCCAGGGCCCCCGCGATGTTCTTCTGCTTCTATATGAACGGTGGGACAGCAGGGGGCGCAATCAGACAGAGACAGCCACCAAGGATGGGGTGGGGGAAGGAGGACTGGGTTTGGTAGAAGGGGGTAGGGGGTGTTAACCCTAAACCATCTCACAGCCAGTAGCAGCAGCAGCAGCAGCAGCAGCAGCAGCAATACAGGGGATAGACTCGTGTCAGCCCCCCACCCTCCACCCACAGCCCAGTTCCCGGACCAGACACTCTCTCCTCGCAGCCCCCACTCCTGCCTGCCGCCATTAGTGGCTCAGCTGAAGCTCCCAGGTACCTGGGGAGAGGCCTTTGCAGAGACTGTCACCCGGGGTCGGCGTGCCGGGCCCGTGGCGGGCTCTCGGGGCAGCCGTCCGCCACAAACAGAGGCGGGCTCCCTGCCTTCGAGCGGCTCACAAATCTGCCCGGATTTAAACATCAGGGAGCCGCGGCTGATTCCGGGCGGACGGGCGAGTGGGTGGAGCATCCAGCGTTAGTGTCTGGTCGCGGCGCGTTAATCCCCCAGCACAGAGACACGTCCCGCAGATACGCAGGGCCCGGCGTGTGCGGAAGGCCAGGACCTGCGCACTCCGTGCCCGTCTATCCCCGCCGAGGACGACACCCCCCCCAGCCACAAAAATGCATCCAAGAGAGCAACGTTAACCACAGACAGACAGATAAATAAAACCCAATAAGAGGAGAGGGGGAAACAAAAGACAGCGCAAGAGCCCCGGCCTGTTTCTCATCCACACTGTGCATTAAGCAGAGGTAACATGGGATGCCGTCATTAGATGTAGCGACAAACGGGGCTTTCCTCATTTTGGTTTGGTTTGAGTTTTTATTTAGCATTGCATGTCCAAAGTCGCTCAATGAGGGTTATGTCGGTTTTAGGTCCAGCCGTTTCAGGAGGGATTAAAGGGTGTTAAGTTTTTTGGTTCAGTTCAACTTAGTTTTTGTCGGTTATGGGAAAGAAGCATGGAAAGATGAGCGAAGCGGACCGGGCCGGGCCGAGAGGGGGGGCTTCCCAGTGACACGGGACCTACCTGGTCACCTTCTGCTATCTCCTGCAGAGAGATGTCAGGGAAAACAACATCCGACAGGACAGAGAGAGAGACTGTCAACAGCCATGGCATGGACAGATTCACAGGCATGTACACACATCGGCGGGGGGGGCACAGCCGGCCGGAGCGGTGTCCTCCGGGCCGGCACATTTACTTATAATATAATCATAATAATCAACATTATCATCATCATAATCATCATCATCATACAAGGGGGGGGATTATCTCTTTGTGAAACATGGCCGAAATATGCAAGGAGACAGAGGCTCGTCATATCAGCCGTTAACAAGAACAGGACTGAAATGCCCCAGGGTGGGTCAGGGAGCGTCAGCTGCTAATGATTAAAATGTTTACACCGGCCTAGAGCTAAAAATACAGTGGCGTAGTAGCAGCGAGATCTGGGCCAGTTAGCGCGAGACTCCGGAGCATATAATTCCGCTTCTGGAAAAGCTTGACAGGGCTGCAAATGAACGCGTTTGCTGTTTTATTTGTATGCTGGTAAACTACATCGCATCGCTCCAGCACACAATTAGTGTGGGCGCAAGCCGCAGGCTGTGGGGCGCCCAAACCTCATCGTAACTCTGCCGGGCACCTTCTGTGTACCAGTAACAGGTTTCAGAGAAGTGTCCCTAGACGTCTTATTAGAGTCGCTAATTAAAATTGCCCACTAATTAAAAATGCCTTTTGCGGTGAAAACTTAGGGCTGCTTAATAACAAACCCAGGGCTTTTGAAAGTGGGCTTCTGTTCCATTTATTATATTTATTTAACGGAACAGAGGACCGAAAACAAACAAACAAACAAACAAACAAACAAACAAACAAACAAACAAACAAACAAACAAAAAAATCACAAACACACTTGATCAGGACTCATGTGACACAAAGACACGCAGAGACACGGGACAGAGACGACAGGGACACAGAGCAACCGAGGGGGTGGGCAGCAAACGGCGGACCGGACGGGCGGCTGGGGCGGGGGCGGGGGGGGCAATTGTTCTAGCGTGCCAGCAGCTGGAATGCTGCTCCGAGCTCGACGTCTCTTCTGCGGGGAGGGGGGAGGACTTCGCGGGGAAAAGCCCCAAGCTTGCACTGGCGCTGAAGCACGACTGAACTCTCACGACAGCTAATTCACAGCACAGTGCCACCAGGGGGCCAAATGATGCTTTTACTTTCAGACTGAAAAACAAACTGAATACAAGAGTGTACGAGGGATCCCTCTCATACAATTGTTTTGTAACTCTCTAGAAGTTTGTTTTTGTGAAAGCAATATCATTACTGCCTTGTATTTTTGTGGTGTGGACCACAAATTTGTGAAACAAGGACCAATCTACACCCACAGGAAACAAAAATTTCAACATTTTTCCAGCCTGGAGTAAGATTTTGTGAACTTTGGCAGATGAAAGTATAGATTACGACTTGCAGAATTCCTCTAAATGCAAGTGGGCAGGCTGGTCCTTCTGCTCACAAATTTGGCTTTTTAATAACAAAAATACAAAGCAAGACTGATAAGCAGGACAGCTTGGGGGGTTGGAAGGGGGTGGTCGTGGCAAAGGAAAGGGCTTCCACACTGCCGACAGGGCATGGCCCTGGAGGAGCCCGCCGCAGTTGGAGAGGGGGGGCAGGCACTCACCTGGATCACGCCTTCCGTCATGCTCACCATCTTGTTGACCACGGCGATGACCTTGTGCGTGCGCTCCGCCGGGCTCATGTCGGGCCGGTACTGGCCGGACATGACGTAGCGGCACGTCATGTACAGCACATAGGTGGGGGACAGCTTGAAGTGCACTGTGGAGCTGTTGGTGTAGTTGATTATCGCCGACAGGAAGGCATCTTCGGCTATGGAGGGACCAAGGGCAGGACAGGTTAGCGGGATCTTGCTGCAGTCAGATGGGTCTGGAGATAACATTGTGTGGAACTTCCTGGATCAGACTGTGGTGTGTGAGGTGTATTGCGGAGATAGCTCCACTGGAACCCGAAGGCCTCTCGTGCTCAAACACACATGATCTCATTCCAAACAAAATATACAAACACACAGGCAAATTACTGAAACCTCAAAGGAGGCTCAGAGCCCGAAGGCTGGAGCAGGATGAAGCGAGGAAGAGCTGAAGGGGAAACCCTGTACAATCGCAGGCGGGGAAAGCAAGGCCTCGGGCCCAGGACTAAACGGAAGGGCATCAGTGCGTGTAGGCCTAGGAACACCTGCCTTTCAGCACCTAAAGCTCTCAGGGTAAGACTGCCCAGGATGACAGTGAATTGCAGCCAGCATGTTGTAAAGAGCATGAAAATTCACATGTACTAAGTTCACAGCACTGCATATATTAACCATCAACAAGCTACTCAACACAGGACTGTAACCAACTGTGCACATAAGACTAGATGTAAGCTAGGAGACTGAGGCAATGTGTTTTTGTCAGGGGTGACTTTGTCGCCGTCTACTGTTTGATTCCTAGTAGTGCCTTGGTGTTATTCAGCACGCACAACTGTTTTCTGCATCCAGTCTAAATAATCACACAACCAGCAGAATTTCCTACATTTTCTACAAGCGAACACTCTCGCCCCCAGAATGGTGCACGACTTGCGAAGCGCTGCGAAATTCCCCCACGCAAGCAGCAGGTAGAAACATCACCTCAGCGACGAGGAGCGAGTACTTACAGCTCTCCCTGAACTCGATGCCTGCCGGCAGTGTCAGCTCAGGGCTGGGGCTGTCCGGGGCCCTGTGGGGGGACAGACACCAGTCAGCCCAGCGAGGCAGCCTCGTACCGTGCCCACGGCCGCCCATGGCCGGCCACAGCCGGCGGGAGGCCATCCAGAGCCGGCAAGCCCACCCACGACCTCCCATGCGCCACATCGAGCACACGGACAGCAGCGCGTGCACGGGGCGGGCCCATGCCTCCGCGTGCACGCGATCTGCCCACCCGCCCGCTGCATTATTGATGCGTAGCCGTCACGCACCGGCGGCTCAGAGTGCGGGCCGACTCGGGTTTCCCCATGAGCTTGCAGGCCCCACTCAGGTGGCACAGGGCCGCTGAGAGCCTCAGAGCCCAATGCGGATGTGGGGGGACGCTGTGGTGAGCAGGCTGGTGACCCCCAGGCCAGAAGGGCAAGGCTGAAAAGGGGGTAGCAACCCGCACCTGTGCCACTACTGGCACTTTTCCACTGGTATACAGGAACAGAGCCGGACCCAAACTAGTACATAAGTGGACGCTTATTTCCAGTTCACACGTACATCATGATTTATTATGTGCTAATTTCCACTACTATGTCTGTGAGAATTGCTGTCTTGTGTTAGCAGCAAATGCTAGCAGGACTAACATTCACGTGCGCAAATTTGCATTACGAATCCATTCCATTCAGCTGTTCTATAACACTAAGTAGGAGGTTCTCAAGTTTTGGGAATGCATCGCGATGTGCGATACAGCCAATAATGAATAATATGTAGAATACATATTGACATGCCTACATGCTGTCAAGATCCCTTTCCTTCAAATAAACCATGTGCAGAACACTGATATAAACGTGCATTTCGACCAATCAGATGGTGATGATGCAACCAGCTCGGCCACAACATTTTGCACAGCAAAGGCAGATTTGTCCTCCTTGACAGGCTACGCGAATATGGAGATGGTGGGGAGGGACAGGGAGTTGTGGGGCAGGAACGGACCTGGCATCAGGCTGCTCCCCACGAACCATGGGCTTCACCATTCCCCGCTCGCTGGGGGGGCCAGATCGCTCCATCTCCAGCTTCCCGGAGCTCTGCAGAGGGGAGGCACACGTCACGTTAACACACCCAAAAGGAACACGCTAAAGCCGCTGCTTACAAGCGGCTGCCATGCCATCATGCCGCCGCGATTCTTCCAGAAGCTTTGACCACAGGGACAGAGACGACGGCTGGGAGCGAGGAGCAGCTGATCTGGGGCTCCTGCCCCCGACAGAGCATCAGCCAGCAAGGGGGGCGCACTGTCACTGAAGGGGAAGCGTGGCTTTACCTTGCTCGTGGGGAGGGCCATGCTGCCGTGGAGGTCCCCACGCGGGTCAAATGCCGTGTCCGGAATGCTCCTAAAGACGAGGTGGGAGGAGAGTGAGGAGAATGCACAGGGCAATACTGCAGAGGGTGGATTCAAGCCCTTCCCAAAGACCACTAAGCAGTCAAAAAGAGGCAGGCACACACACACACACACACACACACACACACATATGCACACATGCAAACTAATAGAAAAAAGCTGGGGGGGGAGAGAAAAGCAGGCACTTTGGACATCCTCAAATCGCTGCCAGCAAAAGGCCCCACCCCAGACATTCCCTTCAGTTTAAGCGAGCGGAGCAAATGATCCATGACCAGGGAGAGACCAGAGGCGCGTTTCCCCCAGCTGCCCTTCGGTGAGCCCGCTAAACGTCACCGCACGCTTTCCATTCAGACAAACGACTCCAGTCCTCCCCGGCGACACCGACGGCACGGCGTGTTGGGGTGAGAACTCGCACGGCTACCCTCTTCAAATTAAAGCTACGCATGGACAGCAGCGCAGTATCCCCCGCGTGGCTCTCACCCGCCCGTGAGCAAAGTAATTCTCAGAATAAGAACGAAAAGGTTAGGATTTAGAAGATGAAACCGGATTGGGCGGTTTAAGCGATTAACTCGCTGCCCTCTAAAAACTGTAGCTTATGGAAGGACGCAGATTCTGCTGCGGTTAACGCGCGAGAAAATCCCAAACAGTCCCAATTTTGGGTTCTGCTTCATCCAGTGAGGATGAGAGCAAATCAAGGAGTCAGTCTAACAGACACGCCACAGGCAGTGACCCAGCCACAGAGCCCCCTTCCCGATCGCCTAGAAAACGAACCGAAAAGCCAACTAGGGCAAACACTGCTGCATGGCATGCTCTTGTAAACACGACAGCGTTTTCGGGCCTTCACCCGAGAAAGCTGCCCCCCCTCCCCCCCCAGTGCCACAGCTTTGGGATTGTGGCCTCACAGAACAGCCCCTTCACAGTGCCGTTAAGGTCCCTTCATCACGAAGGACGCAATCCCATCAGTCACTGAAAACTAAAATCTGTGTCAATATTTTTTTTAACACATAAATGGACAAACATTGAGTCAATATGAAATCTTTCCCTGTGACCTAATGACCAGTCAGTCACGGGCAGACAGGCTTGACAGGACGGCCCATCCCATACCCATAGGCGGATGCAGATATGGCCAGAGTCTGGATCTCTACGGCCAAGGTTTGTGCCAGTCCTGAGAGCCCGTCCTTGACCCTGCTAGCCCCTGTGACCCACCCTCCCCAAACAACTTCAACTAGGCCAGTGACGAAAAATGGTACGATCCAGGAAGGCCCCAGCACTACACAATGCTTGGGAGGTGCTACAGAACAGCATTATGGATGTTCCCAAGCTATTATCCCTGGAAGTGTTCTGTCAAAGGGATTCCAGAGGTCTGTGGCACATACCAAGTGGCCACTGTACTGGGTTCACCTGCTTGCTGGTGCAAACGGCCTGCTTCTTCAATCACAGAATATGACAGCCACTGAATACATACAGCATGGAGACAGTGTCCGAAGATAAAGCTACCGTCTGGCTAATCATTAGAATGGCTAAGTCACCTGATCTAAGAGACTAGGAACATGGCGTGATTGTCACTGCCATACACAATGGTCCCAGCATCTCCATCCCCCTGGAATTTTCACACAATAGTGTCGAAATACGATGGAAAATGGTATGATGAACAAGAAAAAAAAAAAAAACATCCATTCAGCGACAGCTAAGACTCAGAGCTGACAATGCAGCGTGTGTGTGTACAGGCTGGGACTCTGAAGGTCAGTGGTTCAGATCGCGTGGCTGGCAGAATGATGTCACCGCGGGGGTCCCAGAGCAAAGCCCTTAACCTCAAACGCTCCTGGGATAGCAGCTGACCCTGCTCTCAGATCCCACCTCGCATGTCACGTTGGTCAAACGCGGGGGCTAAATAAAAACGCAGTGTAGTGTAAATACAAGTGTGAAAATAACAGCTCAGCACTACAGCAGTGTGCAGAATGTCTCTTCTGAAGGCACGACTCGTCTACCCTTGAAACAGCGCTGGAGTCAGTACAAGCTAGGCGTACCTAATTATGCTATAGAGCTATAGTGCCCTCAAATATATCTCTGTGTAAAACCATAACTTACGTGCAGTAAGCAGTGGTACTCAGGGGCGTCAGAGGGACATGGATGCCCTGGCAGATTCTGGGGGCCTAAAGCTTTAAAGGGCCCCAGAGCGTAATATGGGGCCTGGTCCACTAAAGCCAGCGAGGGGAGCCGCCCTGTGATACACACGCATATGATCACACTACTACAGCACAAGCTGTGGGTGCTCTCTCAGGCGAGCCCGGTTCGGGGTTCAAAATGGGGTTCAAGTGACAGGAAGTAGAGAAGGACAGCTCCTCACACCCTGCCGAGCAGCTGACCCAGGGCCCATCTCCACATCCTGTCCGCCCATCCATCCCCACTGACCCCTTTCCTTAAGGGTAACTGCACTCGAGGTCACCCCGTTCATACTCGATGAGGTGACCGCGTTAAGCCCCCCCCCCCCCCCAAAGCTGCCCCGGAGTCACGGCGCCTTATTCGCGGCCGAGAGCGAAGCGGCAGATTAGCATCAGAGGGGAGACGTGCCAGTTCAGTCAGATGCATCCGTCTGCAT
>JAODKM010000038.1:5167154-5184766 GCA_026780845.1 Petrocephalus sullivani
GGGGGGCGGGGGGGGGGCGATGACCGACGCCGCTCAAAAAAAAGCAAGTGGCCATTTCGCAGCACATTCAAAGCCACCTTTAAAGCTGAAGGGAAAATGACTGGCGAATCTGTGCCGTCGGCCAAAGCGGCCAATTACCAGCTTTTGCTCTACACACGCGATAAAAGCACGGCAAATAAAACACAAATAAAAACACAGAAACCTCTGGTGTACTCTTCAGCTGAGAAAATGTCACTCTCGCAGTAATTTCTCACTTTCCAGCATTATTTCAGAGCCTGCCTATCTATACAGTTAATACGGTAATGTTTTGTCGAGTGATGTCTCTCCCTGAGGCCCTCCCTGGCCCACCTACCCTGATTTGTGCCTGCCCTTGACCATGGAGGCAGGGTCCATGCCACGCTTGCCCATGCTATGGTCATAGCTGGGGTCCACAAACTTGAAGACGTGTGCGGCACCGAATTGCAGGGTGGATCCACTCCGCAGCACCGTCGTCTCGGAGATGCGCTGGCCATCCACAAAGGTCTCCGCGTCAAAGCTGCACGGCGCCACCATGACCAGCCCCTCGCTCAGCATCAGGTTGCAGTGGTGAGGCAGGATGCCGGGGCCAAAGAGCTGCACCAATCAGGAAGGGCCAAGATGAGGGAAGTCCCGCCCAGTGGCCAATGAAATCACCATGTACTTGGGGTCAGAGTGATAGAGTCTTTGAAACCCAAAGACTTGTACACTCACCTGAATGGAACCATCATCCATTTTCTCAGAACCCACTTCAGTGATGCTTTGCTGAAGCCGGTACAGCTTTGGTTTGTCCCTGGAGTCTGAACCATCTGAGAACCATCACAACACAGTGGTGTGAGTACCCAACTGAGCGTGACAAGAAAACGGGTCAACGACGTCACAGGAAACGGGAGAACTACATAAACACCTAACAGCTAGCAAGGATATACAGGGCCTTTTCTAGTTAAAGAAAAAAAAAATCATTAAAGGGGATAAAATGGACCAAATGTAAGTGCAAATATTAGTGTTAAAGCTCAATCAAAAACCAAGCAGCGGACAGAGTGAAACAGAGAGATGAGCAGCAGGTTTAATGAATGAGCTCTGTGCAGACGGTAAGCTTGCTCTGCTTGTATTGTGAAGGGCTGTGCTGCGTGACAGAGAGAAGTGTGGCATTAGCTGATCAGCACAGGCAGACTTAGCAGGAACCAGGAAATGCAAAGCGGCAATCGGTACACAAGAAGAAGTAGTATGTTGCGGGTGTTATCGTTTTGTTTGTCTTTTTCAGCCGTGGCTGCCGTTACAGCCACGGGGGCCCAGAAACATTTTGCTCCTTTGGATTAAAATGGGTTTTGTGAGTATAAACCATATTGCCCAGAACACAATCTTACCATCTGTATGGCATATTGTTAAACGGCAAATATGTCCAGGACACTAGTTGAGGGGCTCCGAGTGTAAAGTAATGCTGCTTACAGCAGTTAACGAGAAGGCCAAATGCAGGAACTGTGCTCAGACGTCACCCTACGGGGTTGCTAGCTGTCAGCCATCTTGAATGACGCAGGGATTGCAGTGTCATCAGTCTCGACGTGGTTTAAACCAATGAGATCAGGTTAATCCAGTCAGACTGACGCAGAGTGGGAATACCACCCGCCACACCATTACTACTGCGGTAACGCTAGCCTGGGCCAGTAGGTGGTGCTCTGGAGGCCGTGGGCCGAGTGCGGGGAGGGGTGCAGAGCGGCGCCGTTACCTTCGTGGTGCCGATAGGAGTAGTGGCCATAGTGGCTGCCCCGCCCTGGGGAAGCGGACATGCAGAGGAGCCGGGGGGAGACGCACACGCCCGGGCCGTGCCAACGCGGGGCAGGGCCGGAGAGAGAAGACAGCACAGGGTGAAAATGCGGCAGGAGAGAGCGCCACACGCTGGCCAACCCCGCACATGCGCACACACACACACGCGCGCACGCACACACACACACACACACACACACACACACACACACACACACGCACACAGACGTGCATTGCTTCAGGACCCTCTCGGCCGTCTCTCAGCCTTCCTTAATCTGATCCTTGGCACGTGACTGAAACAGGAGCGCTGAGAATTCGTGATGAGGCCCAGGACGTGCCCCGAATCCTCCTCTTACCGCCACCAGGACTGTGCCTTAAAAGTGATCCTCCTCTACTGCATTACACGGCCAAGTCCCACCATAACACTGGCGACAGTGGGGCCTCGAACCTGGGCCCGGCGTGGTAATGCCATTTTCCCCTGCTTCACCAACAGCAGTGCTGTCCATATAAAGGGATGAGGAGCTGTTGCACTCATGGGGTATTTTGGTGGCGTGTGTCCTGCTCCTGGCCGTCGGTTATGCGGCCTCCTCCCCAGTGAGTGTGCAAAGGCTTGGTTGTATCAAGACTTGTGCACCTTTTTAAAATCAAAAGCACGGGGGTAAATCAGGGGACCAGGTGCAAATAACATGCAGCAATTCATCTCCAATGAGTCATCAGAGGACCCAGGAGTCCTTTGGTAACTATTTAGGGGGGGGGTTTAAGGGACAGGACACGCAGCCGTGTGGCCCAGGAGGGGTCCGGACACTCAGAATGCGCCGCTCCAGCGAAGCATCCAGCAGCGCGAATGAGCAGAAGAACGACGGCCATGAACGAGGGTGACTCACGCCGACTAGCAGCCAGACAGCCGGCCACTTCGCTGGAGCGATGCCAGGGGCCGGCACGCTACTGCCGGGACACATCCTGTCCCCAAGC
The DNA here is from genome assembly GCA_026780845.1 of Petrocephalus sullivani. Taxonomy (NCBI): domain Eukaryota; kingdom Metazoa; phylum Chordata; class Actinopteri; order Osteoglossiformes; family Mormyridae; genus Petrocephalus; species Petrocephalus sullivani. The sequence continues at coordinate 5,169,906 of JAODKM010000038.1, forward strand.
CACCGGGCCCCCCCATGGCCTGGTCACGGCAGGCCAGCTGAGAGGGCGCTGAAGATGCAGACTCGAGAGGATGTTAGTGCGATGATGCTAGGGGAGGTCAGGCAGGGAGAGTCAGTGACGGGCGGCCACTAGGAATGCAGGTAGCCTGGGGGACAACGGGAAATGCCATGCGGGTCGACTGCAGCCGGGTGCCAGGCAGTCTGTGCACATAGGCCCCCTTCTGGACATGTGCGAGATGACTCACCTTTCCTGAGTACCTGTAGCGCTCCCCAGAGGCAGCGGGAGGAGCTTCAAGGCTCTCCCCTCCCCCCTTCCCCCCCTCGCTCCTCAGCCACACACTAGCACGCTAATGCCGCCGATGCACACTTCCTGTGAGTGCAGTGACGATGCCTAGTGTTACCCTGGCAGCTGTCCGCATACTGCAGTCAGCCAAAGCTCGCCGGCTGCGGAGATGTTTCTGAGGAACGTCCCATGCCACACCAGGGCGCCCAGGCCCCCAAACACTCAACTCTACACTGCTGGTCACATTGGGAATAATCGGCGAGCATCTAACAGGGCGATACAATAGCTCAATTTCATTTCATTCTGGGTCTATGTAAGTGCATGAAAGGGAGAGGGGGTTCTGACTGAATAACAATTATCTGAATTTAAAAGAAAGCTGGTGTCTAAATTAATGTTTTTTTTACTGTCTTTAGTTTCCCGATGACTGCTTTGGTAATGACAAGTAACAAAAAGGGAAAAAAATGTTATTAGTTCTTTTTCTTCATGGAAGTATTTATCCATTAAGTTTTGGATAGTCTTAAACGTTTAATTAAAAAATTTTAAAAAAGGGTGATGTATAGGGTGATTATTGGGGTAATTAAGGCGCTCTCACTCCACGCGTGCAGGTCTGCATTTGGCAGCTCTTGTTCTCTGCACATTCCCATTTACTGCCATCTGCAGAACCAACCCGTACACACCTGGGCTGAGCTCCACTAGATAGGGCATCTTCTCAGGGGCCAGGGAGCCGTCCACGGACTTCCCCCGGGGAATCTTGTCCTCGGATTTCCGACCCTTCTTTGGGATGTAGTCCGGAGGTCGCTTCTTCAGTTGGAACACCAAGGTTCCTAAGAGGACAGATCATACCTCAATGCCACGAAGCCACCATAAGAGGGCGCCACGAGCAGGACATTTCATCTCCTTGCGGGACATCCTTGTGAGAAATGTCTCCAGAAGGGCAGGCCCCAACCCGCAGAGTGGGGAACCCAAGACATTTAATCTCCAAAACACCTGATTAATTCAGCTTGAGCAGGGGTTTAATGATGAAAACTGCCCATCATCCTGAAGAGGAAGTCTGGGAACCACTAATGCAAAGTACTAGCCACACTTGGTATGTAGTCAGTTTAGAAAACAGACACCGCAAGACTTTGGCGAGAATAAAAACCAAACTTGACGGATCTGGGCCAGCTGTACACAGCATAAATCAGGCTGTCACCAGCCCCCTAGAAGTGTACCTCTGTCGCTGGGCCAGTCTCTGAAGATCTGCAGGGGGCACTCGGTATCGTCCAGGATGGTCTCTATTCCTGCCTTGTCATCGGACTGTTGGGATCCGGGAGGCAGCACCACCTACAGGCCAGGGAAACGGACCAGCCTCAGAGCCACACCCACCTGCAGCAGCATGGTTACCCTGGCAACCGCACAGAGCCACACGCAGTAACAGCAGCAGTACTCCGGGGCGTGGTTACCCCGGCGACCACACAGAGCTACACCCACCAGCAGCAGCAGCAGCATTCCGGGGCACGGTTACCCTGACGACTGCACAGGCACCAACAGCCCATGCTCACTTTAGGGGGCCCGCTCATTCCACTAATGTGACCTGATTCGCAGTCAAGCACGGAGTTTCGAACGGCGCACGCCGCATGGCAGATGTGACATCGCTGCGAGGCCTGGCTCACGAGCTAAAAGGCTGCAGATGGCAGCCCAGCGCTGAAGGACACGGGCCGGCCCAAGTCCCAAAGAAAGGATGCACACTTGAGGAAATCACTTGATTACTTCATCCATTCATCCATAGCTTATTCAATGCCTCCCATCACAGTGCTGGATATTCCCAGTTTTAAACCCCCCCCAGCCCAGTCCGGGGCCTTGTCTAGCAGGAGGGAGAACCAGGGGCTGCTTCCACGTCATATTCTATGAATGTCAATGAAAACACTTCATCGTATGGTCAAGGAAGGGCTGAGGGCATTTGAGAAGTGTGTCCTGAACAGATGAAAAATGGCAGCATGACACATAAGGGCAACTGCAGAAGTGCATAACAGTCGGGCTTCATTAGTGACCATTCACAGGACTGTGGATAGGAGAAAGGTCTTAGGGGGGTGGGGGGTGCAGGAGAAATATCAAAGGAGCTAGCAATATGATTGGCTTAGACCAGGCCAGACAGGGGAAGCCATTAAGGGCCAGGGACCAGTGAAGGTCACTGTGTACGCAGGCACACGTTTGCCACAGCAGAGGGCGAATGGGACCCTGCTCATGTCTTTCTACTTCAACAGGGCAGGATTCGGCCATTAGGGAACGACAGTCTCCCTCAAAAGTCACTCACTCCAGATGTGGAGCCCCAACACCCAACACAGGCAAAGAAAGCAGAGCTGCCAGCCTCCCACTAGCCAGCATTGAGTCTTCCCTGGAGAGTCTGAAGACCACAGACAAGGACTGCAGAGTCACTGGAAAGTCAGCATTATAGTACAAGTGAGCACACCCCAACTCCCTAAGGGGTTACACTAGAATAGGAAGAGCAGTACTTAGCACAGGACATACCTACTGATGCCACCATTTCCCAGGAGCATACAGATCTAACGGAGTGGCAGGTATTATTCTTTTTAACAGCTGCACAATATCGTAAGACTGAGGCGTGTCAAAGCCCAGCGCTGCAGGGCCTCACCCGTGCGATGCAGTAATCTCGAGGGTTCTCCTTCTCCAGTCCGTACTTGTCCAGGGCCTCTGCCACCGCAAAGTCCGCCATGTCTGTGGTAGACAGCAGGATGGTCTTGTAGGGGATGTTTGGCTTCAGGCTATCTGCATAGATCCGTAGGGTCCCTCCTTTGGGTAAAGAGATGGGGGGGGGGTTCCATTTAAACTCAAAAACCATTAAAGTGCTTTATCTTTCAATGGATGAAATTAATGGAAAATGACTAGCCTGCCTGTGGCTGTGTTTAATGCACAGCTGCACACAGGGAATAGCACAGCTATACCAGCACTGTATACCAGCACCCTTACACCCACAGTCATGTCTAAGTGTCATTTTCACACTCTGCCTTGTGCTGGACAGCCGAGAAAGGTGGGTGGGTGGAGAAGGGTGGCGTATTCGAGTCCCTGTGGCCAGCACACTAATCGCTCGGGTTACATAAGCTCTGCGATCTGTGCGGTTTGTGGGCCAGTGACCAAGTAGAGCATGAAAGCAGTCTGAGGCCACCCAGCCGCATACGGAACCAGAGAGAGCCATGGCTCAGAGGCAGCACAAGCACACGGGATGGTTCTACAGAACCTACAGAAAGGAGGTAGGCCATTTTAACAGTGCCAGAGGACAGCTTCTCATCTGGACAGCTGCTGAAACAATTCAGCACTTATTGCCTGGTTCCGCCATAACCCAACTACAGCCATGTCTCAGAGCCTGGCTGGCCCTCAAACGGACCCCTATTCAACCCAAAAAGGAAGAGTAATGGCTAAAGGGCTGAAACAAATCAATGTAAACCATCTTCGTTACAGAGCATCCCAATTAACGCACACCTAGAAAAGAGCATTCAAGCTATAGCCTGAGGGCAAAGGAGCGTGGAGCCTCACCTGAATCTGGCCGGCCGTCGCTGCTTCGGAACTCCTGCATCCTCTTCTCCAGCTTCTGCTGTCTCCGCCTCTTCATCACCACCTCAGGGTTGGAGATGGTACGTGTGAAGCTGGTCTCTGGCATGTCCTTATAGACCTCAGCCGCCAGCCTGGAGTTCTCCCTGGAGACGGGGGCAGACAGACAAATGGTGGTCATCTTGGATGGATGAATGGATGAAGTAATCAAGTGACTTCATCTTCTAATAGGCCTTCTCCCACCCACTGCCCTACCAGTCCCATGCTACAGCTTCCGCATGACTGGTTTAAGGCTGCAGCCTGCACTTTCACTGCCCCCCATGTTTCTCACAGATGCCAGACCTGGTCTCACTGCCGTTAGATGCTTTTTGGCCAGAGCCGTATTTGAGCTTTTGTCCCAAAGCCAAGACAGGAATTCAGCTTTCAATGCGCCACACATCTGCTATTCTCCAAGCCCTCGGCCGCAAACAGTAGGTATCCCATAAACCAGCATAGACCAACCCATGAGTCACAATAGGCACAAATGACTGATGTGGTGGTGTGCACTCCGGGTCGGTGGGGGTCTGAGGCTCTCACCCATCTTCCCTGTTCAGGATGTTCTCGTCCCCGTCAGGGATCCGGGAGAAGGCTTCCTTCTCCCGCTTCTTCTCCTTCTTCTTCTCCTTCTTGGACAGGGTCCGTTTGAAGTTCTGGATGACCCCCTCCTTCTCCTGCTTCTCTGGCCCGTTAGTCTGCATCCTCTGCGTGACGAACAGGGAGGTGAGTGAAAGCGGAGCTCGAATCCAGACGGATAAGGCGATTAGCTGGATTTGCATGCAGTGCATGATGGGAGGGCTGGATGCCTAGGGAGGCCGAAAGACCTTCGCGGTCAGACGATGCAGTAGCTAAGGATCAAGCTCCCTCAACATCTTTTGTAGACCAGGCTCACAGAAAAGCATCAGGTATTTCAGTGTAAAAACAAATTTAAATGTTCCACAAATATCAAGTAATGTTCACAGGCTACAAAGGGGCTTCTTTGAGATGTGACCAGTGGGCTGCCATTCAGAATACTTTTGAGAAGCCTGGTCTTACACAGAAAAGGGAGGTATTGAAAACATAAGCTGAACCAGCCATGCCCGTGCTCCGTTACAGCTGGCAAAAACCAGAGCTGAACCAACAGGAAAAAGAGAGACCACTTTCATATATGCAGCAAGAAGCAGTTTTCTGTACGGACGTTGTCATGTCCAGTTCTGTAACTTAGAGGATTAACGAGTAGACAGCAATTAAGATGGGGGTCAGAGTTCTCTCACAAACACAAAAACGCATTTGCTTCTTATTAAATTATAGAAATACCTATAAATCAGCTCCAACACCATAAAGAGGGACTGCAAAAATGTAACCGTTGAACACCTTCAATATTTAATGCCGGCCAACAACCTGATCTGACAGATGGTCCAAATTAAGTCATTGCTTTAACCAGGTGGTTTTACGCAAGCATTCATTTTATCCAGGTAGACACCTAGAAATTTAATGAGCCAGTGGAAGCCCCACTTACAGTGCAGGGCAGCAGAAAACCAGTGAGAAATCACCTGCTGCCCACACAGGTTCATTTAGTTTCGGTTTGCTGGTCCGCTAAGCAATCCGAAAGCCACCGATGAGGACTGTCCTCAGAACCGCCTTTTCCCTTTCCGGCAGCCAGCCAAAGCCGACTGGAGAGAGACCTCATGCGTGTCCTGCCGCTGGGCACATCATGAACCCACAACCTTTTACGCGGCGCAGTACGGAACTAGGAGTAAGTAGCAGAGAAACACCATCAAAACAGACCTTAAAGGAAAGCTCAAGGTTTGCAGAGGACAGACTGCAGGAGGTCTCTGGGCCACCACTAGCACTGGTAGAGTTTAACTTCCGGTCCAGGGCGAGATCCACAGGCAGTCCCTCCAGCATGGCCAGCCCTACACCCCTGGATCAGACGCAAAAGCCAGCACCTTAACGAGCGCTCACCTTGGGGACGATGTCATTTTCGTTCTTTAGAACGAAACGCCCTTCCCGGTCATCCTTGTTCCAGTTGAGCTGCACCACCAGTGGCTTCTCATCCAGGTCCAGTTTCCGTTCTTCTGTCACGGCACAGTGAAGACCGCATGTAAACATCATGGCATCATCGTGAGCATTATAAAAACCTCCCGCAGTTCTATACATCATAAGGCGACGCCATAACTCACCACCACTGACGTGGACCTCATACAGAGAGTACTTGGGTGAGGACAGCATCCTCATGTCGGGCCGGAACTTCTCGGCCAGCGTCTCAATGACGTCCTGCGTGGTGGCCGTGCTCGAGACCCGGATGCATTTTGTGGCAAAGTTGCCGGCCACACGGTCCTGAAAGTAGAAGCGCATCACGCCGTGGAACTCCAGGTCCTGGAAGCAGAAAGAGAATGGATGCGCGATAAGCCCCCCTCTCCTCAGACCGCACTGCTTGGCATGCTGGGCCCGGAACCATGCTCACGCTGGCCGGCACATCCCCCAAGGCCAGGCAAGCAGCAAGACCCATCCATGATCTTTTCAAGCCCCTTTTCCACAGAGAGCCCATCTTACTTCCTTTTCAGTCACAATAATAATAAAAAGGAACCGGTGATTGGCTGGCATTTTTCTAGGGTGGGGGGGGGCTCAAACTTGTGATGAATGTGGCAGGCTACTCCCCTGGCCCGCTTCAGAACCTCAGAATCTGTCTGTGTAACAAACCAGGACATCCCATAAAACATCTCAGTTGGACAGCCGGAATGGTGTAGGTCCCGTAAACTCCAGCAGAGCTGCGGGGGGCGCTGTGCACAGCGAGCTCGGACAGCTTCCGCACCACGTGTCATTAAGTGGTCTCAGGTGACCCCCCACTGCTCATCCCTGCAGGCAGTCAGCAAATGCTGTCAGCCCCGGCAACCAGAACCAGGCCTGACAGCACAGGAACACACTGGCGGGAGCAGGCTGGTCAGAGCCGAAGCGCAGGGTAAAAATCGGGCCAAGTGCCACAGAAGGATGAAAAACTGGCTTAGAATCCAAGCACAAATGGCCACCGGCAACCCACGCGAGTTAAGGGCCTCGACTCAAAGGACAGTCTACGGTCAGACTATAATCACAAAGTGTTTTAACTGGCCTACAGGCACGGGTCAGACCCGCTATCAGGGCAGAGCAGATGGACGTTCAGATCCCAGAATCTCAGGAAAGGACCAGACGGTGACTTCCTGAAAGCAGGTGACATCACCACCAGGCGATGGTGCGGAGGTGGGGGGGCACCAAGGTACAAAGAACAAAGAACAATGAACAATAAGTGTCAGGAATGTCACCGTGTGTTTCCTCAGAATGCAGCCTGCCGCTTCCTGCGAACCTGCGGCCATATGCAACTGTGAGACTGAGCCGTCACAATATTCACACACAATATGGCGATGTATGCACACACACAGACAACCTGAAGACCTGAACACACTGAAATGGGAGACACTGGTCTGTCCTACATGGACCAAAAAAAAAAAAAAGTGCACACCCCCTGAATATGCCACTCTCTCTATCACTCACCACTCTCTCTCTCTGTGACTTACACAGGAATTCCTTTGAAGCTTACAGTTAAGAATGGTACTTGAACACATTCCCAGCCACAGTGAGCCCTGATCTTTGAACTCTGACCCCACTAAGCCCAAGTCAAGTCTTGAGAAATTTGTCACCTTTTTCAAAGAAAGACGCACGGGAGGCTAACATTTCTCAAAAGGAGAATTTAGTGAGGGGTAAGTAAAAATTTAGCAATGATAATACTTCTCAGCTGAGAAATTCCACAGTGCCAAATCTTCGGCGTGCTGGCTTCCTCCCCTCCAGATATACTGCCAGCACATCCTCAGACGATCATACATATTTCAGCTGTTGTATTCAATGTTAAAATAAACATGGGATACCCAAGCGAGCATGAAACCCAGTATGGAAGACATTAAAGTGAATCTGTCAGGAATAAGCCTTTAAACTGGCCGTTAACACAGGAATGCTCCCCCTGCAATGAAATATAGAACTTGGCCAGTGTCAGCAACAAACGATAGTGGAGGTATGCAAAATTCAAAAGGTCATGGTTTTACAAGTCCCGTCCGTGACTGCATAAGTGGGAAGGGAAATCACCACACAGAGCATACAGAATACACAACACTGCAGCTATTGTTCATGCAAAGAGGGCTGAATTACCGACAATTCAAAACTTACATCTTGATGCTGACATATCGACATTAAAATTACATATACTGGTATTCTTGAGGGGCTAGAATGACCTACCAGCAGGTGGTGCTAACACTTCACAGCATTTGACAGCTTCATTCCAGAATGCGTGGGCATTGCTATCTGCATTCAACCAGCAATGATGTTGCAGCAGTTATATTCTGAATTTGTAAATGAGTCTTTATCCAGAGGGTAAACAGTCCTGCATTGAATTTAACACATGCAGGCCCTGAATAGGCTGGACAGACAGTGCCTGGTATTTGCCAGGCCAAAACACACACAAACAGCAACACGAAGATAACAGGTATTTCGAAATGTCAACTAACCCAGGGCCAAGGGGAGAAAAACAAAGTAAAAGCTGGACATGGCTTCCAAGCTCTTAGCATAACTCGTCATACAGAAAAACTGCAGGGGATGAATACACAAAACTGATTTCTCCCTTTCTCCCCAAAAATAGGACCTCACAAAATATAACCTCACTTCTGCATCCCTGTTGAGACCTTTCAAAGACTGCTTTGAAACGGGTAACATTTGCATCTAATGAATGAACATTCAAGAGCTTAAAAACTGTAACCAGGAGCTGGACCAGCTGGGCCTGTCATTGGGAGTGACTGTAAGGCAGAGTGTCCATCTTGTGGGCGCAGATGGCCAGTGTGACATCTGCTCGCCTTCACAAAGGAGCACACTTTACTGTAGTGGCATTCATGCACCGCGTCCGTCTGAAAGGGGCCGAAAATCTCAGGTCTCGCTGACTTTTATTCAAGAGAAGCAAAGACAGTCGTGAACCGTACTGGGCATCAGAAGGCTCATTGGAAAAGGCTAAACTATTCACCCATCTGCTTTCCATTCACCATTCCATACTAACAAGCAGAGGTTCCTCTGACCTGACCTGAACACAGGTGTACTCTAGATGGGCACACTGCACGTGCACACACATACAGACAGCAACAAAGGAAGCACGGTGACATTAAGGAAACCACAGCAAGGGCGTTTACTCATTAAACCAGGTTATGCTATTAAGACATGCAAAATAAAAGTTAATCTATCATGGCATGGCTACGGGAAACTCGAGTTGTACACTCCCGTTTAAAAAAATTTTTTTGGCAAACTTCTGAGTCACAAAGACAGTGAATAGTTCCAAACATTGACATTCATGGCATGGAATCACGGTCACTTCCATTCCTACTTATCAAGCACTTTAAGCGGTTGATATGTTGATAAAATAACAGAATTAAGATCTGATAACATACTAAATAATATTTTGTTTTTATACTGGTGCAGCTATCGAGGCTAACGTCCCCATTTCACTGATGATTTTGTCTACTGACGCAGGGTAACGTTACACATTAAGTTGTTCTGGTTATGAACTGCTGCATAATTACAGTTAGCTGCATTGCTACCATGTGAATATAGCGGATTAAAATATCAGTTTACAGCTCTCCTTGGGTCACATGGGTCAATGTGAATTTACTACCAAATTCATGGCAAAATAAAATTACCACAAAATAATGTAAGCTATCTGCGTTTCGGTGAAGTGTCTGTATCATTACGTGTGCATTTTAAGTGCTGCATTTGCAAACAGCGCTTTTCCCCAGATTATTTCATCTCCCTCATGTTGAATCACTTAAAATACCATCATTATGGTATGCAGTTTAATCATTAAAACCAATGAGTTGTTCATTTTAAGAGACCTGTCTTTTTTCTCTTTTGAATAGTTACTATTGCACTTTAATAAGACAAAAGTATTTCTTATCCGATTAGTTGATTAAATCGATGGAATCGACAGAATACCTGATTACTAAAATAATCGATAGCTGCAGCCCTAATCTGTGAAATTTCCAAGAGTTTAGTTGCTGTAAGTTTTAACTTCTATGAAAAGTACATTATAAAGAGGTTTAATTACTTACAATAAAGATCAATTACAATTATCAGAGAGCTTAAAATCTGGCACAGAAAGATTTATGTAAGAGAAAAAAAATGACACTTCCAGACACATTATTTCAAGAACAAATCGTTCATCCATGCATCGGTTTCCACACAGGTGGGGAAAGCCAGTCTATAAATGAATTAGCTTCTGCCCATTGATGAGGCTGTGAGTTTCTCCTGGTTGTTTTAAAAAGAGATGCTTCTGTACAGTATCCTTGAGAACCTGCCCAAGTGGATTTTGATTCCAAAGCCAACAAGGACTCATGGTGCAATATTTTATATCAAGTCTTAAAACATGGAGTCAAGAACAATTGTGCCATACTTCAGTAGGCTGAAGCTTTCCAAAGCCTTTGGATTTGAACCAGACACATGATGCAGTCATTATATTTCAATTTACAAAATGCAGGGCCATGGAAAGGATTGAATAAACAATACTTAAACATAAACATGAGCCGGAGGGCGGGGGACACAAACGTCTGAGCTGTCGGAACAGTAAGACAGTGCGTGGCAGATTCCCAAGCACCACCATGAGCACCACAACTACGGCAAGCAGCAGCCTCAGAGAGCCAGCCCACACAGGGCAGCCCAAACTGAGCCCAGAACTCGGCCAGCTGCCTCCTCACCAATCAATCCGTGCCCTAGTGGCTAGGCTTCCCTGCGTGATGCCCACCACTGCATTCCTTACTTTGTCTACCCTGTGGCTAAAACACTTTTGCACAAAATGTTCCCTCATTTGCACAGGCATCTTACGCTAAATTGAGGTTTTGGTACCATGCACTGAGGTGCATAGAGGGTCCCATTAGACACCAGTGCTCCCCGTCGATGGTGCTCTTCACTCTGACACAGCCGCTGAGAATCATTGGGTCGTGTCAGGCAAAAGCGGTATGCACGCATTTAATGTATTGTATCCACACAGGAAAACATTCCACTTCACGTTAGCCTTGCTAATATGTATATCATACATTACAGTAATAATAGATTCACTTTAAGTCATTGAGCAGATGGAATTGTTCAGAACAGAAATGTGCGTGGCACTGGGTACGTGTGCCCTACACAACGCTGCCTTTAAAAGTACCTCAAACGGGATCATTCACCCTCAAAAAACCTACGCATGTGAAATACCAGCCATTCACTGCCAGCACTTGGATGCCTATAGACGGCTCTGCAACGCAAACGGCAGCTCCACGGAAATGCTCTCGTGCAAAAAGCTCAGACAGCGGAAACGGCGGAGAGACAGACAGAGACCGAGAGGAGGGAGCGAGGCGGCATGCAAAGAGCATGACATCACTAACCACAGGTCAAAAGAAACCATGACATCAGTGCATAGCAAGTCAGCCAATAAACACCAGCCCTTCCACTTTGAGCGACACACAAACTGAGTGAAGGGTTAGGGGCGGGGGGGGATGCCCAACAGGTTGTTGGGTCATAGGAAGGCAGTGCTGGAAGTCCAGCTGGAAAAATAAAACATACAAGTAAATAAAAAGAACACAAACAAATATAGGCCGATTACCACTCAACTTAGAGACATGCATGCACCCCGTTTAAGCCAACTGGCTAACAGACATTCCAGTCTGAGTTACTATGGTTTCCTGATCGTTAGCCATATGAGGTAGCTTGCCAGTGAGCGATGTATAAATCATTTCTCTGTGGCAGGACCGTCTCCAACTGACATCGCTAACCTCCGCAATCTGAAAGTCAGACACGACCGGCCCCGATTCCTCACACGGGTCAATACAAATATGTACTCACACATAACAAAGGAGGCCAAAACAAGAAAAACAAAAATCCCACAATATCCTGTTTCACTGAGAAACCTTTGTTTTGCAACTCGAGAAATGAGCACAGACCCGTAGGGAGACGCCTGGGTCATAACCCGAGAGGGAAGGCCCTCCCTCCCAAGGCAGCCCCCTCAGAACAGACACGGCAGCGGCCAGGGGGGAGCCGCTGTCGACTCGGGACGGTCATCTTCACAAGAAGACAGATTTCAAGCTGATTGCCAAAAGTCAAAATGGACTGATATGCAGATTAAAACTGACGAAACCCAAAACTCTCCTGTTTGGCCAAGAATAGCAACAGTATCAGCATCTGCAACACTCTAGAGATGCCACCTTCCCACAACCCCAACCCCCCAGGGCAGCCACACGTGTCAGACCTCACCCTGGTCCCCCCATGTCCTGCCTGCCATGTCCTCCAGGGAAGTACGTTGCAGCATGATGCCACAGTGACAGAAGCCATCAGCCCGGGGCTCGTAGCAGCAGAACTATCCCCCTTTTCTACTTCGATGAGGATTACGGAGTAATTTCATTTTAAGTATGCATGATACTCAAGGCCTCATGTATTGGATTTCCATCCAACTTTTCATCATAAAACATGACACTGCTGCCATTAGAGCAGGGCCAGAATGATGTAGGCAGCCAGAGACAGGAGCGGATTGCAGACAGCCGGCTTCAGCAGTGCATGGGTTAATCTCATCTGAGAAAGGCCAGAGGAGAGGAGGGGCTCGGGCAGACAGCCGTCCGACCCAGAGTACCCCCCCCCCCACCTCCTGCTGTGCCGACAGCCAAGGGTCCCGGCGCGAGCGTCAGGGTCTTCAGCTCTAAGCTTATTTACGGGCGCCCAGGGACGGCCGCGGAGAGGCTGCGGCTTTGGGTCTCCGCCGTCTCCCGGGGAGAAGCTGATTAACATTTCAGAGGCAGAGGGGCGGGAGGTGAGGGGATAGGCCAGCAGAGTCACACTCCTCCCAGCCTGTGCTGTTGGGCCGCTCTTACACAAACACCACAATCCTCTATTTTCACTTTGAAAACCGAAGATTCAGCAGTAAGACAGACTATAGACTACATGCTTCTTTCAGTCATGCTATCCCTCCGTTCAGAATAAAGAAACACAGACTTATTAAGCCAATGACTTCAAAGAGAATCCCCTTAAGACATTAAAACACATGCAGCAAAGCTCTACCCCGCGACCTCCTGACCTGACCCACCCCAGCTGCCCCAGACTTCTAGGACCACTGGCACTCCTTGGGTTTCTGGTATGTCACGTGAAAGCTTCCTTGCGGAACTCATTCCCGGTCACAGACCTGCGTGCGCTGCTAGTACAGAAATCACTGCCATCATTATTTCAGAAGAGAAATACAGGGAACGCGACCATGAGCATGACTGCTGAAGGCTGATGACATGGGCAGGGGTGTCGCAAGCTCCATTTGGGACAAATGGCATCCACAGTCACACGTGTGGCACAGCCTAAGGCCGGGGGGGGGGGCAGAAAGTCAGAAAATCCAAAGTACTCCGCTGCTTTGGGAGCACTGGGGGTTACTGTCCCACAGGTCTTGGACCACAGCCTCACCAAAACAAAAAAAATCGGCACTCAGGCGGACTGAACGCTCCATAGGTCACATTCCCCATGTCCGACCTCTTCAGGTGCAGTGAAACAGGTTAAACCAGAAGTTTAAAGTCAACATCGCACCAGACCCTTAACTACCTGCTTCTGGAGATTTCAGGTTCGACAACCAACACTATGACAAAAAAAATAAATAAATAAAACCCAATGAAGCCAAAGCCTTACTGTTCAATGAGGGTAGATGGTTTGCCAAGACAAGACAGCTCAAATTCCATCTGACAGTACCCAAGCAATTCAGGCACAATGGGGCGGCCCACTATCCGGTGGAAGCTAGACTTCCGGGAACCCAAGAGTGATTACGAGGCCCAAACAAGCTGGCAATGAGTCGCCTCAAGGTGGTTTTGATCTTTGGACCCCATTTCTACCCCCACAGGGACAGCATTTGATGGGACGAGTGCTCCACCCCGAGACCACGACAGAGTGGTTTCGGTGACACGCCGATCCCTTCAAACCGCCCGTGTGCTTTTTGCTGTCAGTGTTCAGCAGTTAAGGCCCAGCACTCTGAGCAACTAATGACCAGCACGAGCCCACTGGCAGCACGATTAGCACCACCTGAAATAAGCCTAGAGCTGCCTACGCCGCTGTCAGACTGACAAAAGCAGCAGGGCCCAGGAAAGGCACCGAAGCGTCACCACAGGAGCGAGGAGGCAGACGTGGCTGGATCTCGCAGTGCCTGCCAGTGGGCAGCAGCATAAGGCGAACAGAGGATATTTTTTGAGATGGTGGTGCTGCGGCCCCATGGCATCACCACAGGGCTGCACAGATTTTAGTAGGTAGCCTACGAATTTCCCAAGTCTGCAGACATATAGGATTTTATACTTCAGGAAAACTGCTCCTTCCAGATTCAAATCACTTCATATTGCATGAGGCCTGACAGCGTTGGGATGAGGGAGGGGGGGTGCCTACATTACAGCCTCCAGTTTGCCCATTAACAGTGAACAAGGCCCAGGGATCTGGCAGAGCCCATCTGCGAGGTATATCTGATTCAGGTTTTGAAATGAAGGCCCTGCTAGGTGCTGAAACACCTCCCCCCTCTGCCACCACCCCCCAAAAAATAGCCAAAATGCAATTATAAATACAAGCATGACTCAAAAACACTCTGTGTCTGCGATTTTTATATCAGCTACCAAAACCCTGCCAAGACAGCGTGGCCATGAAAGGGGTAACCAACTGTCTTTTGGAGAGGAGCAGACACTCTTATTTAGGTGCTCTGCTTCATAGCAGAAAAGAGGCATGGGGGTGGGCAGGGGCTAAACAATGTAGCCTTTGACAGAGCACTTGCTCCCTGCCGGCCCACACCCCCAACCCCCTTCCCGTCGTAGGGGTTGCACCTGCAGATCCTTACTCTGGCAGAGATGACCAGTTTCGGAAGGGGGGGGGGGGGGGGGCCACCCCCCAATTACAGAGAGGGGGGGGGGGGGGGGGGGGGGGGGGGCGCGGGGCGGGTGCCCCGCGCCAAGAAAAAGGCAGCCCGGGCCCCAGCCCGCCCC
>JAODKM010000038.1:5189834-5219471 GCA_026780845.1 Petrocephalus sullivani
TGCGCTGCAGATGGGGTAAATGCGTTAATATATTTAATCAGATTAATCACAACGCTGGATTAATCCGCGTTAACGCGGCAATTTTGACAGCCCTACTAAGAACAAGTATGCTTCTAGGAAAATGCCTTGTTCTAAAACCTAAACAGACAGTAGCATTTTCAGTAGTACTGGGGGTACATCTTGAAAACATCATATACTTTGGACTAGCAGTGCTGGTACAGTCTCCCAGAGGGTGGTGCAAAAAGCGATCACTATTAATACAAAGCACTTCAAGGGACTTCGGCTGGGTTTCGGGGACTAATCAGGAAAACGTGAAACATTATGACTTAATTCCACCCAACACAGAGCAAATTGATCCTGAAGTGTGAAATAAGACAAACCGTTGTTTACTGTCCGGCTAAGATCGTGCATCAATACAGCCTCATTGGTTTTTCTGAACAGCTGATGAATCATTTCTACTCAGATGTCATCGGGACTAGCCTCTGCCCCCGCCACAGACCAACACTATTTGGCACGTAATTTTGTAGGCTGTGAGCATGGAGGATTGCGAGGTGGCACTCAGCCCTTCTCAGGGTGGCTCAGGTTACATGGCTTTAGTCACCGGCTGCTAGGTAACCATTCAAACCTATGAGTGAGCGAGTACAACAAGTGGGTTAGGAAAAGGCCAACCCTGAGATATACCAGGCTTTGACATGACAAGCTTGTATCTTCTCATAGACGACTCCCTGTCTCGTACCAGGTCGAGATGGGAGAGCTGTAGGAATCTGGGCTAGTGGACCTTTCAACACACAACCCGATCTCATTCACAGGGAGAAACTCATACTGGGCCGACCGCAAGTTACCAGATTTGCCAATGCATGCTGAGGATGCACAGTTAATACATCTCAAAGGAATACCTTTAAACTGTAGGCTAATACATGATCCACACCCCCACACTTCAAAACCTCCAAAAACAGTGCCAGGAGTGCAAACAGATCACCAGTATGGAAAGCTGAACTTTCTCGGCACAGAAGACAGGACACCTTTCTATTGCTTATAATGACTGCTTTAAAATAACAACTAGGCAACTTTAACTGTTTAAGCGACCAAAATCCCTTCTGACCCAAAACTTGCTTTAAAATTTCCTTCCACCCAAGCGCCCCTGCTGGTCTTACTTCTGACACCTGGTAAAAATGTTACAGGCCTCCAGTGAAACATACAAGAAACAGCCTTTGAGCAGATGCAGCAAGAGGATTCAGCCTCAAGAGGGGCGAGCCCTGCTTAGGGCAAGAGTCCAACATGAGTGACAGACCCAGATCAATCAGGATGGTGTTTATTTATGCTTCCGTTAGGCAGGAACAGGTGCAACTGTCAGAAAAAAGTCACGAAGGGTAGGGTCAGCCACAACCAGATCTCCTGCCCCATGAAGAGGAGAATCCACCCGGGGATTCTGGATGAGCATTCAACATGTATTTTAACCACTTACTAAACCACCTGCTTGCCTCACATTCAGATTTCTTGATGCATTAACCACCCTCTTCCCTTAAAGACATTTGTCATTTAAAAAATAATGAAGCACCCAAGCAAGACCATGACTTGCACTCTTCAATCTCCCAGCATTTCTCCTTGCGGGCAAAGTAACAAATTAATTGTGAAGTAAATTAAAATCTTAAGGAAAGTACAAAATAACCACATGCTTTGGAGAAAGCTGACATCAAAGCATTCTCACAGAGTGTGATCTTCAGGAGTTCGCACTGCTGTTAATTTTCCCTGTCGGAGCCAACATCCCCACAGACCAAAATGCATTTAATTAGAGGACCTGCACTGAACCCATCCTTAACTGCCAACCACAGCAATTCCACCTCCTGGTTGAAGCATTGTCTGAAGAGCTAACCCATAAACTGACTCACATTTTTAAGCAACTTCCACTGCACAACTGCACCATTTATATAAACCTTTTACTAGATAATACACAGTAAGAATTGCAGCATCTTTGATTACCAGACCTGCACCAAAACTGCCATGTTACACCTGCTGGTCACCACCTGCCATCGACCTGGTAAAGTTTCCAAACTGTACTGAGCTCACTAAAGGGATGCCGCTGATGAAACAAAGCAGCCAACGCCAAGGAGGAATTAATACAGAAGTTATAATTACATTTCCTTCTGCCGAGAACCAGCCTCTGATGCAAGATCTTCTCCATGCTAATAGCTCCTGAACAGCATATTGAGAGACGCAGGGGGGCCTATTCATAGAGAATACGACAGTCTGTACTACATTACACTGCAGTCACATTTCGCGTGGTTATGGGTTTGCGCTACAACACCGACACAAAGTTATGTGGGATTTGACACCACAAATAAAGGTTCTTCTAGAATGCAGACAGGACAGGTTCACAGGCTGGGCCTCTGATCACAGCAGTCACCTGACGGGCAGGGCTGAAGGCGGGGCCGGTGCAGAGCAGAGATACGGCACAGCCACCCTTCACAAAAAATACTAAATGCTGAGCTGCCTAACCCAGTGGCACAGATTCTGCTTGTGCGTGGGACAGATTAGATGTATGACAAATAAAAAACGAACGACTCCACGGCGCGTCCCACTGAGTGTGATTATAGTGACAGTACAACAAAGCTAGGCAGAATGTTTGTCCTATGCTTTCACCTCTGACGAAGAAGCAGATACTGAGAGCAGTGACTCACCATGCCTCACAGCAAGCGCCAAAACCCTGCCTGCATCGCAGCAAAGCATGACCTTTCAATCCCACACCGAGTCCCACCCTTCCCAACCTGCAACTCAAGTCAATCACAGGGAAAGCTGGTAGCACTGGAACACACTGATGGAGCAAAGTCTAGGGGGCCCATCTCCCACCATCCAGGAGGCCATGTGGAGAAGGTGCAGGCATTCAGCTTGCAAATATCGCGCTCGGTCTGGGAAGTTTAAGTCAGCCAGCAGTCCAAGGACAGCCCAATGACACAGTGCATAAGTACGGCCATAAATGGCATAGCCCAAAATGCCTCGTATCGTGGCCTGATGGCGGCCAGCACTGATCCATTTAACAAAGCAGCACCGTGTTTTAAAAACAATCTCCGATAGCACAGCGTTATCGGCTGAGTATGTCAGAACAGCGCACGCGGAACCCAGCGTGCGCTCGCACAGCACACTGCTCATTCAGCTTGCCTAGCTCACCACACCACGATCATGTTCACTATGACCTTTGATGACAAGGTGCCACACACATCCCTTCACTGTCAAACCCCAAAAAAGGGATGCCTTTTCATTATCATTAGCCGCGAGGCTTTCGGGAACATGAGGGATGGGCAGCTTATCTAGGGACGTTTCCAGTTGGGGGGCTTACCAGGTCAATCTCAATATTGGGGGGAATGCATGCATACAAACATTAAAGACACAGACCAACGCAACAGCATAATTGTTTAAACTATAGAAAGTAACACCCCCAGTAACCAATGAAGCATACCATTAACACCAAAATCACCGCATGCACAGCGCAGCCATACAGCCTGATAAAGGAAATTTTGAAGAGTGAAAGTGAAGTGTTTGTATTACGTGGAAGATTCGCAGCCCAGGCTCACAAGCTGCAAACTTGAGAACACTGAAAACATAATTCAAGTGGGAGGTGTTAGAAACAAATGTCACATTTCCATGTAAATAAATGAAAGCGCCATGCAGGTGGCCACCTCCACCAAATGAGGCAGCTGTCAGAAGGTCGCAGCCACTCCCTGTGCAGGTCACGCTGCTGGGAAGATCAGCACCCCGACCTCGCCCATTTCCTTCCTCGGTGCTGACGGCACCACGAAGCACAGCAATACAATGAAAGCAGGAACTTTCCTGTGAGTATGCCCTGAGTATGTCTGAAAGGATACAGGTAATAATGACTGCAAGGCCCCCCTCTCCAGCTACCAAATGAACACTAAAATAGCAATCGCTGTACCAACTGTATCTGGACATTGGCAGGATAATGTCATTTCCTGAAGGTTGAGTTGAGACAAGGTCAATCAACCATCCGAAGTCACAGCTGTAGGGTTATGGGGGGGGGGGGGGAGGGGGAAAAGGAAGAAGGCCAGGAAAAAAAGAAAAAAAGAAAAAAAAAAAAAAAAAAAAAAAAACAGGACAAAGGCATAGACCGGAAGGTACAGCAACGCAATAATGGTGCGTTCCATTACGTCATACCCGCTAAATACTCGTCGGATGCATTCCATTTGCCACAGAGGCTGAACTCGGATTCAGGTTAAAGCTAGGCATACCCTAACACATCTACACTTTTTATGGAAATTTTCTCGGCTCGAGTCGCAGATCCTGTAAACCTATGGTTTGACTATTCTTTAGCACTGCCAGTAGATAAACGACACAATGCGGCATTTTACGTATGACGTGACCATAGCAACACATTTATCGACTACAATAACACTGTATGGTGTATACAGCTTACAAAGTTAACTCAAACAGCACTAAAGTGCTTAAAAATGTAAATAACACTGAGCAACCATCTTGAATCCGAAACGAGAGCGCGCATATTGTCACTTCCGGCTTCGGAACTCGGAATCCGCACTACAACTGCCTAGTCTCAGAATGACCGAGATGCAGGCCTATGCAGTAAAACCCATCCGGGTCACATACACACTGGAGCCCTGGCTAGCCGAAAGGCACTCCCTGAGAGAGTACCTCTCCATGTCGGACAGGGAAGCCCCTCTGGGTACACTTTCTGAAGTGTGCTCTGCAATTTACGTAAAGAGTGCCACGGGCTACCAGCTTCTTATTAAACAAGCCGCAAGGGAGAAACCATTCATTTTTCTTCTGAGCGGCAGTTAACTGGTGCACTGTCCCTGGGTACTTGAGGTCCGGGGCGGGGAGACATGCACGCACCACCTCAGCCACCCACGCACGAATCCTGCAATTCCATTGTTTGAATCAAAAAACTCGCCCCACGTCACAAGCTCAGTGATCTTGAGTCAGCAATTAGTGTTCAGAGGAGCCTTAATTACTCCGATGCTTAAAAGGGGAAACATCAGCCAAATCCTTTCAAGCTGTCATTTTAGGCCTCGTTGCGAAGCACCACATCCCTGATTATATGCACATCCTACGTCTGAATAAAATACACCCTTGCGCACACATGCATGTGCGTCAAAGGGAAGGGGGCTCCCTAATTTACTGCTTATAAAAAGCCTTATAAAAATCTAGTTGCATATAAATTTGTTTGCAGATCTCCTGCTGAGTAAAGTGGTTTTAATTTCAAAAAGGTTCTGATAAAATCTAAAGATACCCCTAGGTGGCAGAACAGACTTTTACCGAGCCAGGACACCTATGAGACATAAAAGCCATGGGAATTTTTTAATTCAATAGCTCAAACTGAGGAGGAGCATGTTCACTAGCCCAAGTGCCCAATGAGTGAGCCGCAGGCCAAACTAGTACCCGACTATTGTTTAATCTGACAGTAAAAAGCAAGGCCTATGAATTAACAAGCTTTTTTTAACAATTGGCAAAAAACAAAAAAAAAAAAAACACACGCAACTAAAAACGACACTTACTTAAAGAGAACCAAAACTAATAAATAAGTAAGCCAATCTCAGCCATGCCATGCAAATTACTTAGGATGAAACGCAAAGGGAAGGAAAAAAAAGTCTGCACACATGTATGTCACTTCCTGTACTGACAGGAAACAATGACAATATCCAGACCGGTCTTCCCAGCCTAACTGATACCTCAGCTGTCTCCAGGTGGCTGGATCAGAGAGAAGAAACAAGCCGCCCCAAGAACAATGGTGACAGGGAAGCTGGCGAGCGTTAGTGTGTGGTAAATGCAGAACCAAGTGCCTTTCATTAGGCGGAACTAACATGAAGCTGATTGAATTGTTAAGGGCTATTAAAACCAATTTGGACGATGCAATCTAATAAAGCCAAGGCCCCCAAGAACGGCAAGCCACCCAACGGGAGCTCTGGCTGTCATCAGCAGAGGTCTGGAACGGCTAAATCACAAGGGGCCCGGGGGAGAGAGATAACCAATAGAACAGGCCCTTATCTGTCAGATTAGGCTGCTATGCCATGGCCGTCGAAAGGCCCAAGAGCTGGCCTAAGAGTCACTGCTGCAGGCTATGGATGAGATGCAGAATCCAGACCTCAGGTCCATCAACTGTGGACGTGGTGCATGTGCAAAAGCCACTGACACAATCAGCAGAGCTACCTGCCGGCTTGGTTTCTGAAAGAGTCATATTGTCCAGGCCACCATTAATGAACCTCAATGCTTTGCAAAGTGCCCAGAACAGGCCAGATACTAACTTGGAGCCCCTATATGACCACACACACACTGCAGCACATGTATGTATGTATGTATGTATTATTTATTTTTATATACACATACACATACACTTGCGGGTCGGGGACTCAAACCGGCGATCTTTTGATTACATGGTTGCGTCCCTAACCACTACACCACCTGCCTGCCCCTATAATATATTATATTTATGACCAGGAAGAAAATCAATCTGAGAACAAAACTGCTCCAATAAAATTAACAACAAGAACTAAAGATCAAATGCCCGTGTTTATTAGATGGGACCACAAAGGGGTAATTAAACAGAGGTGCTGGAATTCACCCTGGGAGACCTGAAACAAACAACAGTACACTACCCCAGCCACCATAAGGCTCACTCAATCCCAAGCATTACAAACTGTCTGGACTCGGACAAGCAAAACTTCTCTGACTCAAACCACAGCCAGAACGCCACCATCCCTAAGGAAAGAGGCCAATCGTCCACCCCAAAGATGGGCACACAGTTTTGCCAAAAGATCACAGTCTCTCTCCACTCTTTATGACGAGACTCATGATCGCCATGCTGGCCCACATTCTAATGGCCCAAACTGTATTCTGAAACATTCTGTACCCTTTTTTTTATTAGAAACAAGGTCAAAGGGGAGAAAGTTTTAAGACTTGACAGCATGACAGAAAGATGAGAGGTCAAAGTAAACAGCTTCAAAAGCACCCCGTCTAGGCCCGTGTTCCCGTTCACCTCCAAAACACCCAAAAGACTTAGCGATATGATCACCATTGCTGCAACATGCCAACATTCAGGTGTCACCAAGTTTTTTTCAATTTTTCCACCCACACCTGATATAAGAAGTAATCCCTTCCCGGCTCCATAAGGGGCAACACTTTCATCTCCCATGACGGAGCTCAGGGCACAGACGGACACTCGGGTGCCAGTTTGCTTTTCCATTGCGGGGCAGGCGGCAGGTGAGCCAGGGCCATGTAATCAATCACCATGACGACCAGCAGCCCTGCAAATCACCCAGGCGGGCGTTTAAACAGCGCTGACAGGCCTTGATAAATTTGGAAAAATCAAGGCCGCTCTGTGGCCCCACACTAGAGACATTGTTTCGCAAGCTGCCCGGTAGCAGTGTGGCCATTTTTCGGGACCCAAAGAAATGTGATTTATACCGGAAGCACTCATTCACGCAAGGCCACTGGGTTTAATGAGAAAAGGTCCCTCTCAAGCATGCCCAGTAAATCCTGGCAAGGCACCGACTTCAGTATTAAAAAGACAAATCCCAACAATTGGAACTACGTTCCCAAGGCGCATCCGGACTCTGAAACCAAAGCCCCCACGGCCCTGTGGGAATGCCAACGTTTCACCACACCTACAAACCACACAAGTGGGGTGGGGGGTGGGGCGGGGAGGATCTGAGAGGACTGTCGACACGGGACCAACACCACATGCACGACGCGCTAACAGAAACCACGATGCATCGCGAAGGTTTAAAAGAAAACAGTCACGCAGGAAGCCAAGAGCCCAATGTAGATAATTCTCACCCCCGGTGAATGTCAAGGGACACTAATGTCAGTCCGGGGGCAACAGGAAAAACCTGAGGGGGTGCTGCGCACGGAGGCCGGTTTTAAGTGTCAGAAACGGTACATTCTTGCGTGAAAACCAGCATAAAAGTTGCGCTCTTTCAGGACGTGGAGGTGAAGCAGAGGTTAAGCAGAGGTGAGAGATGCCCGAAGAGGGACACACGAGCACTGGGGGATACGGAGCTGGTGCGTAGTAACACCTCTCTCACTCACACTCTTTCGTCCCGCAAATTCCAGTGCGTCCAGCAAAACAAGGAGGGGATCCATCGCCATTAATGGATCAGGCTAGAATGCCAGCCTCAGTACAAGCCTTTGATTGTTTTTCACGGGACATCATTCAGACTTCTCTAATAGCCAGAACAGTGACAGGGAGCTTACACAAACACCCCTTTCACCAAACTGTACAGGGTGCCAGTGCTGGATCACAAAAGGTACTTTCTAAACAAGCAAATGCAGCTTCTAATTTCAGTGGGAAACTTTCAACAATCCCCAAACTGTAAACACAGACTTCTAAATTTCATAGTTAACACAAGCCAATAAAATCATTCATAAAAGGAATAAATTCTAGGTAAAGACCATTGACCCGCAAATAAAGTTTAAACTAAAAACTAAAGTTTAGAAAAAAGATTAAATCAATTTGTACTCTATTACATCATTAATACAGATTCAAAGCTGGTAATTGTTCTGTATATATTTAAACTGACTAACATTGTATTGACCAGTGAAGGGATACATTTCATTACCCAGAAACCAGGAGAAGGCATGAAAAATGAAATATCTACAGGCTGTTTCAGGTGACCTAGTCGTGCACCTCTGAAGGTCTTGCTGCCTGGGCTCTAGAGATGTCAATGAATTATGCAACAGCATACGATCCACTTAAAATCAGCCTCAGAATGACTTTGGATAATGTGCATCAGCACGTTTTTTTTTTTGTGCACCAATTATTGACAGTAAGACTAAATAAATAAAGTGTCGCCTTCAAAGAGGCACCAGAGGCCAGAAGGAAAGCAGAGAGCCACGGACCACAACGAAGGCCGTGGGGTCCATTCTGAGGGCTGTCCTCATCACAGGATTAGGGTCCCTGGAGCCTCTGTACGCGATCTGACGGAAGGAGACCTGCGGCTCCGCCAGACGGCACACCTGACACCCGAGACTCCACCCTTCTTCAGGTTTCCCTACTCATGAGCAGCTAATTATCTGTATTTTGAGAAGTGGTGGAGAGGACTTGAATCCCAGCGTTACCATGGCTACAGCCATATCACAGCACAGTAGTAATGGTTGCGAAACATTTTGAATATTGAAACGAATCCTGCCTCTATGTCGCTGAAAAATTAAAACAAAGTTTCGGCTCTGGCTGAAGCACTCTCTACCGAACGGAGTTTTGCGATGACTTAGCTGCACAAGTTACGGTTCATAGTATTTTGCGCTGAATTCATCACGCCCAGCCCCGCGTGACAGCACATACCATATGGAGCTCATTTCTGCAAGCGAGGAAGCTCACATTGAGCCCAGAAGGCCAGCACCTGGACCTGAAACACCCACCACAACCAGACACTGCACAGCTATTTGGCCCGGCCCAGCCCATCCCTCAATGCCGAGCTATGGAGTCGCAGCAGACTTCTGACCGCATCCTCGCATCAATGGCTCAAGCCCAGAACCGTCTTGAGGCCACACAACCGGCAAGTAGCCACAGAGCTGCACCCTCACAGCTGCAGGCAGCCCCAAGCTCAGTCTCCGGCCTCGATGCGTCAGCTCCAATCAGGACATTCTGCCGATCCCTAAGCAAAATAAAGACATCTGTACCGCAAGGGTCCGTCTTGTCTGTTAAAAGCATTTGTGGGCATGGCTCGACATTAGGATCAACAAACATCCAGAGGATGTGTTTTCCTTGGAAAACTGAGATCAACAACG
The DNA here is from genome assembly GCA_026780845.1 of Petrocephalus sullivani. Classification (NCBI taxonomy): domain Eukaryota; kingdom Metazoa; phylum Chordata; class Actinopteri; order Osteoglossiformes; family Mormyridae; genus Petrocephalus; species Petrocephalus sullivani. Next base: position 5,199,585 of record JAODKM010000038.1, read on the forward strand.
GTCATCTTTGTGATGGACACAGTCTGCCTGTTACTGCTTACAGCCAGGGCTTGGCTGCAGAATGCTAGCAGTTGCATGGTGGGTCCATCCCATCCCATCCCATGCTTTATCAGGTGGGCTGGGGAGGCAAGAGCTTTTAAAAAAAACACCCAAAGGAAAAGAATCACATCCCAGAAGATATTCAGACTAAGGAAATGCCTGTTAGCAGGATAACCAATACTCTTCTGGTCTTGGGTGCCACAGAAATCCCACGTGCATGGCAAAACTGACTAACCACAAAACAGTCAAAAATCTGCATTACGCCCTTGGCACATGTTTGAGCCTACATCCCCCTAACTTGGAGAAGTTTATCTACCAAAAGGACAGCTGACCCATCTCTATGGCTAGGAAAGCAGGGCTGGGCCCCATGGGGGGGGGGGGGGCGTTTTCGCTGGGGACCTCACCCTCATTCCTGCCTTATCTGTCCCCCCCCTAGCCCGTCCTATTACACAGTGGGAGCACCCACAACTTACAGGATGGCCCTGCTTATCTGCTACATCCTAGGGCCTGGGCCAGGATGACGCCCCCCCCCCACGTGAGATACGGGCCTTTCTTCCTGCAGGGTGTGGTGTCAGCTGTGGGCGGACTCGTGCTCCAGCATTTTCCCTGCTAGGCCTCCATGATCAGCACAGATCCAGCTAAGCACACGCCAACAGCTGCCAAAAGGGCCTTCCTCGGTTGTTAATCTTCCCAGACTCAACAAAACTAAAAAAAAAAAAACACAAACTGAAATGCAGACTATTATGCGTGTTAATTCATGCCTACAGCTGCAAATTAAGCTCTTGTCAATTCCAAATAAAAGGCAGTAAAAGTACACAATACAAAATTACATGGCAGACTTCCGGTCATCTAACTGAGGGGTGTGTTTGTTTCGCAGAAGTGAGATTCCCCTGAAACGCAGCTCACACAAACCACCGGTTGCTCAAGATTTCAGTCATAACACCCGTTGAGCAGGTGGGAATTCTGTAGACCTGCCCTCTTACATAAACGAGCCGAAAACAGCCTCATGACAAACGGGGAGGAGCAAACACGGCTACGAGGGAACCTCATTCTGGGAGAAAACAAAAACAGCACGGCACTAAAAGGGAGTAAACGAAAGAGAAAAACAAAAGGCAAGCGAGAAGCCCACGGACCTCTGGTTAACGGCGATACAAAGGTTTTACTACACAGAAGGCTGTGAATGCAGGGTGCCGGGATAGAAACCCCATCAAGCTGGACTTGGCCCGAACAAAACTTCAGCCTTGGTCAGGCAACCCACACCAGGAATGTGACAAGCAGACACACTGCTGAGAAGGTGGTAGTTAACCCTGACTCATTTTCACAGGGATATAGTGAGGAATTCTATTCATGTTCAGCGGAGCAATACTACAAACAGGTGATGTATGGTTTATTAAATAATGGCCAAGACATGCATACATGCACTTAAACACAGCAGAAATGAAGGCTGCCACATTTACCAAACTTGACCAGCACTGGATTTACTTCAAATAAAAGTCCATCTCAATAATACAACACTACATTCTTCTACCTAAAATTAAATTTCCTGGCAGTAGTTGGAATGACATGACCTGAACTTAAGATGCTACTGGGACCAGCAAACACACCATGAACGGAGCCCTTGGAGCCTCGGCGTACACAGATACAGAGACTGCTTTGAGTGCGCCAACGCCCACCGTCTGAGGCAGACCCCCCGCCGCGTCACTCGAAGCAGCGTCAACCAAACAAAGAAACACATTCCCGCATGCGAGACATACCACAAAATAGTTGGCTGGGCAGCGTGCGTGAAGAAACTGTGGACTGGTGTGGCCCTTTGCCGCCCCCACATCAGGAGAGGAGCCAGGGAGGACGGGCGCTGAATTTCCCCTTGGTAAGCAAACTAAAGGCAATAGGATAAGTGCTTTTTCCACAAGTGGACAGGCCTGCGATAATAAGCCTAATAAAGACGCAAAAACAAGCGAGCTGTGGAAAAGCATGACGAGGGAAACGCCAAGGGAAGCGGACAGCAGCTGACAAGACAAAGGGCATCCTACTCGTTCAGGACGCTCAGGCCCACCTGAGCACGCGTGGTGTACAGTGTTCAGAGGCACATGTGTTCTGTGTGACGGGGTCAGCACCCGATATGAACTGGGAAGACCACCGGTGTCTTGAGAGTGCTTTGACAGACAACACTAATGGTCTGGAGGGGGGGGGGGCAGGGAAGGCAGAGGGAAGCGACTGCTGGTGCATCCCTAGAGATTAATGAGGCCTGACACGCCAAGTCCAGAATGCCACCCTCAGCTGGTTATGAGATCCATCTTCTCATCTTGGTGTTCCATTCTCGCCCCCACCACACACACACCAAAAAGCAACAAAGCAGTGTTTGTCTGCAGTTCCAAATCCACCCAATAATAACCAAGACGCTTCGAAGGCAAAAGGGCTTCATGAAGACCCTGCTTCAGTCAATGTCATGTCGATCAAAACGAGAAAATCAGCTGTAAGGACAGTTACATAATCCTCTTAATGGCAACTATACTGGTCTCACCCCAAACAAATGAACAAGAAAAAAAAAAAATCACTAAAAGTACTAATGAATCAGTGGCACAAAAATCTATAGCCATGCACATGTACAGCCCGACCCAGAAAGAGGGTGGCCAGGGCTGAACTTTCAGGGCCAAATACATCTGGGAGATGTAGGACAGAGAGTGGGATAGAGTAGGAGCAAAGCATGGCTGCCATCTTGATAAGAGACCCCAGTGATGTCAGAGGCTACTGAGTTTGGCACCGTGGGACCAACCTGCAGTTCCATGCAAATAAAAGCACGGTGGCAAGGCTGTGCACATAAGAGGAATGGGGAGCGAAAAGGAAGCAGGGCACGGAGAGCGCATCAGCACTCGACGCGGGAGCCCTGCACACCATCAGCACCAGCGAGAATGATGACGAATGCACAGCGAAGCACAACACGACAAACGTGGGAGGATCACTCTTATAAATAGCAACCTTATAATTGCAACAGATCCATCGCTTTAAATACATTCTTAGCGGCCATACAAAAAAAAAAAAAAAAAAAAGGAGTGAAAAGCAGAGTAAGGTGTCAATGCAGAGTGAAAGACTGATGCAGTCCGGCACGTTAATTTTAGTTGGGCCCCTAAGGACACAAATTATAAAAAGCTGAGATTTAATACTCAAAATTCAGCTGCTTGGCACTGAGCATTACAGACAGGGGTACTGCAAGTAAAGGGCCCAAGGAATGTGTACGGTGAACGAGGACAAGGTTCCGAGCAGACCAGACCAAGTACTCCCCAAGAAGAGGCCGGGCCAGGCCAGGCCGCTGAAGCGGGGGCTCCATCTGCCAGGGGGCAGCCCCCCCAGGGCACCGAGCACCTGGTCACCAGCCTGTGCTTGTCTGGCAAAAGCTGACATCATGCCGGTCAGGGATTACGCCAATGCAGCGCTCCTAGATTCAAGTGTTGCAGTTACCCCATTTCAGGAGGCTTTCATTTAGCTGGGAGCTTAAGCAGGCTGGCATAATACGATCAGTCAGGTGCGGAAGAGGCCTTCAGTGACTCACATTTCTGACTCCAAAACGAAGCACATGATGCAGCCTGCAATCATCCAGAAACAGCTGATTGGATGGGACTAGCAAACCGCCAACACAGCAAAAGCTTTTTAAACAGGAAAAGGCGACCGATAACCAGGCTAAATAAAGCACACTATACAAATGGTTTGTTATGTCCATCAGGGAACAGAACAGCAAGAAGCATCTTTACATGGACAGCTTATTAACAAGCACACTGAACTATTTTTAACTGGATCACTTTGCTTCTAGGTTTCATAAGAAAATAGACTTAATAGATATTTCAGTTATTTACAGGACATTTATAGCGGAAGTATAGGAACAACAGGTTTAACTTCATAGCAGTCAGTGAACAGAATAAACAATAAGACTGGGAAAAGTGTCTATCAATGCACAAAGGGCCAAATATTTATATAACCATGCATCTCCCACAACCACATATTCTGTAAAGGGTCATTCAGCCGTGAGCCGACCCCAAGTAGCTGGGGACAAGGTACGTACAGGAAGTGTACCGCCTCTGTATTCTTCCCCATTTACTGCGATCCGAGTACAGAGGAGTTCCATCGGGAAGTGAGAAAATGCTGAGTGAGGTGGTAGGTGCATTCGTGTTAATAAAAATGTACTTCAAAACTCATCATGAACAACACCGGTGTTGTCTCATCTCCTAAGCTCATAAAACGTCATGAAGATGCTCTGATATGGCTTCTGTAAGTGGGTTATTGGTTAATAGTGCTGGGACAAAGTGTCAATGTAATTGGCATAATGGCGAATACAGAAATATGTCGATGCATCCAGTTATCACAAAATCTGAAGTGAACAAAATGGCAACCTGCACTACTTTAATAATACTTTACTAATTTAAACTTTTGCTAATCAGCCATTTATTCCTGAACTGGAATATATTAATTTCTTTGAACAGATTTTTAGTTTGCATATATTACTGCACTTCATTAGACACTAAAATGTCCACATTCTGATGGTGCTTTCGGCATTTGTTCGATTTTTTCACGAGAAAATCGAAATTATTAAATCAGGTCATTTAACAACTTAAATCATTAGATTAGTCGACTAATCAAAGTAGCTATTTGATTAATTGATACAAAAATAATTGTTCAGGGCAGCCCTAATGGTTAAGGACTTGGACTTGGACTAAAAGAAAATTCCCAGTCTCAGGAACATCCCAGGAAAGGCTCAGCTATCATACCACTTATGTTAGCTTCAGTAAGTACACACCTATATGACTTTGGGAAGCAAGCCATGCATCATACACTGCTTTGGACAAAATAACTTGAGGGGGAGGAGCAGAAGAGGCAGCCAGCCAGCCTGCCTTCATGGGGCCACATCTCATCCTCTCCTCCGGGGTTTGTTCTTCTAAGGATATGTGAAAGACAAACACTGTTGCTCGACAGATTGCTTGCACACGCACCAGTGACCATCAGGCAGCAGCCCTGCTCAGCTCCACTTTGGCACTGAAAACTCAGGGGAGGCGGGGGCAACCTGTAGCAGAGGTGGACACCACAACTGAGCCAAAGTGCGCACTATGAACTGCTGCAAGCTGGGCGGCTTCGCAAACGTGCAACGGATGAAAAACTGACCTCAGGAGGAAAAGCATGCACTAAGTGAAATGTAAATGTCTTGGGAAGTATCAAAGAAAACATTTTGGATAAAATGCTTTCATTTCCTCCAAGAAGTTAACAACTATATAGGACAACACAAAGATTCAGATCCAGGTACCACTTCTAGGCTTACACACCAGTGAACAGCATTAGCCAATGGGGGGGGGGGGGGGGGCAGAGCCGGGGGGGTGTTTAAAGAATTTATGCGCTATACCCAAACTGTTTTCAGATTAGCCTAGAAAGCCTATAGAGGTTGCTGACAGTATATGGATCGACACTTTCTACTGGGAAACAACCCACAATTAGTAAAAGGAAGAATCTAAATGGTCATAAAATACTCATCTTATTGGCTGAGAGGCTGGTATGAGAAAGTTGAGAAGACAGGTCAACTATTATGTCACTATAAGCAAGGAGAAAAATGTCACTGCCCATTCCACCTTCGCCTGCGTCAAAAAAAAAAAAAAACTGTCAACACTATAGAGATACCAATAACTTCCGGCTTAAAATGTGCTGCAAACCTTGACTGAAATCGAAAATAGTGGAACAGCAACATGGGGCTTTGAGTTATCATAGCTCATTTTCTAACCTACTGAAGCATAAGCAGTAAAGCTGCACCATCAAACAGAAATAGCAAAGCCCAACAAAGCATGAACCCAACCAATCAGAGGGTCAAATCTGGGCATAAAATCCTTGCGCCACATGGACCTCCACTCTCCCGACACATACAAGCTACTTTTTATGGACTCAAGATACAAGGCAACAATAGAGCAAGCATGAAGGAACAATTCCAAAAAGATGCAACAAAGACCACTGCAAAAGACAGAATATTAAATTTGGGACGGATGTGATATTTCCCTCTCTGATCTGCCAGCTTCGTAATGAGAATCGATACCTCAATGGATGGAAAAATGCTGTTTGGGTTGTTCTGGACTCTTAAATAGCTGGTATTTGGCAAAACTCCAGTCATAAGAGGTTCATTGTCAGCCATTACAATTAGTTGTGTGAATTTTAAAATATTTACACCCTCCCCCCAACACACACACTAACCTACTGGTTCAAGCATTAAGACATTGTGATAATTAAACTCAAGAACAACATTTTCCTCTATATCCCAAACTATTCCATGTGAAGTGATGCAAAACATAAATCAGACCAAAAACACAGCAAGATGCGAAAAGACATGCAAACAAAATCCCTTCTACCTGGAAGCTCCCAGCTCTGCGATTGGCTGATTCTAACAATCCTAGTGGTTTACTTAGTCACCCGAAATTGTCATCAAAGGTAGTCAAGGCGTTAGTATTGCCATGGCACCTCTTTATAGTACCTATGGCAAACCGAGAGCAAATGAAATAAATACTGTGTAAAGGCAGCAATGCCATTTGTTACTTATGGGGCCTGCAAACATTTTAAACAGTGATAGTATATTTAAAAATACACAGCACTCTTGAGATGTACAGCAATTGTAATATTTATCTTTGCAAAAAAGACGAATTCATACGAACGGGCAAAAGCTATCCTACGCATCAGCAGGGTTTGATTAAAGTAATGAGCATGAACCACTTGACATCTAGTCAGAACCTTTAGCCGGCAAGTAGGTGTTACCATAGAAATAGGGTTTTTAATCCTTTAAAAACGACAGAAAACCTGTAGGAAAGAGACCCATAACTCCAAAACAAGTTAATCCCCGATGAGTAATTGCTTTTAATCAATTCATTTGTTTCCCTGTCAGCTTAAACAAAAGTTCAAGCCGTGGGTTGGAGACTGGAGGGACTCCACAAGGTTTTTGCAGTTTTATTAAAACCTCTCCACTGGGCTAAGGCAACTCCTAAATTCCAAATAGCTGAGTGCTGACGTCCGCTGGGAGACCCGCAAAAGCGAGCCCCCCACACCCAGTATTGCACAAAAACACAAACACCCAACCCTAAACCCATGCATCCCCCATTGATTAAAATGTACTCTTTTCATTTTACTGGTCTCAGAAGTGCCAGGTTTTATAAAAGCTTACGATCTCACTCAATATTTATGCACAATTCTCCTTTCTACGGTTATGCATCGGTTATTTTAAGGGGATGCGCATCGTATCCTGCACGTATATAATGCACTGCTCTGGGTTTCTGAAAACATTAACTTGCTTGATTTAGTATCCAGTGTGCCCATTACACATAATAATTGCTTATATGGCGGGATAAACAGCCATCACTATTAAACCGGGGTTCAGGGGATTACAACGTCCATTTACACCAACCCTAATTAGATGCTACCACAATTAACAGAGAGAATAGAGATCGTGGTGTGCTTCTCGCCGGCCAACTGTATGATCAGGTTTATGTACATCACTGAATTTCCATGGACTTCAGAGACGTCCTCTGAAGGGGCACCAATTTAAATAAATATGACGCGCTGTTCTCCCGTTTTAAAGATCTGAATAACAAAACCGATGCCCGTTAATTCGTCGCCGTAGGCTGGGCATCTAATCAGTGCATCTGTAATGAAGCCATTTAACTCAATAGTGCCTGGCCGGTCGGCTAGGAGACCCTTCTGCTGCTCTGTACAGACAAACTGGAAGTGACAAACATAACTGATACCCGAGTGTCGAGGTCGATTTGCTATCTGCTAGGGTCGCCTCCCCCATTACGGGTGCGCGCCTGCACCGACCATTTCCTGACCAGTAAAGACAAAAAAAAGACAAATTTGGCTGCAGGTGGCTTCCCACCTAAAACAGACCACTCGCCATATGATTAAATTTATTTCAGATTCAGCATTCTCCCAAGCCACCTATTTTTCTGGCTTCCCCCTCCCCAAAAAGCTGATTCTGATGCTGATTTATTGGCCAAGGCTCCGGTTTATCGCGGTGCCCTCGGTATCCTCGGTATCTTTGGCAGGACGGTGCCCTCGGTATCTTTGGCATCTTCGGTATCTTTGGCAGGACGGACGTGCAGCAGGAATAGGAGCAGAAAGAGCGCGGGCGGCACATATACGGACAATGAGGCACGGCGTGCGCGACGGGGGCCGAACCGGGGCCGAGGTACCGGGGGACGTGGGCCGCCGGGCCGGGGGGACGGGGAAGCGGCGATTAGCCGTTAGCACCGGCGCCTAAGCCCCTTAAGTGGCTCGGATTTCGGCTTATCGTGCGGCCTGGGGACCGGGAGAGCGGGCCTCTCCTCGCCGCCGTGCGGACGCCGGAGCCGGAGCGGTTACCGGGGCTCCTCTCTCTCTCACGCCGGCAGCCGCAGCCGAACCCGAACCGCGCCGCTTCCCCCGGACCGCGCGGCCGCGGCCGGGCCTGCGGCTCCCCGGACTCACCTCCGTCGGCTGGCTGATCTCGAACAGGTCGAGCCGGTTGGCGTTCCAGTGGTTAATGATGTCGGCCAGCTTGCGCCGCTCCTCCTCCCGGCTCCCCGACATTCTCGGGCGTCAGTGCGCGCTCCTGCCCGGGGAAAGGCGTCCCTTTGTCCGCGACGGAGACCTCGTGTCCGGGGGACGGCCGAAGACCATGCGCTGCGGTACGCGAGCGGCTCCCAGCGACGCGTCTCTCCGCCCGCTGCCGACGCTCGTCGTTAGGCGCTCCTGCCGTTTCCGTGTTCCCTCTCTTTCTCTTATCTCTCTCTCCCTCCCTCCCTCTCTCTCTCTCTCTCTCTCTCTCTCTCTCTCCCCGGGAAGAGCCGGCTACGTCTGGTTCGGCGCGTTCACGCCCATCTCCGCGAGCTGCCGTCGTGCACACGCACAGCGCTATTCGTGCCTCTCCCTGTGGTCCGCGTGTGTAATGAATAGGTCCCATTCTAACAGACGTCGTTTAAAAAAACAACACACACACACACTTTTGTGCATCTTTACTACACACATGACCCTCATAAACCAAACAAGACGCTTATTAATAAATGCATGACGCTTATTAATATATGCATCTCGTATATGTAGTGTATCACAACAGACTTGCTATAATAATTGATTTTTTTAAATGAATATATTCATTTATTTAAATAAATTCCCCCCCCCCCCCCTTTAAGGTGACTGCAGTGGAAAAACATGTGTTATATGTCACACCGCCTTGTCATTGTCATCAGAGAATAGACCCCAGTGCAAGCATTCCCTCTGCAACTGACAAATGCCAAAGGTAGACGTATTTGTGTCACAATACTTATATTAACCAGCATATTAAACCAATTATAATTCTGTTGTCAGCCAGACCTAGGTGACAAGTACTGAGTCAAGCAAAACTGAGTGGAGCAATAATTCATTTTTACCAAATTATTCATAGACACTTTTATTTAAAGCGCCTTACATACTGCGGAACCACAGAAGGTTAAGTAGCTTTTTAAGGGCACAGCAACAGGTCTTATCTTAGGACTGATGAACCGGTTGTGGTTGGGCCTTTAACTACTATGATCACTCAGTCACATTCGTAAGAGCCCTTTAGTCATACAGCAGGGAGCAGCATTGGAGCACTCACAATCAGAGCATCATATTAAACCAAAGAATCCTAGCCTTGATTGGCTAGGGCAGTGCAAAGCGAGTTCAGTATGTCATCCGTTGCAAGCCTGTCCTTGAACCCACTCCATGCCACTTCAGCCCGGAGAAGCCTTTATCATGCTGCCAGCATGCTGACGTTTGCTGCTGTCTTATAAAAAGAGCTTCAGGACAATTTCAAAAGTGCATGTTGAAGGGGAACTGGCCTGTGAACACGCTCTCTGGGAATTACGCAAAGCAAAATGAAGTTCAGGGCATCAAATAGTGAAATTAGTCGGGACGCAAAGACTGTCAATGACTCTGAGACAGTGACGAAGCATCACTTTATCTCCAGAGCTTTGCATTGTGTGCGTCCAGGCCGCCTCTCCGCCCAAGTTTATGGATGTGGCTCCATTTCTCATGGGGTTTACAGTGTTGGGCAGTGTGCCCAACCCACAGCCAGCCCTGGAACATGTGCGATGGAACATCGCAGATGTTTCCTGTTCCCTGTGAGTGACATTTTATTTAGGGTGTCCTTGGGCTGGGAATTATGCGATTTAGTATAGACAGAGTGAAAATGGTACGTTAGCAGGCATCTTTAGAGGTGTTGCAAGAGTCCGTGTGGATTTTTTTATATGAAGACCCACTTTAAGATTGCAAAGCGTTTTTCAAAACATTGTTTTTTTTTATCAGATTGCACAATATAGAAAATGAAATAGTTAATAGATGTTCCTTGAATGAGAAGGTACAAACATTGGGTGACTTTCCGATTCACTGAAGCTGTCGGCAAGGCACTGTAGTCTACATAAGTAATGATTTTTACCTTGGTTTACTCCAGTTGTGCAATAACAGGTAGTCAGGCTGATTGATGTCTTTACATCGCTCATAGTGTATACCTGGATGGTTCTGCTTTGACGCACCGGTGTTCCATCCAAGGTTTACTCAAGCCTTGCTACCTAGGATAAGTTACAGGCCCTCTCTATGAGCCTGATCAAGATAAGCAGTTAGAAAATTGATGGATATTTCAACGTTCTCTTCCCCAAGTAAAGTGCAACCCCCCCCAGAAAGAAAGAAACGGAAGTATTTTCATATTACAGAGGTCTTGAAAGTGTTGCAGTGCAAATGTTGCTATTTTGTGTGAAAATACATCATCCCAAAAATGGCATCTCTAGAAGGGAGAGGCTCACACAGACGAGTTGCACATATCATGTCCGCCCACCAAATCAGCTCACGTCCCAGTGAAGGTTAGAAGAATACTCTTGGCCTGGCTAAAAATGGTTCAGTGGCAGCAGCTTGATGTTTGTGGAACATGAAAACTGTTTGACTTGTGATCTAGCGGTAAATGAACCGTGCTGCAAAGTGAGGGATGGACATTTCCTCCCTCAATCATGGATCACTGAAAGACTTCAGTCTTCAGAGACGCCCAGAAGGGCAAAATCAAGGAGTGTCCATGGACATGGAAGGAGATTAATCAGGAGAATGACATAACTATATTTATACTCTACCAGTGTCCTGTGAGACCTCACACAAAAGCCTGGTTCTGTCCTATCTTTTTTCGTCAAATCAGTGACACTAATTTGTTTCCTGCCAGTAAAGGTGCCTGGACATAAATATTTGCATTGGCAGAGCAAGGATTGGATGATTAACTTGGCCGTCATGTACCTGACACACGAGGTACCATTAATGTTAGCCTCTGCCAGGTGCATCCTTTGCACACAACATGCACAAAAATGATGGATTCTTTATAAAAATGCTTTGGACTGCGCTGTTTCACGCAAGTAGGTTACTGAATGACCCTACACCCTGGCTCAAGGACAGGAAACATTTAAAGAGACAATGGTTTCAAGGCATGGAAATTTAAAATGGTAAGAGTAATTGCAACATAGTCTTCAGAACACAATTTGATTAAATTGTATTATTATGGCAAGTAAGTTTTATTTAAGCTGTTATTTTTAAGTACATAGAATAAGAGCTTAATCATTTAATTAAAAAACTAGCAAAACTGCTAAAGGATTCAAAGGTACTTTAAAAGCAAGTTTGTGTCTTGAGACAGATTTTGCTGTTTCTTGGAAAATTCCAAAACTGAATCAAGTCCATGCATTTTTGGAAAGACGGCAACGTGCTGATGTTTACGGTTTTCTTGATGCACTGTTTTCACAGTTGCTCAGAACCAGTTAAGATGAATGTTCTGCACAGTTCAGTAACTTTCAAAAATCTCTGACTGTAGGCCCAAGTTTCAGTGCCAAAAAATGATAAAAAATTCCAAATTGCATAAGTTGCGCTTGTAAATCTGTCGTGAAAGTCCTGTTATCAGTTAAATTGACTGCCAGAAATGACCGGCGGCCCTGTGAACTGTTACATTAAGCTCCTTAATAGTAACGATCGTTTTGGCCACAGATGTCCTGTTATCACTAAAGCCTGTAAAACACCAACACATATATTTTGGATATGCTGACTATAAGAAATCACACTCATTCTGAAAACCAACTGCTCTGAAATTTTATGACACACTGTGTGTCAGTGCTGGCACTGTACGTTGCTGGCAGGAGGGAAACTCATCTGAAATCAACCTGCATGTTACATGATGCATCAGGGAAGCAGGTAGGGTGATTTAGCCAGAAGATTCCTAGTTCAAGTCCCTGGAAAACCCTGCTATTTATTCTTGAGCTGCTTAACCAAAATTTCTCAAATAAAACATCCATCTTCCATACCATTTATTAGTATATGTACTCACTTGTAAACAATTGTAAATTTCCAGGTCACTGAAAAAAATTGGATGGCTAAGAATAACTACAATGTAAATGCATCTGTCAGTTAGTGAATTTTTTTCTGGAAGGCTTTCTTAGATAAAAGGTAAAGTCAGAATGCTTATTTACTGCTATCCTGATATTTCTGCCAAATATTGTAACTGACAAAGAAAAGTAAATGCATGAACGTTATAAGCTAAACAAAACGTACAGTTCTTAAAATAAAATAGTTTTAACCTCTACGTATTTAGTTGTGTATATAAACGGCACAGATAATTTAATTGTCATATACTTACATGACAGCGAACAGAAAGGGGAATCGTGTTTTGCATTACTTGGTCAGTTCCCAAGGCAACGGTGTACGGGAGTACATGATGAGTGTTTCTGGGATGTGATAAGATTTTAATTTGTAATCAAAAATCCGAAGAAACTGGCCACAGCAGTTTCTCATCACGTACACATTTCTACAGTAGAAAACGATGACAAAAAGTATTGTACTAATATGAGTGTCTCGGTCAGATTTTCATAGTTTTAGGCCAAAGGCACAAAGAATATTCTAGACAGGATACACAGGTAAAAAATGCAGGTATTCTCACGGTCCTCTCAAATTGCCATGTGGTTAAACACGTTGCTTTGCCAAAAATAACATACTTGAATCATTCCCAGTCTTGCAACTCATACAGGTTCCACTGCCCCAAGAACTGTATTGTATATTTTATTAATAGACTGAGATCTGCTTTCATATCAACCAGCCCATTTTTAAAATTGAATTTCCATATAAGAGAACCTAGACTTTCCTCTGCATGTTTATGAAGAAAATAATGTGGAGTCAGGAGTTACCAAAAACTACTGAGGGAGCCTAAGGCAGCGATAAGATCTCCCGAAACCGGAAGTGGCAGAGCACTCCGGTATTATGGTTTCCTGCTGCGGTTTCTGTGAGAGAGACAGACTTAATGCTGACCACGTATGCATAAACATGTCAGTAAAATAAATGTGTCATATGCGTGGTCTACACATTTTGGAATAAATAAAAATACATACATATGTGTTTAAAACATTACTTGAATACTCAATAACAACATCAGCTGTAAACATTTAATGCACCATTTAAGAAGCATTAAAAGCTAGGACTTGCTATCATTGTTTATACTTTACAGTTATGCTAATTGAACTATTGATTTCCCTCTGCAAACCGGACAAAGAATTTCCCGAGAGGTTTTCCATTTTTTGACGATTTATTCAAATCTACATGAATTAAAAAAGATCAGCTTTTTAAAAAGCCTGACTTTTTGTAGCTCTCCAGCATGTAGGGCAAATGTTTCACAAGGCATGGCGACAGCTTCCTCCTATGGAGAGCTGACTGAGCGCAGGGCAATACATTATAGGGTCATGGAAGACGCAGAAAGATTTTAGTAGTAAAAAAAACCTGGACCCGTAAATAAACGGTTTACGGTACAGCTACCGGCATTCATTTTACTGTTTTAACTGTGAACCATTTTAATGACGTCAGATTGTATAATCGTCTAAGCGATTAGATGTGACGTAATGCAAAGTGACGTGATGGACGAGGAGCAGGCTGCCTCCCCCACCGTGACTGGTATGGATTATCTCACGGGCACAGCACGGACAATTGGAAATCAATCAGGGACCACAAAGACTAAAGTATTCAATGGAACAGGGCTGCTTGGCTGCTAATGGGGATAGATAAGGGGCCGTATATCGGCGGCGTAAAGCGTCCACGTCCTGAGGCACAGCCCATTTGTCCCATTTCTTTCACATGCTCAGAAGACCTTAAACCGGGCTGATAATGCAATTCCGGAGGCCGGCGAGAATACTGCCGGCTCGGGAGTGTGTTCCAGGCCACCTCTACGTCCTGAGCGGCGGGGGATCGGTCAGGTGCGCGGGGGCTGTGCCCCGGAGCGCTTTTCCGGCACGATCGCTTATCGCGGCTACAAGCCGGAAATTACGGTTTATCCGCAGACGAGCTCTTGACCCAGGACTGAACTGTCAGCAAAACTAGCAGCGGGACTGCATCGCTCATCACCGAAGTGACAGGCGTAACTTTTGATATTCTGAGCCCCCCTGTTCTTTATCGGTACAATGAACAAGAAACGAACAATGAGAAGTCAGTCACATGCCTGCCTGTGGTCATGTGACACCGTTCTTAAATTACAATTGCTCCATTATTGTTTACCATATACCTACGAAACTAAGACAGGTATGAGCCAGCCATTTAGCGGATAACATAGAAAAATAACAAATAACTCACGATTATATAACATTTTTTAAAATGTAAAATTTAAGTGAAAGTTCAGCAACGAGTTAAACACAATGGACACTTCAAATCCAAAGAAGAAATTCCTGAGTCTAGTTCTTTAATAACTCAACTACTGCTCTAAAAGAATATATATAATCTCTTAAGTTAAAAGCCTATTTTAATTATTGTTTCCCCTAATCTAATATCACATGGCTACTGAGCAAAAAACTGTTGCAAATTAGTATTGGATTTTACTCCCAAAGGAATATGCATTGGAAAATACTTATTGCTTTTTTCTTACATATTTTATAATATTTCCTCATTAATCTTGTTTTCTTGTTTGATTTCAATTTGCAAGATTTTCCTTCGAGCTGAAATATGTTTCAGGCTTGGATATTTGCACTTATTCCGAAGAGCCCACAAGTGCTGTACAGATCCTGACATCACTATCCATATCTCAGCCACTGCCTGACTACTGAGAATAAGATGACCCTGTACTATACACACATCTATCTTTTTCTCTTAAAGCATTCAATAATTTTTATATAGGTGCCCCAAGAGTCCTGAGCATGTCTTCCTGCTGGACTGTTTCCAGAACTGATTTTTCATAACAGACACTCTGCAATCTCTGCTTTTGAACATTTCATACTGATGCCAAGGACAATACACAATTTGTAGGTCTGTCAGCTGTTGCCCGGTGCCTCTCTACATTTCCTGAGTGTTCTTAATGTTGTACTTTCGGTCATTGATTTGCGAAATGATTAATTGGTCATTGTTGACACACCATTGGATTACAAGTGCACTTCCCTAACTCTTAGGCCGCCACTATAGTCTTATTAAGTTGATGCTTTGTTATAAGTTGTTCTGTAGCGCTTGCTCCAATATTGCTGACACTGTACCTGGGCTGTCACTGGAAGTTCCGCCTGGCTGCACTTATGCCTAGCTGACTCCTTGACAGCATGGGTGTTTCTAAAGTGCTATTTGCCTTAGTTGTATGTTGCTTTGCATAAATGCGTCTACTAAATAAAAGCAAAAAATGAATGTAAAGAATGCAAATATCGTAACTGTATTATTAGCAAGCATGTTCTTGCTAAGTTGCCTCCCAGGAATAAACTTGGGGGTGCCGAGAATCATGGGATTGGTCTCATTTGGTGAGGATGCAACCAATGCGTCTTTGATATTGGGACTGGGCAAGAGCAGCATCCGGGGATTCATACCATCCTCTGTACTTCTCTTCTTGAGTATTGGAACTGTACTTCAGCAAGGGATGCTGACATCAAACAGGCACGAGAGAACACGAGAATGGATATTAAGTATGCATCTTGATAAACACCTTTTGACTTGCACTATATGTACTAATGCACCTTCACCTGCACCTTATTGTGGTGTCCTACTTGGGGCTTCTCCTCATTCCCATCACAGTGGAAAGTGCACACGAGCTGTATATAAGAATCCCAGGGCCTTGGTCCCAGTTCAAAATCAGGAGGAATGAATTTCCGACGTCAAAAGTTTTCCTGCCATACCGAGGAAACACGACGGGGAAACAGGGACGACAGTGTGAGACTGAACATCTTTGTTTCCACGTCGCGGCCCACCCCTGCCATCTGTAAGCAATAGAAGAGGAATCTAGGCAGACTGATTAACAGGGAGATGCACCCTACTCTCAACTCCCACACAGTTATGAGTCCGGGACAAGGCCGAGAAGCTCACACGATCTGGCGGGTCTGGATGTGGTCCGAGCACGAAGGAGAACGACCGTCTTCAACTCACGTCAAACACCGAAGGTCTTCCTCTGAAACCCAGAACTTTCTGAAAGACCGCTGCAGTAATACCACCTGAAAGATCAATCGCAGTTTAGTCCTGGCTTGTTATGACCATAGAGGAGACAGATAGCTACATTGCCCTTGTGCTCCGTGAGTAACATTCCAATATGAGTGATTTGAGGCTTGGGGGTACAGCACCCTAGGTCAAATTCTACGCTGAGATGTCTTTGATCATTTCTCACACGGGTCGTCGTGGAAAATCAGGCATGTCGAGAAGGAAACCATCCAAAAGATCCCCACCTCATGGCAAGGGCAGCTTAACTGTTCGGATTTTGAGGCGTGACCATGCAAAAATGTGTTTCCATGGCAGAGGGGCCCCACAATGCTTTGCAAAAACATTTAAGTTCAATTATTATTTCCACAGCTGAGAGTTCTCAAGGCACTCGCAATGATCGTGGATATTATTTCAGGAGGTGTGGAAGGGTTTCAGGACTGTTAATGTAGCAAATAAAATAAATATTTTATTTAAAAACAGATTCCATTTGTTGAGCCAAATTATATTTTCTCTGATTTTATCACTCTAACAAAAACTAAGAACTAGACTGTTTAAAAACCGGTTTTATTGTCACGCTATATGCATGAACTATGAAAACTATTTTAAAATTAAGAATCTGCAGGTGTCATTTACATTTTGTTTGTTTTCGTTTTGATTCCAAACACGTGGGATTAGATAAAAAGTGTCCCCTCCTCAGTTTGTGCGTCGCTCTCAGATTGATTCTATCTGTTGGCTTTTCCCCATTCAGCTGTTGTTATCTTTTTTGATAAATTTGAAGGGCGCGGATGCCATCATTAAATCAAATACATTCGCCAGATGTTGTAAAAAGACTGGCCAATTTGTTGCCAGGGAAGAAGTCGTACTGCTGGATAATTTTCAGTACCAGTTTTTAAAAGCAGACAATAGTCACTTATGAGATGACCCACAGAGTACGCGCAAAGGCACAGCTACCTGTTCATGATGTATGGCAGTGCTTCCCAACCCGGTCCGCAGTGGCCCACGCCAGTCCACGTTTTCCCTCCCAGCTCCCGGCTCCGTGCCGCAGCCCACCCCATGGCCTGGGAAGCACTGCTGTGTCCTTAATGCTATACTTCAGGTGCTGTGTGTAATTTGTTCTCAGGTTCTAATCTGGTGTTTGCTCTGGCAGCTCTTCACCTCCTCTAGGAGGACCACCCCCCCCAAAATTACTTTTTTGCACACAGAGGGTCTTCCACCCCTCCAAAAAATGTTTGTGGTGTAAAGCTTGCACTTCATGCAAATGGGGCCATTGTTTCTACTGCTCTGCCTTTTCCGTCCACGCGGATTAATGAAGGTTTCTGTTTTATTAGATGTGGGGGCTTCTGGGTTCCATGGGCTGGAGTGCAGGGTAAGGGGGTCCGGGGATGGATTTGAATGTTTTTAACCTGATAGATTTCATACGTTGGTCTGAGGAGCCCTGTAGAACCTAATTATAAGAATTTCTCCCTGGGCAGAGCTACGTCAGACGTGTGACTGATCTAACTGTGAGATGATGCTGACCTAAAAGAAAATAATGTGAGGCAGGCACCGGGCCGGCACCACCACCCAGCCCGCAAGGATGTTCCCAGGCTGATGATGTGCTCAGCAGCGCCCCCTACAGGCCCAGCCAATGGCTGCTTTCAGAAACCTTCCAACCCTTCGCAACGTCCAGTGGGAATGGCCAAGCCTGGAGTGAACCACTCTATGACAGTAATTTGTTTCCCCCAGTGGAAGTGAGATGGAGGAGTCTGTAGGGACCTGACCGCTGAAATAAACCAATCAATATGCACATGAAAGCAGAGGCCAAAGCAAACACACAATGTGGAGGGGATGGGCTCAGACCTGCTCTATTCCCAGAGGTGGATAGTTCAGGTCCAGAAAGTAAAAATCCAGACCAAGATTTTGTTTCAGCCAAACAGTTGAGTGCTCTGTGACTGGTTGGTGGAAACAAAACTTTGGTCTTGCTTACTTCCTGGAGTTGAACTTTTCACCGCTGTCTATTCCTAGGCTAAGCATTCCTATATTGACTTGCTAAGATGTTGGTGTTATCAATGAGCAACTGTTCATAGTAAAAAGCTACTATCTCTCCCTACCTACAGCATTACTTTCTGAGAGCACATTTAACCCCCCCCTTGTGGCAGGCTGCCCGTGCCGGTCCTGCTTGACGTCTTCTATGGTGAGTAAGGAGGCTTGTGTCATGCTGTAAGTCTGAGGATTACAGTGATGCCCAGTTGCTGATGGCTGCTTTCAAACAGAGAGACTCCACAGGGGGAATAGCACACTCAACAGGAACAGATTTACTGCCAGGTGCCAGTGTAAAAATAATGAGATTCTAAATGCATTACAAAAAGGGGCGGGAAGGTGATAGCTTACACATCTCTAATAGTGGTCTCGTGTACTGCAAAAGGTCATAGTAGAGATAGCAGAGCTCTGGAGTATGACCCCTTGGTGCCCCGCCCCCCCCAGCAGACGGGCCTCTCCCAGCAGGCCGGCAGTGCGTGTCGATCTCCGACGTGCTGTTTCGCTTGCCTGAAGCAGGCCTTTTCGCGATCAGCGGCCTGTATCTCTCCTGTGCTCCCATGTCCCGTCTCCAGCTCACTCTTATCAGGCCTGCTTTCGTTACACACAGACTCCGTCAAGGAAAACATGATAGACGGATATAAACATTCGCTGCTTTCGCCTTCCTTCAAACCAAACAAGCACTACTGTTAGGATAAGATAAACCGTAGTATAATATTATACTATTGAAGTGTTTAAATGTCACATGTCAACAGTTTTGGCACAAAATGAACAGTTTTTCCCCCTTGGGTATGTAGTTAACCGGAAGTACCACCCATTCACTTGATAACAGCATTATACTTTGAAATACAATGCTGTTCTCTATCTGTACATTTACGCCTTGTGCCTCTGTGTGACTGATATACACTTGCATGATAAATCTCAAGCCTGCTGTGACTTTGGGTTGGATGCTTTCCTATATCTATGGCACAAGAATGCAGAGAGAACGCTATCACACGTACGGTATTTTTCACCCATTAAATCTATCCTTCCATCAATCTTCCATCCGGTTACCCAGCACAGGGTCTTAAGGAAGATTGGGGCTTATCCCAGGGAGTGTGTCCAGTACAAAAATGAGATGATGCCTTATTTTCCATTCGCATATGCACAAGCACATCGGCACGCTTACTCTCACATCTCCCATCGTGCGCTCTTCTGAGACACATGTATACAGCTGAAAGTGAAGCTTGGGGCTCAGTGTAATGTGAGTGTTTATATGGGGCCTCTGCTGCATCGGGGGGGGGGGGGGGGGGGGGGGCTTGGGGGTGGGGGGGGGGGGGGTTGGGCGGGGGGGGGGGGGGGGAGGGCGTGGCCTGGATACTGGCTACCCGGTGGAGGCGGTGGCAGCCCAGGATG
>JAODKM010000038.1:5228487-5257787 GCA_026780845.1 Petrocephalus sullivani
TGAGGAAGGGGGGGGGGGGGGGGGGGGGGAGGGGGGGGGGGGGGGGGGGGTGGGGGGGGGGGGCGACCGCTTTCCCCAAGGCCCTGATGGGGGGGTAATCCTGCCAACTCCAGCCAGTCAAATGTCATACACTGGACACATTTCTGATGATATGCTGTTTTTAACACATTAAAAGTATTAATTTTATTCTAGAGTAATTTCATACAATTGCTCTTGGAATATTTTAGTCCATAAACCAAAATAAACACTTTTATTATTCTCCAAGTACGGTCCTCTTTCAATGAATACTGAAAAAATATAAGCAAAACATTAGCAAACATCAAACCATCAAACAGATCCAAACCAAACTTAATTTTATGAATATGTAATTTTTGAATTTAGATCCAAAGAACTGGGTTGTCCATTATTAAAATTTGATCTAAATAACGGATAACCTAAATTGCCCATCCGTCCTCCAACCACTTATCCAGTACAGGGCCGCAAGGGGGCAAAGCAGGAGTGAGCCATGGAAAGGATATATATACACACATGCTAAGGGAACATTATACCTCCAGTCTGCAAATTCTACCCTGGGTAACCCGTATTTCTTGAGACTGAAAGTGGGAAACCTCACAGGAGAGAGTGCAAGGTGACATTTTGTCAGGGGGTCCAGAATTTCTAGCTACGCCCCTGCACAAGTGGTAAGAATACTGCCCACCAGTGCAGTTAGAACGCCACCACCCTCCTCGACCCGGAAACCACGCTGCTTTCCTAGGAGGAGCCGGGTCAGCAACCTGTGTCTGTGCCGTTCCAGAAAATGCTCTTGCACTAACTTGGAACAGAATATAATATTCAGCTGATATGATCTCATAAAGGAGATAAAAATGACATGATGCACACACTATACATTTAGCCATAAATCTTATCAGACCGTAACTCTTGGATGGCGTAGGTATCACCGGCTTGGCATGATCTGAACAGTCAAGACGAAGCCATGACGGCGAACTTAACAAATAAATACATAAATAAAGGGAAATTAGGTTTTTTGGTAGCTATTATAATAAGTGCTTGAAGTGGAAAAAGACTGGTGCAGATATTCACCTTGTTATTCAGTACTGGTAGATTATGCGAGGTGCCAGTACCCAAAAAATGCTTCCGGTACTTTGAAGAGAAAAAGAAAGAGGTACTGGTATCATGTACTGGTACGTGCCAGCCCAGTTCACACACAGATTATTATACTGCAATGCTTAAATATATTTAGAGCAAGCAAACAAGCCTATTTAGGGAAAATGCACTGCTTCTAATTTTATATTATAGAAAACTGTTTGAATAAATCTCACTTTAAAATTGGGAGCAAGGCATACATTAATTTCTGCCTAATTTAGACCCCATGACGTCTGATCTGCAAATGTTCCGGGGCTTCCTGATACGCCATCCCCTGTCCTTCTGCTCTCCGCTCCGGAGAGAATATTTTCTTTGAATCTGCCATTGGGATAATAAGTAAAGTGTAGTTGTTGTTTCATGGATCTCCCGGTGTTTACTGATTATTACCTAACATGATTACCTAAAATATCAAAATAAACAAAACAATGACTCTTGAAATGCCAATAGGTCACAGCACTCCTGCTATCTTTTTAATACATCAGATATACTAACTTCTACTATACTTGTGTGAGTAAAAGAATGTGTATATGTGAATGTGCAAAAACTGTTCTACATATGTAAATATAAACACAGGATTACCCAGAACTTCAGTACAAGGTCATGGGACGTGGGCGGGCTTGGAGCTTTTTCCAGGCAGCATAGGGCAAAAGACAGGATGGGATGCCAGTCTGCCACAAGGCAGAAATATGCACACACCATGGGCAGCTTATAAATGTCAGTTCAGCTAACTGCACATCTTTAGACCGTGGGGGGTGGCCCACATGACAGAGGCACCCACATGTACCTTTCAAGCACAGATAATTCCACACGACATGGGGAGAACATCTGTTTTTTTGCGATACTTTATTGATCCCCGTGGGGAAGTTGTCTTCTTCTCACCCCCCCCCCCCAGGGGTGCCCAGGGAGCTGGGGGTTAAGGGCCTCACTCAAGGGCCCGCAGACATGCCGAGGCTGGGCTTGAACCGGCGACCTTCTGGTTACAGGCACACCGCTGAGCCACACTCTGCCCCCTACACTTCATACATAGAATAGTTCAAATGACATAGGGAGAACATGCACCCTTCAAACACAGAAGAAGAGCTGGGTTCAAACCACCAACTTCGGAGGCATGAGACACTTTAGCTACCTTTGAGCAACATTCTTGCTATTATTCAATAGCTAAGCAATCAACTGGCAAATGTCCAAATGTCTCTCCTAACTACCAGTCAAACCAACCAATCAAATTAACAATTGACTACTTGACTAAGTCTTCTTTAACCAGTTCCTCAATACTGGTAATTATTCCACCCTAGCTAGGAGGCCGCAAATCCTTGGCGTGACGTTACTTTAATCCAGCTGTTCTATTGCCAGATAGCATCATGGAGTTCGACCCCAATCACTCACACCCTTTGAATTGGATATAGTCTTAGCCACCGTGCCTGTCCTAGATTCTCATAAGTGGTTTACAGCTAATAAAAATGTTAACAAAAAATAGCATCCCATAGCGAAGCGCAAACTGTCATAGTAGTAGACATTCAGAAAAAAACACAACATATACAAATATCCATAGTGCTACAAGTTATGTACACGTCATGAGGAAATAAAGTCATAGATGTTGACAAATGTTCTGTTATTCTTCGGAAAAGGTGTTTTCTTTTTCCTTGTAGCGCTGTTAGGTCAATAAGCATTTTAAAGAAATCTTAAATTCAGTTCTATATAGGGGTTTAGATTAGATTAGATTAGATTAGATTAGATTAAATGGACTTTATTGACTCCTGGGATTGTTGTGCATGCAGCAGCACGGTATGTAGATCACGGACAAACATAAACACAGTGCCAAACAGGCAAAGTGCAATGACAGCATACATAGTGAATACGTGTAAAGGCAGTGCAAAGGAGGTAAAAACTTTGCAATTGTAAAGATGGAAAACTTCCTGATGTGTTCTGGTTGGGGGTGGCGGATGATCGTTTGGGAGGAGGCGTCAGGGTACCTCGACAGCAGACGGAAGGAACGTGCTTAGCAGTGATTCTTAGCGTAGTCGGGTGGAAATGGGTGTCGACTAAAAGTGCTCCAAGCACCCCCCCGGGGCGGATGTGAGTTTTGCTCTCTGAATAAGAAAGGGAAACAGACAGGAAAATTTTACAAACTGAATGTGATCGATACGTCGTTTAAACGTCGTACTTTTAGTTAAGATCTAATAGGCTTAAAGTGATGAATGGTGTTGGGAAGTGGGGGAAATAGCTGTATAATATATCAGGATAGCAGCAATGAATTCCAACTGTCATGGATACGCTCAGCTTGTAACCATGTTGTGCTGATCGATAAGAACCATAAAGGAAATAGCTCCCTACACTTTTACTATGCATTACAGTATGTAAGCAGGTATGCAAATGTCTCTCAGGAGTTTCAATAGAGCCCAGTGGGAGGGGTGGGTCCATGTGGGGCCCAACACCAGCTCTAGCCCTCAGGATCCTCTGCAGAGGGCGGGGAGTACATTTTTAAAGACAGGCTCCAAGTCTATGACATCAAAAGTCAACAAAGCAAGCAGGTTTGCTGGGACCTGCCCATTCCATGATGCGTCTAACTCAATAACTCTGTGCTTACAGAAACACACCGACAAATTAAAGTCCTACGGGAAAGGGCGGGAGAGAATGAAGTTAATCATTAAATTGCTCGATAACAAAAAAGGCCCACGTTAGTCCATCCTGCAGTCATTTAAAAGTGCCACCTGCGATCACCCAACTTATTTGGGATGAGACGCAGGCAAGACAAAATATAGCATTTAAAAAAAAAAGCTTCCTACAGACTTTAGGGAAACATGCCTATAGACAGGAACCTGAAGAATATCCTGGTTGTATCGTTTGGATTCCTATTCCTTTTCACAGCATATGGAGGTCTCCAGAGCTTACAGGTAGGACATACTGTACTTCAAAGGATTCTCAACATTTTTACAAATAGCTGAATTTAAATGCTTAAAGTTTCAACAGTTTGTATTTCTTATAAGGAACTATTTTAAGCAGAGCTATTCACAAATTAATAATTACGTGGCATTCTTATTTAGCGAAATTAATGTTGCCCACAATGCTGATCGTGCCCCAGGGTGTTCTGAGGATTGTAATATTTTTAAAGAAACTTCTATGTGTACTTTTGCTTTTCGTAGGTCAGTCCTTGCACTACTTCTGCAGCAATTGTACTGACTAATGTTTTAACGGCAGACCTAACAATTTGGTAGCTCATTTAGGTCGTCGCACTGGTACCTCATGCTTCCAGGGTTGGGGGCTTGCTTCCCGCCTTCAGTCTGCTTGTGTGGAGTTTGCATGTTCTCCCTGCATTGCATAGGTTTCCACGGGTTCTATAGTTTCCTCCCGAAGTCCAAAGTCATGCAGTCAAACTGACATCATTAAATTGCTCATAGATTATGGATGTGTTCCCTCTAATGGACTGGCATCCCACCTAGGGTGAACCCCAGCCTTGGGTCCTGTGCTAAATAGGATAGGGTCCAGGCCCCCCGTCAACCAGGATAAGGGGATGGATGACTTGTTTCACTGAAATGCTTAAAAGACACCCAAAACTCACTGTGATCTGGTGTCACATTTCAGAGCAGCCTGAACGCAGAAGATGGCATGGGTGTGGCGTCCTTGAGTGTCATCTATGCTTCCATCATTTTGTCCTCTATGTTCTTGCCACCCATCCTCATCAAGAACTTGGGCTGCAAGTGGACCCTTGTGGGTTCGATGGGCTGCTATGTGGCCTATTCACTCGGCAACTTCTTCCCTGGCTGGTACATCTGCAATCTTTACTTCGTTCTATAACTACACACTTGAACTTAAGGGCTCCATCAAGAGGAGACTGATTAACAGGGACCCTCAAAAACATTTAATATAACTGGATTGGTTCAGCTTGGGGACCCAATATTTTATACTAACTGTTAGCTTTGACGTCAGTAAAAATTCCTTGCTTGCTTAACTAGACAAGATTCTTTCCAGCTTGGCATTGTCTTAGCATGTACTATAAACAGGTTTTGTGATAAGTATAAAAGATATATAAACAGAAACCTTTGGTTTGCCAGATGAAGACACCAAATTGTAAGTACAAAATTGACCAACGCCTTAGTTGACTTATGGCGGACGCCAAAGAAAAGGGGAGTCCTAGGGGGATAATGCTCCACTGTGCTGTTCCCGACAGGCCGGCGCTGATGGCCACCTCAGTGATTCTAGGTCTGGGAGGCTCACCGCTCTGGTCTGCCAAGTGCACCTACCTCACGATCAGCGGAAACCAGCAGGCAGCCATAAACGGGAAGAAAGGGCAGGATGTCATCAACCACTACTTTGGGATCTTCTTCCTGATATTCCAGTCATCGGCCGTCTGGGGGAACCTCATGTCTTCACTAATATTTGGTCAAGACACTTTAGTCGGTAAAGAACAATAACACACGAAGAGTGTGAATTCTTATTTTTTACCATGGCACTGTGTCCTGTAATTCAGTGTGTCCTGCGATGGGCTTGCGCCCTGTACTGGGTTGTTCCCTGGCTTGCGTCTGTGGGATCCAGGATAGGTTCCTGACCCCCGTGATCCTGCATAGAACAAGCATGACAAATGGGTGGATGGATTTTTATCTGATGCTTTTGTCCAAATCTTCATATAGTGAGACAGCTGTCAGGAACTATATTCTTTATTAGGTAGAATAGCAGTGTCTTTTCCATGTAGAAAGGACACAAGTTTTTCTGGCTATTATATTATTCCCTTGATTAAAGACATAATTTGAACTGAAACTAATGAAATAATTCAAAGAACTTTACCTGGTATCGTAGAAGTACATCACATGTTAATTATAGTTCAGGATTCCAGTTCATGGAGAACATCACATGACTGAAAAGAGAGAAAATCAGACACATGACTAACAGGTCAAACTAAATTGACACAACTGCATACTTAGTACCTTCATCAGAGGTACAAAAGTTGAGACCCTCCTGGAACAGTATAAACACCCTTAAATATTCATAAGTGTGTCTTCTGAACGTCTTTTGTTGATGAAAACATACCTTTACCTTTAAGTAACCAATGGTGTCTTTCTAACTGTGTTGGTCCAAGCTGACATCCCAGATGACAGGCTGCAATCCTGTGGCACCGGCGTCTGCTTGGATAACTCCACCACTTCAGGCAACGTGACAACCCCAGAACAATACCTGGTCAACACCCTGCTTGGCTGTTACATAGGTAAACACCAGCGTCTCATCGCTTGACTTTGATGTGTGCTGCGTCGCTTCCTTTTCTGATCAATGTAGCACTTTAAAAATGTTTCAGATAAATTGTATGTGCGTGCTGAAGTGTCTCGCCCACAGGCCTCATGTCCAGGGCTGTCAATTTCAGGTCCAGAAAGTCACCATCACAGAGTGCTCAACTAGTTGGTTGAAACAAAATCCTGGTTTGGATTTTTACTTTCTGGACCTGAAATGGACACCTCTGCTCACGTCCTATTGCTGACTGGGCTACGGCTCTGAGGTCTGGTGCCTTCTGCTTCGTCCTCTCCAGGGGTTGGAGTTTTCGCCATAATCTTGGTGGCGGTATTTCTGGACAACATAGACAGGAGCAACGCTCAGGAGTTCAGGGAGAAGCGGGAGCCCTTCTGCAGCACCTTCTTCGCGACATTCAAACATCTCAGAGACAGGAGACAGCTGCTCCTTATCCCACTGACGATGTACAGTGGGTTTGAGCAGAGCTTCCTGGCTGGAGAATACACCAGGGTAAGGAACGCACACATCCCCAAGGTGCTACCAGCACACAAGGCTCCTTGACATTATTTAATTTTATTCTGCTACTGCCTAGTTTCAATAGACTGGTCATTGAGAAATACCGGGCCAGATCCAAGCATAGGTAAACTAGAAAGCTGGCACAAATATGTTATATATTCATACATATTATTTCTAAATAAGAATAACTATACAAATATGAATAATTAAGAAAATAAAACCGTATCATATTGAGGAATGAACAAACATGTTCTGAAGGCAGAATGAGCGATAACCAATCAGATCTTGTTTCAGATGTTAGACCAACCGATTAGATGTCTTGGTCCCACTTCCTGTAGTTGCTTGGACCTGCCTCCTCTACAATCTGATTGGTTATCTCTCAGAACCAATCTTCTTTCATTCTGCCCCCAGAATATGTTTCTGCAAGTAAAACTCCAAGAAGCATGCACAACTAGGCTAGTGACAGGTTGCTATCTGATCATCTCCTACCTGATATGCTTATATGGGAGAGGGCCCAAGAAACCCCGCCTGCCTAGAAGAGTGCATCCGGCCCTAGAGAAATGAGGCCCTTAGACCTACCAGTGTTGTCAGTTGTGACCTGGTTTGTCACAGTAATAACCAATGGAGCCTAATTGCTCTCATATAGTTTATCTGTCCCAGAGATCCACGTCTTGCCCTTCATTAGCCCTCTGATATCTACCTTACAGCCTGCAGGAGGTGGCACACCTCACAAGTGCCCCGGCATCAGTGGATTATAACTCTGACGCCTCTTCCTAACAACGGCTGCCCGTGTCGTCTCTCTCTCACTCCGCAGTACTACGTGACCTGCGCCCTGGGAATTCACTTTGTCGGCTATGTGATGATATGCTTCGGGGCGACCAATTCCGTGTCCTCCTTCACTGTGGGCAAGTTGTCCCAGTACACTGGACGATTCGCCCTGTTCATGTTCGGTAAGGGACATTTCAGGAGGAAGCTTTGAGGCGAGGGTCATGTGACCAGTACTAGAGTGATGAAATGTATACTTTGAACAACATAAAAATAAGCTACCATGCCCTCTTGGCATCATTCTCCACTTTATCTCTTGTGTTACAGCCGCAGTGATAAACTTGGCAGGGGCCCTGACCTTTCTGCTCTGGAAGCCCCATCCGGATCAGCTGCCAGTATTTTTCGTACTTCCTGCCCTCTGGGGATTGGCTGATGCCATTTGGCAGACACAAACCAATGGCAAGCTCTCATTTTCCCTATTTGCTTTATGCTGCACAGCACGCTTGGCTTATACTAGTTTCACTTACGCCACACTGTGTGGCAGGTGTGACGATTCTTTGTAACTCTAAGGTTTCTGTTCCCTGCTTGTCCATTTTTTAATTACTAAACATATAGCATTTCTTTTTTTGGCTGTTTTAGTCAATGAGATGTTTCATGAATGACATTCAAGTAAGACATGTTTATTCCCGTTTCAGCTCTCTATGGCGTTCTTTTCCATGACCACAAGGAGGCAGCGTTTGCCAACTATCGCATGTGGGAGTCCGTCGGGTTTGTAATTGCTTTTGCGTACAGTAACTTCATCTGCCTTGACGTTAAGCTCTACATATTGATAGCGGTTCTGATACTTTCCATGCTACTCTATGGCTTTGTGGAATACGAGGAACACAAGAATCATACTTCTTGCGTAGAGTACAGTGAAGAATCCGCCAAATGGAAAGAAAAACAGCACCCTGACGTTTCACAGACCGCTATCCTTGCTCAAACTCCGCTGTAAATTAACTACATCTGTCTGCCACCCAAACATTGTCTGAGCCCTCTCCAGTGAACCTTAGGGACTCAGAGGCTTGCTTGTAACAATTTCATTCATTTAGTATTTTAACAGTAATTGATTTTCTTGTTACCCGTCACTATGCCAGCAATAATGGAAAGCGTACGAAGGTTAAACATACATTAATGACACTTCAATATGGAAACCTTAAAATGTAATTATTGTGCACAGTTCAGTATGCATCACCGGATATACGCATAAACCTACAATGAGCAGATACAAGGGGTCGGTGATGGGTACAACTCTAAGGTCTCTCTTTGAAAGAAATTCCTGTAAATACACTGCGGCATCAGAACACAAAGCGGTAAAGGAGTATATTAATTCCACAATGCAATTAAATATGTGTATAAAATAATGAGCAACACCTGACAAATTTTATACATTTAATTGTGCTGCTAAAAGTACGCCTTTGCTTAAAGTTGCAAATCGAAATTGATAATTGCTCGGTGTTTTGTTTACAGCCAGAGTCTGGATTTAAATATTAAGTGGGATGGGGTGGGCTTCAGTATGTTTTCTGAAAACATGGCCTGACAAACCAGTATTCTTCTGACATTAGATTAACTTAATTTTATAAGGCAGTTATAATGCAATCCAAGTGAGTTAAAGTATTTCATGTAACATGCATGTGATATGAACAAATGGTAAAACAATTTTGATATATGACACATC
The DNA here is from genome assembly GCA_026780845.1 of Petrocephalus sullivani. Lineage (NCBI taxonomy): Eukaryota > Metazoa > Chordata > Actinopteri > Osteoglossiformes > Mormyridae > Petrocephalus > Petrocephalus sullivani. Next base: position 5,237,843 of record JAODKM010000038.1, read on the forward strand.
TCTAAATTTCCCGTAGTGTGTGCGTGTATGGGTGTCTGTGCGTGTTTGGGTGTCTGTGCGTGTATGGGTGTCTGTGCGTGTATGGGTGTCTGTGCGTGTTTGGGTGTCTGTGCGTGTGTGGGTGTCTGTGCGTGTTTGGGTGTCTGTGCGTGTATGGGTGTCTGTGCGTGTTTGGGTGTCTGTGCGTGTTTGGGTGTCTGTGCGTGTATGGGTGTCTGTGCGTGTGTGGGTGTCTGTGCGTGTTTGGGTGTCTGTGCGTGTATGGGTGTCTGTGCGTGTGCTCTGTGATGGATTGGCATCCCATCCCATCAAGGGGGTCTGTCCCTGACCAAGAAACGTTTAGAATGTGGATGGGTAATACATAACAACCATATGCTTCCTTAATGTCAAAGTTAATATTCTGCCCTGTACCACATAAGCTCGTATGCAAGATGGATGGACTGCAGTGTGATGTATTAAAAGCATTAAACATCAGTGTTATGAGAAAGCTATACTTTTCTACGATAATATCCTGTAAATGGTTCATATAAAATGACATAGCTTTATGCAGGCACAGAAGCTGTTCTTTTAATATATATATTAGCACATTATATCCACACATAATACAATGACTTGGCAAGTACAGAGGGAGACGGGGGCCTGTCTCATCAATCTCAGGGGAAATCAGGAGACAGACACCCAGGGGGGGGGTACCAGTGGAAGAACTGTAAATAGATATATATGTATTTTTTTATATTAAATACCATTGTTTTAAATTATGGCTGCTTAGAATGTTTATACATTTATATTATTAAACAAAATGAATTTCAAATAAATGAAGCTTTTCTATATCCTCATATGGTTTTGCAGTGTTTTGTTTTTATATGTAAATTTTGTTATGATTCATTGCGGTTATACATACCTGTATTTAAATATGCATATTATTCGACTGAATATCCTATATAGGAAATAAATCTGTTGAATCACAGAATGAATGTAATTAAAGGTTTTGTTTTGACAGGATTCACTTGACCTACATTAACATGTGTGGAATGACAATAAAAGTTCTTGAATCTTGAATCTTAAATACATCGTTGTCCTGCTTAATGATCCTAAAAATACTGAAAATAATTATTTAGAACTAGCATAAAATGATCATCTTGATACCCCACGGGAATGCTAATGGGTTCACATGCTAATGTCGTCCTTGACTTTGTTCTTGCGAGGAAACATCCCCCTTTGCATTTATGTACCTCCCCTTCTCACTCGCCTTCCACTTATGCCTTGCTTCCATGACAGCAGCTTAGCCCCAAGTCCCCACGACAGTGAGTGTTCCAGCTAATGCCGGATAAATCTCAGCATGAGCGCTAGCATTAGGTAATCTGTAACCACAAACAAAAAGTCGCGCAACAGAGCAATGAGACAGAAGGTTTGGAAACCCCACCTGGGTATCTCCCAGCAGCCCTAATGGTTACCTTCAGCGTGCTTCGCAAAAGTCTCTCCCAGCAATTTAAAGTACTATAAGCTTGTGTGTGTATACACTATATAAACAAAAGGTGGGACACACCTCTTAATCACTGAATTCAGCCGTTTCATTCAGACCCGTTGTCTCAGGCGTATAAAATCAAGCACTTAGACACGCAGTCAGGTTCACAAACATTTGTGAGAGAATGGGTCATTCTGGAGAGCTCAGTGACTTCTGGTGTGGTACTGTCATAGGAGGCCACCTGTGCTGGTGTGGTTCTGTCAAAGGAGGCCACCTGTGCTGGTGTGGTACTGTCAAAGGATGCCATCTGTGTAATTTGTGACTTTTTTTCCCTGCTAGAAGTTCCATGGTTGACCAAGTGGAAGTGTTTAGGAACAACAGAAACTCAACCAAGGAGTGGTAGGCCAACTCCATATTGATGTCTATGGATTTAGAATGGGATGTTAAAACAGTTCCTGTAGGTGTAATGGCCAGGTGTCACAATAGTTGTGTCCAAAGAGTATGTGTGTGTATGTATGTATGTATGTATATGCTTATATACATACATAATATTGTATTTATTTATTTATTTGACAGGAGTGCACAGTGGTTGGATATCTTCTTTCATAAAGCTTTGGTGACAGAAATCATTCAATTCAAACTTATAATCTACGGAATTCTGGTTAATGGAGGGGCCAGTTTGAGAAAATGTTACCTTTTCGCAAACATTGGTCTCATTTTTGGGTAGGTGGCCCGGGGGTCTACCAGTGTGCAGTTTACAGTCGACGCTGGAAAGTGAAACAATGGACCAGTGAATTTCATGAGATTAGCTGACACGCAGACAATGTGCAGATCTGGCTATATCATATACAAATTCCAAAGTAAAATGTCCGCAATAAAAAACTTAAATGCGATGTCATTGAACTCGGGGTTTCACAACTCCTGGTGTTTCACTGAGAATGACAGTACGTGTTGTTTTATTTTACTGGTATGGGCCTATCTTTTATGTGATTATCTTACAGTATGTACAGTATTTAAAGGAATATGAGGCACTCTTTGTAAATAAATCTGCCCATGGCCAAATTTCACCCATCAACTTAAACGTCTTAATTACCGAAGTAATTAGTGAGTCCTTTTATTGTGGGAGTGTCATTTTGTTTGGTTTTATGATTTAATCTATTCAATCTAAGCATAATCATAAACGAACAATTGTGTTTTGTTTTCGTATTAAATAGGACTGGATTTATTACAATTTTCTTTCAGACCACGTCACAAGCTTAGGCTGTACAAGAAAAATACAGTACCATGAATATTGACCATGGGTAAATGGTACGCCATTAAAAAAACTGCATGACTAACTATAAAATTATAAGGAGTCTATATTATTACTATTATTATTATTATTCCTACACCCCTACACTCAAGCTTCGCCTGTAGGTTAGTCTGTAAGTTTATTGTGCCAGTTTATTGTAGGTCTGCCTTTTTCGCCCAATAACTAGCCTACTCCGTGTTACCTGAGACATAATGATTAACTTCTTTATGTTCAGTCACACGCACGTACATTACATGGTTAGCTAGCAGAATAACTCGTTTAATATTTCATGGTTTGCATTATATTTCGCGACCAGAGGGCAGCATTTAACCGCTGAGTCATTTGGAGTTGATTTATTATGATCTATTTTATTTCCTTATGAGTGAGGCATAATCAATTCCATATTCCGCGACGATTAATGTGCGAAATAACACAAATTAATTTAATAACGACTATTATGTTTATATTTGTGGTTTTTATAGGCGATGATTCATCTAAAATATTTAATGTTGGTATAAAAGCGGACTAACGAGTTCTGAATGAGAGGAATTACCGTGTTACGCAAACAAAATTTTTAATTTGCATCAAAGCGAGTAATTAACGCAATATGTGTGCGGGAGCCGGATAAAATGCTGCTGAATATCTATTCCGGGGGAATAGGCACGAGGAATTCCGCGTGTATCCTAGCAACACAAACCTGACGGGCTCGCGCCGAATAAAGCACGTCTTCATTATCGCTTCTGAAATTGCTACGGAGAGAAAACACCTTTGCAGCGATTAGCAATCAAGTAGCCCGGACTTCCCAGGCAGGTACCTATATTATTATTCATATAACAATATAGACGACAGATGTAAGTATATATGCAGCGACCGGTTAAAAATGAATTTGTTCCTTAGTATTGCTAAACTTCTTGCGTGTCCTATTTTATTTATAAGAGACTAGTGATCGTTTAGATAAACCGAAAAAAGAAAATTAACAATATAAAGCAAGATGTATCCCTTGTAAATGAAACCAAAACATGTATTTGCACGAATGAAATGTTACCATGGGATGCATTTATTTGGTAGAATATTTGGACATTTATGCTTAAATTAATTTGCGAAAGACAATAAATTATTTTATTTTTATGGAAAGTTGTATATAGCGGCCGTTGAGTAAGTTGACTTTATTACCGCAGGCCAATATGAGCTTGTTTTAATTACACCGTATTGATTTGAATACTACAACTTTGTCTCTGTTAAGAGGCTCCCCGCGGTATGGCGGAGGGCGCGTCTGAGCAGACTGCCCTGGTGTTCAGGCTGCATGAGAGCGCCCCCCATCTCGTTCGAGAAGTACTTCTGGAGCGCGGCTGGATGGAGTATAATGAGCAAGAGCAGGAAGCGGGGGATTGGAATCTGTACTGGCGGGCTTCAGCCTTCCGCAGCTCGGACTTCGCAAACGTCCTGCCCTGGCAGAGACTTAACCACCACCCAAAGACACTGGGAATCACTCGCAAAGACTACTTGGCCAGAAACCTTACGAGGATGAGGGGAACATTTGGCTCTGCACTTTACAATTTTAGCCCCACTGCCTACATCCTTCCAAATAATTACACGGGTTTCTTAGCAGAGTACACAAGGACACGTGTGACAAATAGTGGAAAATCCGGGTACTGGATTTGCAAGCCTGTAGATCTGTCAAGGGGAAGAGGAATATTTATATTTGAGGACATAAAAGACTTAATGTATGACTCTCCAGTCATTGTGCAAAGGTATATTAGCAATCCACTGCTAATATCAGGGTACAAGTTCGACCTTCGGATATATGTTTGCGTGAAAAGCTTTCATCCTCTAACCATTTACATCCATCAAGAAGGCTTGGTGCGATTTGCAACAGAGAAGTACAATCTCTCCTCTTTGGGCAACCCATTTTCGCATCTGACTAATACCAGCATAAACAAATTGGGGCCTTGCTATAGGGCTGCCAAGGAGCGGGTGGGTCAGGGGTGTAAGTGGGCAATGAGCAAGTTTCGCTGCTTTATTCACAGCCAGGACATTGATGAGCGACTCCTCTGGCAAAGGATCAACAATATAGTCACACTTACCATACTCGCAATAGCCCCCTCCATCCCTTTCTGTCCTAACTGTGTCGAGCTTTTTGGGTTTGACATTCTCCTGGATGCCACTTTAAAGCCTTGGCTTCTAGAAGTCAACTACAGCCCTGCATTGACGCTGGACTGTGCGGCAGATGTAACTGTAAAAAAGGATGTTCTCAATGACCTCATTGATCTGATGAACTACAAGACAGTTGATGTCCTTAGACAAAGAGGTTACCAGCAGACCTACTATCAGGCCCATATATCTTCTACCGTCACACCGGTATTATCAAAGTCAAAGTCGCTACCAGGACACCAGAGCAATAGCCCATCCAGTCTACATTCGAACATCTCCCTCAGCTCACCTGAGAGCAGCAGAACGGAATCCACATGCTCCTCCGTTAATTTGGTGCTCATCTCGAAATCAAATGCAGCCACTGCTCTTGGACGTCGGAGAGCACAACCACCTCTCCTAAAATTATCAGGATCTGTTACACGGCCTGACTGTACTGGCATAGAGGTTGTGACGAAGAACCAAAAGGTATTACCAGCCAAGAGAATCAAGCAGATCTTAAGGCACTCTTCCCGGTGTGCTTATAAGCTACCTGCCATCCATGTTCAAAAGTACAGGCTTTCCACCGTCTCATGGGGTGCAAAATGTCAAGAAAACGGTAAACCCCCTTTCCGTGTCGGTGGCTTCATACTGACGTTTCCTTTCAATGAGGTCACGCTAAAGGCTTCCAAGGACAGACTCAATGTGAAGACTGCAGTTCAGGAAGTTCACAAGCTGCTAACTTGGTTGGCATCATCCCGTAGTCACAAAATAACGAGGCAGAGGGAGGGTATTCTGGAGCGGGGAGCGATAGAAGACAGCTTTCCAGCACTGTTTTGGGGACCTAAGAATCCACCTCTCCTCAGTGACCTGCTGCATCACAAACTGGTCAAAACACAAAACTAATAATTCTAGAAAATGAATTTTTATCTAATGATCAAGGTAAGACTCTGGATTTATCTAGCAAACATTAAACGTTTATCACCATTCTCTTCCCCACACACTTTGCCATGATGTACTAAAATGTTAACTTCATACCAAAATAATATGAAGCGATCAGGTATCAGGAAGGATCTAATCTAAAATTATTTCGAGGTGCATTAAAACCTGTTCTGCTACAGAACTGCTTAATACTTTCAATATGTGAGTATGCGCTGACACCACGGTTAGTATCGTAAGATTCTGAGGCAGCTTACAAAGAGAGACGCATTGTAGTATAGTGAGATATTAAGAATATCATTGCTGTTAATGGTGTGTCTGAGTGTATTTCCTAGAAAGTATCAGATCCATTGACCAACTGTATGTACAGACTATTGCAATATAAAGTAAAGATTAACTAAATTGAACGGGAGTGAATGGTGAAAAGTTTCATAGCAATAGATCAGGAGGCTTATTAGAGGGTGTGGCGTTTTTACCGTACAAGTACTGTCAGAAGCAGGTCACCTAGTCAAAAGTTCAGCCAGTGCTGAGGTGTCGACCTTCTATTGGTGAGCCAGAAACTGCGAGTATCTCATAAATAATGGTGTATTCTGAGTAACATGAGACAGTTACTGTTTATTTTGTTTTGTGGTGTGTTAAAAAAATTCAATATACTGTTGCTGAAATATTCGGAGTTTAAAAAATAACGGAAAAGGGACTTTGGCTTTGACCTTGAACTAACGAAATTACAATTATAAAAGCTGCAAAGGTGAGCCATATCAGGCTGGATGCCACTTATCAATGTGTGGCAGCTATAAAAGTTGTGTGACGAGCTGAACTTTGATTTGCGAGCATTGAAAAGAATCTGGGGCAGCTGACGTCGCTCGCGAAAACTGCGGGATTATTTAACGTGTCAGGCGGAAGTCTGAAAATATCCTGACGGCACACGCCAAACCAGGACACTCTGCATCGGGAAAGTGGAACAGTAGTTGCAAGTTGAAGACCGCCGACAGGGAGAGATCCTCAATGGGTAGATGCCAAACATTACGGTCATATGGCCTTAAAAATGACCACAGCAACTCCGGGACCCAGTATTAGCAATGCAAAGAAGTAATATTCTCAATGAATTTATTGCTAGATGTTTTCATTACTTTATCCCCACTTGTGTACCTATTATTAGAAAATAAGCTAAAGACTCTCTTATTTACTAATTCAATTTCTTATCCATGCCAGTTACGGCATCTGTGTTTTTGCTGCAGGCTTTGCCTGTGAAGTATCTCCTTCCTGACGTCCCATGGTATAGATGGTCTTCACAGTTCCATCTGGGCATTCCCTTCTCCTGAACTGAGCTGTGTGGATCACCCGCTGGCCGTTAGTGAACTCTATTGTCTTGTCACCATTCCTGGAGAAGCAGGACACCATTAGGCAGTAAAAAAAGAGAGGTCTGACCACAACTGCTGTCATGAGTGATAGGTCTTTACCCTGCAACCCTCACGAGGGTGCCATCTGGAAAGACACTCTTCTCCTGGCCATCAGGGTAGATCTGCCTGACTGTCTGGTCAGGGAAAATAATCTCTCTTGTACCATCGGGGTGATGTTTCTCTGTAAGAAAAGCATGCAAATTAATTTTAATGATGGAGAAATCCTTCTGAAATCCATACCTTGCTGAAGTATGCTTAGAATTTGTCCAAGGCCCAAATTAGACGGCAAATTATAGCTGGTGCTTCAGGCTACATTAGCCAGGTGGATATACAAGTATCAGACAGACAAATGAAGGACTAACATTATAGATCATACCTATCTGCTTGCTTGGGAACTGGAGGACCTCGAGGCCACTTGGATAAGTAGTGTGAGTAGTCTTTGTGCTGGAATAGTAGTAAACCTATTGTGGAAAAGAACAATGGTCATTATTTTTTAAATGCTGCTACCAGTATCAACATAATCCACAATTGTTATGTTCATAATCAGAAACCATAGGCAATTATGCAGACATAGGTGTGGCCTACTTACCACCATAGGTGGTAAGACATAGGTGTGGCCTACTTACCACCTTTCCATCTGCCTGGATATGCTTCATATCTCCATTGAGGTATGTGACAGTAATGGACTTCCTGTCAGCCGATATCTCCTTCCTGGTTCCATCTCGGAATGCGAGGACGCGGCGACCGCTGGCATAGAGCCGCTCCATCTACAGAAAGATGCAGAGAAGGCCGCAGACTCAGAGCATGAGGCGTCATTAAGCAGGATCTCCCGAAGAGAAGAGTTAGCTAAGCCTACCCTGCCATCTGGGTGGCGAGTCTCCTCCATCACTCCGTCACGCTCGCTTGCCGAATGTGCAAACTTGCGTTCGGGCGCTCGGTGTTCTGTCCTCAGCTAAAATGACAGCATAGATGAACTTTTTTGAAGATACTATCAACATACTGTCAAGGTATAGGTTGAGAATAGGGGTAGCATAGTGCATAGCGATTGATACACCAGGTTTTTTTTTACCAAATTGTGTTCACCAATGTAGGCTGTGCAAATGTATAAGTTCTTTCAGTACAAGTGTAGTAATATATTTAAATAATCTAAAACTGTAAGCATATATTTTGCATAAAAACATATTGCTAGAGCGATGATTAAACTTTAGATTTTGGCACAATGTGAGTTTACTTGACTTTTTTGTAAGAAATACACTGATCTTTAGTTTTTATATATATATATATATATATATATATATACACAGACACATACGTATATACATATATATATATATATACACATATATATAATTTTTTTTTTCTCCTCAAATAAATCCAAGTATGTGTTTTGCTGACAGAAGTGAGGACAACAACAAAAGAGTACATCAAGCTTTCATACTTGGGACTATATGAATATTAGTTTGAACTGCTTCAGTTAGCATAACAGCATAATATTGATGTAGGGAGGTCTTTTACCTGAGGGTGCTGAGACCCTGAGGATGCAGTACTGCTGGTTGGCAATGCTGGCTGCTCATTGGATGTCTCATTAAGCTGAGGGCACGCCCCCATTTTTAACTGGTGTCCTTCATCCTGCGTTCCCAAGAACAATGAAATAAACTCACTACTAATGGTTATATAGCACAGTATGATTCTTAAATACACTCAATGAGAAAAAAAAGCTAAGCACGCAGCAGCGACGGTCCGATTGGCATGTAATTTGGTACACATGCAGACCAGCGATGGGATGTGAGTGATTCGATTTGCAAGGGGCTGGGACCTCCAGTCACCTGGAACAGACTCGGGAACAGTGTTCCTTCCTCCATAATACTTTCCCCTATAATTGATATTTTTAAGACAAATCTAAAACACTATTCATTTTGGCAGGCGTTCCAGTCACTTTGCAGACTGCAGCCGGCTGTCCGTCCCGATGGCTGCCTTGGTTTATTCTATCTTGGCCTCACTTGGTTGTGTTTTTCCCCCTATTGCTTTTATCTTGCGTTTTAAATTGCGTACAGCTTTGGCTTTTACTCTTAGTTCTAAATTACTTTTAGTTTTGTTTGTAATCTCAGTTCTACATTACTTTCTCTCAGTTAAATTGTTTAAATGCTTGTCTTACCTTAGGTGATCTTATTGTACAGCACTTTGGTTGACACTTGCTGACTTAAATGTTCTATATAAATAAAGATGACTTGTACATAAGCAGGCATGAAAACCCAAGCAGCTGAAAATAGTTTCGCGTTAGACGCATAGGCTTATATCTATTTGATGATGCTCCTTCTACAGTTTTAATGAATAGCTCAGCAGGCCAGTATAGTATTCCTCTTGGACATAATCTGAGCTCATAGCGAGCATGAAATATGCATAAAGCAGACAATGACTATGCAAAATCAGACTGTAACACTCATTGTCTACAAGACGGCAAATGGGGATGTTCTTTAGAGAGACACTAAGAAACAAAAACTGATCAGGTCAACCTGTTCTGACTTCTTTGCTAGGACCACTATGAATAATTACTATGTGCTTACAGGACAATTCACAACAGATTTCACACATCATTACCTCAGTATTCAGTACAAATTCGAGGTGCGAGTACGAGTTCAGCCTATCAGATTAAAGGAAAAATATAAAAAAAAAATCTTTTTATACTGAAATGGTTATGTTGTTACATAATAACAGAACACATACACTTAGAGACTTAACGTCTTAAAGTATAACACATTATACAGTTCAAGATTATTTTAATGTGTGTTTCACTGAAGGCCCCAAAGTAGGAATCTGTAAAGTACAGCAGAGAATGAAACTGCTGCACTAATTTCCTTGTTGCAAATGCCTATTATAACTGCCTGGCCACAAAAAAGTTGCACAGCTTTGATTATGGCACGCATTCTCCATGGCGTTGTTTCCATGTGCGTATGCAACATCTCTACATTTTCTTTCATCCAGATTTGCATAAATTTGCCGTTGAGATCTTGTATTGATGATATGTGAGTTGAATCACTCCCTAAAGTCTTCTTCAGCACATCTCAAATATTTTCAGTGGGGTTAAGGTCAAGACCCTGTTGTGGCCAAGTCATGTGTGAAAATGATTGCTCATGTTCCCTGAACTGCTCTTTTACAATTCGAGCCTGATGATTCTTGGCATTCTCAGCCTGGAATATGCACATGGAATTAGGGAAGAAAAATCAATTGATGAGAGAACCTGGCCAGTCAGTAGATTCAGGTGCACAGCTGACTTGACTTTATTGCTGCATAATGGGGCTGGAGCTGTAAAAATTATCCAATCATTGGCTCTTAAGTACTTGCTGATTTAAATTCACATGACTTTTTTTGGCAAAGCAATGTATGCAGTCTCATACCTCATATCGATTTCCATTTCAGTACTGATAACATTCCGCTATACATCTTAGTGAATGAAACAGGAAGGCTATTCTGAGGGACTGTATAAACCATATTAAATGCTGGATGGCAAAACAACACTCTTTAGTTAAATTTCATATTCAGTATGCAATTTTGATGCTAGGATTTGCACTGTGAAAATGCAGTCCAGGGTCCCGTATTTGGTTGGGGGAGGTGAGAAGAGAATTTCCCCACAGGGATCAATAAAGTATCAATTATTATTATTATTATTATTTAGTGGCTCTGCATAGTCTCTTCATTTTTTAAATTACCTTATTTCAGTTACATTTTCATTATTTTGTATTTCATTTTATAATGTTTTATTTTGTATTGGTTTAATGAATTATTTTGATAATTTAATTGTGTTTTAAAACGTTTCATTATAATTATAAGTTTCATTATAATTTTCATTGTTTATACCATTTTGTTTTTGTTCACGTTTAAATATTCTGTAAATATTGGTTTATAATTTGTATTCTATGGCATCTATTAGCAAGAGCCTCCCTCACATCTTTGGTGGCTGCTTCTGCCCTCTGCTGGAGAGGAGGCCTGTGGCATGTCAGTGTAGCGCCTCTAGTGCTGCCTCTTACAGGCACTCTGTCCACAGTGCATTGGCAGGCTTTGTTCCTGGCCTCCTTATTGCTTCTATCCTGCACAACAGTAAAAGTTACCATAAGTAATATGCAGTGACTGCACAATACAAGCAGGCCTATGAATTTAATACATGCTATCACTGGGTATGGGTATGGAAAGTAATGAACACAGAAAATATGCTACAATACCTATTCACCTATACTATATTTCATTAATTTTCTGCTATATATTTATTTGATTACAGTTTTAAATTGGATTTAACATACTTAAAATTAACATTGGCTTTTGCATATGAAGGACTGATGACTATCATAGTAACATAATACAGTCAGTTATGTACAAAATGTGAACATAGGAGAAAGTATTGGAAAGCCTTTAAGAAGCCATAACCAAAATCAGTATCTCACCTAGCTAATTAATACGACAAAATCTCAACTCAGCTTTAACCTATCTATCTAGTATGTGCACAAAGAACAGTTAGCAAAAAAAAGAATTTTTATACAAGTATCTGCAACAATTAAACCATTCCTAAGAGACAAACCATTTTTTGTGTTCATCACCTAGAATGTTCTGCAATTAATGGCATAATGCAGCTAGACGTCACGATAACAATCTGTCAAATACAATAGTAGATATTTAGCTTAAAAGCAGTCCAGTTATTCCACTGTTATTCTCATAAAACAGTTTATATTTGTTTGATTATTCTTATTTGTTTGTGGCTAAAGATATTACTGACAATACACTGGCATTTAAACTGAAAAGAGTGGCAAACTGTATTAGGCAAGGCATGCATTCTCACCGCAGTCTCTGTAACTGCACTTAGGTCATGAGAACAGTCACGAGGCCTCCGAGTCTCCAGGTGGTGACGGTCCAGAATTCCATGCTTGCCCTTAAGTTCTGTGTTCTCCCTAAGGAGGGACTCCACTTGTTTCAGCAGGTGCCCATGAGCTAAGGACCAATGGGTCTCCTTCTGCTTCAGCTGCTCCTTTAGGACCAGCATTTGATGCTTCAGCTCCTGGAAACACAGTTTAGTAGCTTGACATAATGCACACCATGCAAGCCTGTGCATGGAAGTGTTTAGTTGGGACATTAGCCTCCAACAAGGGCACAGATTTAGGTATGATAGTAGGGACATATCCCTACCAATACTGTAGGCAAACAGTGTGTGTTTAGGGGTTTGGGGGGTTTGGGGCTGATTTTGTCCCTACTAATGTTGAAACCAAATCTATGCCTTTGGCCTCCAAAGTTCTGTCTGGATCCTTTTTAGATTATAATGTAAACAAAGCAGTTCATGAACAGTATGTATGTATTGTCATGGGTAACATGGTGGTCTGGCCCCAGGCCTGCTCCCCCCACTTACTCCATCCACAATAAATGGTTGGATGATAGATGTTTGTGGCTAAATGGTGAAGACCATGTCCATACCGAGCAAATGAAAATCAAACGATTCAATCACAAAATCTGTACCTGTAATTCATTGTCTAGATACAAAAAATCTCCAGAAGAAGTTGCATGTTGCCCATAATGGAGGCCATCTTTTCTCTGACACTCAAGTCTGGCCATTTTCTCTCTGGAAAAAAAATATCAGGATTGCATTTAATCAGTAGTGAATTTTTTTAGGTACCTGACAACAATTTAGCTATTTTATTTGCTGTTACAGACTATAAAATGTGTGTTTAAATCCAGTTTAAAAGGAAAACGTTTCTGTTTGACAGGTACATGTCTCGGCTGATAAAATTAACCGGCATTAAGGTTCTGGTTGAAAGCGCCGATAATATCTCGTTAAACATTAATGGCAAGAAAAGTGTCTGTCTCACTGGGGAAAATGCTGAGCGTTATTTAGGTGTTACAACTCACAGCCTTGGGATTGTTAAGTGTTTTCAAGCAGAAAGTGTGAGTTTTATTTATAACAGGTGAGAGCGAGAGCGCTAATTATGATAATCACACCAATTAGTAAAGCACAGTTAAGTGTTACCACATACCATTAGCATCACCATCTTCTCACCCAGTTTTTACCTGAGTAGAAGATGAGTCTCCTCTTGTTCTCCTTTTCCCTTGTCCAGCTTTAATGCATGACGCTTAACACTGGAGACGGGCACTGCATGCATAGTCCCTCCCACACACTCAGGCGATTGGATGTTGGGCAGCTCTGCATCACTCTCACTGGTCGTAGAGCCAAGGATGTCGTGTCTGGAGGTGGCCCCCTCATCCTGCTCGCTCAGAGCATCGCTGGCGTAGTCATCATCATCGCTGTTCTCACCACCACGGTGCTTGTATCCCTGCTGGGGAGGAGTGTGGAGATACTCATTGTCATTACCGTTGGCCCCACCTGGGGAATCTGTAGGCAGATAGCTTTGGGCCCCCGCTGTGGTCCAGCTTAACCCTTTTCTAAAACTTGCCCTCCATCTGTTTTTGTAGCCATTGCATGCAGAAAGGGGCATTCCATTCAGGACTCTAACAATGTGGTCATTCACGCTTTTGAACATGTACTCAGCTCCTGTTGAGGGGTTCTGAGGAATGCCCTGATGAGAGACCTGGCCTCGGACAAGAGAATGTCTTCGGCCTGTTGGTGGTGCAGTACTTTTAAAACACTGTGGTTCTGGTGATACAAACACTCGCTTTTGAAGTCTTTGCATCTGGTCCCTTTCAACAGGGGATCTTTGCTTCCTGAAGTATCCATATCTAAAAGTTCTGGTGGATGTCCGGCCTCTGGGTCCTGTATAGGCTGAAGCTAAGCCCCAAGCCTTATTTAGAGCATTATTTTCATTGTAAATGCTGGTGCTGCCATTCGAAACAACACTGTCTGTTACTCGCTTGTCTCTTTGCCAGACTGGTAGCGATGTGGAAGCAGTGAAGCATCTCTGGTGATCAGCGAAGTTCCTTCTTCTGGACCGCAGGCTGATGGAGGCTCTCCTCTGGGTCTCCAGCAAACAGCCCCTACCTTCTTTTAAGCACAATCTCCCCTCGCCTTTTCTCAGGAAGGATCGCTTCTCCATTATGGTCTGCTTAATGTCCTTCAGCAGTGACACAAACCACATTAGTTACGCACCTAATCATAATCTGTTTATAAGATGTCATCTTATAAAAACCCTTTTTTCCTAAGTAGGTTTTGCTTTTATTATTATTATATTTTACCTGTGTTTGCTCTTCTTGGAGGTCTCCATCGACCTCTAGATGTTCTCTTAAGCACTCTCCTAAGGCTTCCTGCGCCATCCGAATTCCAGGCCTAATGGGTCTAACATACAGATGCACATCAGCCTTCAGATTTAATGTTTCTGGTTCACATGATAGCTTACTGCCTTTATTCAACCCAGGTATGATTGATATGTTACTTCCCCCAAATATATAAAATAGTATGTCAGTAGGGTCATACCTGATTTGGAAATATTTTGGTCAATTTTAAGTCCAATAATCTACTGGTATCTATGATATCAAGTGTGTCTTTGTACCTGTCCTCAGGGTTGGTGGGAAACGTTCTCTGTACCCCAAAGGACTGAGCAGAAAAGCACTTCTGCTTTTTTTGGGTCACTGCCTCTTCGCCATCAGTCGGGTCTCTGGGTTGCACATTCTCTGCAAGAGTTACACCAACAAAACAGGGACAGGAATCGGTAATTTGACTGGGTTTGCATGCTTTTCAATCTGCCACAGATAATTTGGTAATGGCCGGTATAAGAATTAATTTAGCATCATAAAGCATCTTCTACTGTCAGTCATAAGGCATTATAGTGTTAATTATAATACTTCATAAGCTCCAATGAAGCTCTCATCTATAATGCACTATAGATACCTTCATAGTGCATTATAATGGATGCTTTGTACAGCATTATAAAAATATCTATAATGCATTACAAATGAGAGCTTCATAAAACATTCGTTAAGCTTAAACATGGCTATGATCTGTTATGCTTTTTTATAAATATTTATAGTCATATTTATAATGCTTTTTGAATGCACTTAATGTTTCATGAATGTGTTCATGGATTCTTATAGACATTCATAGGAATTGTTACGGATAGTTTCATTCTTTCTCCCCCTTAGGAGACCTGGGACTGTCATATCTGCAGGTTGTGCCTTACACAATCAGAATCGGAATCTGAATCTTTTTATCCCCCAAGCATAAAAAGTGCAAGGAATTTGTTTTGGTGCAGGAGGTTGCCTGAAGTTTACAATTAAACATACAATCAAAAGAAAAATATACAAAAAAAAAAATGTATAATGAAAAACGAAACGCAGATGGAAATAGACATTAAAACATGCTTTTAATAAACATGTAGATGTATAAATTAAGGTGAGATAACTAGATGCAGGGTAGCTTTGGTATGTGCTAATAAAAAGTGCAGAGGCACAAGGTGCTGTGGGTGAGTAAAAGGTGCTGTTAGTGTCAGGGCGTTTCTCACAGGCCCAAATTTAGGAGGACAATGGCCTGGGGCAAGAAGATGTTCAGATGGTGAGTCGTCCTTGTGTTCAGGGGTGATACTCTCAGGTCTCACGAGAAGGGAGACGCTGGAGGAGGCGGCGGTGAGGGTGCGAGGGGCTCGGGTCTTCAAGCGGGGAGAGCCCACTGCCAATGATCTTCGTCGCTGGGATCTCTGCTTAGTGTGCTTTGGATTACCAAAGAAACCCTAAATATAAGCTGGGTGCATCATTGCCCCAAACAACTCGATTTTTTAACTTCCCTCCGCACAGAAGGAGGGCGGGGTACTCTATGAGGAGAAAATGTCCTAGCAAGTTACTTCTTGTTCAAGACTGTCTGGCTGCAATTAAAGGATCTGTCTTATTGTGATTATGCACTGCTTAATCAGAAATTTAACTGTGGTCACATGTTTGTGCAAGTCTGAAGTAGGATCATCAAAGGGACATTTTGACATATGGAGAAGCTATAGATCTGAAATTATTTTATTCACTCAATGGGCATTTTTTTTAAATGCTAACAGCATTTTTCTAAGCATCTTTCTAAAATTAATCTTCTATCATATGAAAAAAGATTTTATTTCGTGTGCGAAGCAATAAACAATGGCTTCATCAGGTTCAGGATTTTTGTAGATATATATCGCATATGAATGTACATCACTGAAGAGGAACAAACCTCTTGCCTAATGTTTCACTTTGGTTAGGAGATTAAGATCTTTTTAAAACTAGTTGATACATCTGCAAACTGCCACACGCCGGTCTCTGTATTTGGTAAACTGCCCACGTCATTATGTGTTGGGGGAGGGGGGGCGTGTCACCATTGCCTAATGACTTGAACCATTCATTTAATCAGGGAAATTCCCAGGTATGACAGCCCGCAACAGGGGGCAACCAGAGTATGTCTGTCTTCCCAGATGATAAGGAAAGAGAAACTGGGACGACTGGTGAGGTGAGGAGAGGCACATCTTTCCACTTGTCAAAGTCACTGAGTCAGGTGTTCGTCGCCAGCTTGTTCTGACATGCCGGCACATCACAGACGTGGGAGGTGCCCCAGGAAACAAGTCCTGGCAGCTTTGCTAGAGCCATTTATACCTGGCAGACAGAACCTGAGCAGCAGATGGGGAGAGCGAGGGCTCGCCTGTTCACAGCCGCACAGGAGAACTCCATCACTGACCCTTTGCAAAAGACGGCTTATTGCTGCACTTTTTGACTTCTCTCTGTCCTTCGCTTCACATTTATCTCCGTGCATGGTGAAAGTTCGATTTATTTTTGTTTTTTTGAAGGAATTCTGCATTTCAGCTAGAGGATGGAGGAGTATAACTTCACCGACTACAACTGCATCACTAATAACAGGCCACTCTATGTCGGATTTTCCGTGGTGCTGATCGCGGGGCTGATACTGGCGCTGCCGCTGAACATCAGCGTGCTCTACATGTTTATCTTCAAGCTCAGGTTCTGGAAAGCCAAAAGCAACATGGTCTTCCTCTTCAACCTCATGCTGGCGGACTTTGTGCTTCTCATGTGCCTGCCTGTGAAGATCTACCACTTCCAGAATGGGGAACGCTGCAGTAAATCTGTCACGGAGTGCAAAGTGATGCTCTTCATGCTCTTCCTGAACCGAGGGGCCAGTGTCGCCTTCCTGACGATGATCTGCATCGACCGCTACATCAGCGTAGTCCATCCCAGGAGAAGGAACATCCTGCAGGTTTTGAAACAGTCACCAAAGATCTCCTTCCTCATCTGGATTCTGCTCCTTCCACTTACAGTCCCGACCATGTTGAGGACGTTCGAGTGTGGCGTAATTTATAGCTCAGAGGAGGAAAATGCCACTGACGTGCTCAGGGAGACTGTCTTCTTCACCCAGATCTTCATTCCGTTCATCATTCTGGTGTTCTGCACGGCCTGCATCGTCAAAAGGCTTCAGAGGAAGACCGTGGGGGACAGCGGGAAACTCCGGCGGGCTGTGTTCGCGGTGACCTCCGTGGTGGTGGTCTTTTCCATCTGCTTTCTACCCCGTGCCGCATCGCGGATAGCCGTGCTGGTCATACGGAACCAGGCGCACTCCGTGACCCAAGAATACGCAGCTCAAGTCTACGACGGCATCCTCTGCTTGTCCCACATTGACTGCTTGCTGGACCCACTGGTCTACTGCTTCTGCAGCTCAAAGTTTAAACACACTTATCTCTCGACTATCTTTCCCTACTTTCAAAAGAAAGTTAAAGAATCGGAAGAAAGCTAAATCTATCTCCAGATGCAAGCTCACGCACAGGACAAAATGGAGATAGAAGTTCCATAATTCCATAATCATATGGAAAACGCTAAGAAACATGCAGCAGTGTTGTATGTGTAAACATGATGAATATATCTATTTAAAATGTTTTATGTATGTTTTAAGTGTTGATGTATTATCAAATGTAAGGCATTGTGTTTTGTGACATGAAGGTGTAAACACCTGACGCTATTGTGATTGATATGATTAGAGTGACTCATGCAGGATATACAGATACAGAGATTTGTCACGTACAAGCACGTGACTACTTTTGGAGGTGAGTGAGTATCTAGCAAAGATCTCTACCTCTCAAACAAGGAAAAAAAATGTCCCGATTCAACTGTGATTCATCACCTTTTATATTAAGTCACCCTGTTCCAGTTACCCATGACGTCACCTTGTTTACCAGCTTCTTAACTAATGTCAAGTTTTTGACTGACTTTCTGTTTGTCGTGAACAGATACATTGGTATCTAGCTATTGTTGATAAATTGAAAGTATTAATAGCTCTCTTCTGTGTTTTCAGTGATGGTTAATAAAACTTTTATTATGAAGTCTGTTAAATGCCATATTTGACATTTTTACTGGCTTAAATTCACACATCACACAAACTTTCCTACCTGACGTCAGACCTGTTGGGACAAGCCTACACCCTGCTGCTTTGGGAAGCAGCGTGTCTGAACCCAAAGGGCAGGAAAGGGACTCTCTGGAATTCAGTCCATAAGCCCCGGGGGCAGTTACGTCCATCATGGTGACATGTGTGGAGTGGCAGCTGACCTTCTGAGCTGGAGGGCAGGGTAGCGCCGTCAAACCTAAGGTCCAAGCAGAGGGCGTTAGCCTCAGAACCTCCACAAACCGGCATTTCTGCACTGAGATATAAACTGGCTGTCTTCCTCTGTTCATTTTTTTCTGTTGTTTTTAATTACAACAAGCACGGCATCAGGGGTCAATTAAGGTGGCAAAATAGAGTAACCTTCCAGGACACGTGTTCGGCTTCTGACCTTTGCTGATTGCCATGTAGCACGTCGAACACGCCAACCCAGAATATTAATTATATTTTGCCGCTAAAGCTTCTCACACTTTTTGAAAGAGACCACACCCCACCAGGGAAGACTGGGAATGTGCTTTTATCTTCTCTGAAGAATACACATGTCTTCTTATATTCTGCTTTAACTTACTCTAAATGCCACTGAAACGTGTCCCAACTCATTTTAGCTTGAGGTTTTAATCATTTCTGCAGTGGCATGCTTAAATTCTGTCATGTGTGCAAATAATGGGGATGATGAGCGGGATACAACCCCCCCCCCCCAATAAACCAAGCCGCCCAATATAACCCTTAAGTGGTATATGCGTATCATGTTGTTTTGGCACGTCTCTTCCTCCCAAGAGAGCCACTTAACAGTCTTTGTGCAAAATTGCTCTTTGGACCCCCCTAAATGCATGGAGACCTCAACGCCCCCCTAATATTGAACCCAAAGTTACACCCTTCAATTCTGTAGTAATGCACCTGTGTTTCTTCAGGAGTTTCGTACAGCATTCGTGTTCAAATAGACAGATATCGGCAAGATAAGTTTCACGTACGTCTAAGCTTCCAAAACTGGAGTACTGGCGGTGTTAGGAGACAGTGAGGAGACATGATGGTCACCTGGACTGATGAGAGCCAGAAGCCTGCTCTGCATCTGCAGCATGCTTTGGAGCTGCTCCACGTGCTGCTGCAAGGACTGCTCCGGCTGCAAGGACTGCTCCGGCTGCAAGGACTGCTCCGGCTGCAAGGACCGCTCCGGCTGCAAGGACTGCTGCAGATAGCCTGAACTCTGACAAATGGTGATATAGATTGCTACGCTAACCATTGCTTAAAACCATTGATTACATCAATTACATCTACATAGGGAAAACAAGCAAGGGTATAGATTTGGGTACGGATAGTAGGGACTAATCACTACAAGGGACATTATGGATAGCAAGGGCATGTCTCTATAAGGAACATTATGGATAGCAGGGACTAATCGCTACAAG
>JAODKM010000038.1:5265410-5283622 GCA_026780845.1 Petrocephalus sullivani
TTTGGGGTTGGTGGGGTTGGGGTGGGGGTGGGGGTGGGGGGGGCGTGGGGCGCGGGGGGGGGGTTTGGCTGGTGTAATAACCTTACATGTTCTTCACCTGAGAAACTCCACTAAGTACATAAAATTGAATACATGCATAAACATGTCTCTTATGGATAAAAGAATAAGTTAGGCAGCTAAATTGTTAGCATATTGTTGCCCATTTGAAGTACACACACAAGAGGTAGACATTTCCTACAGCAGCCAGGGACTTATAAATGAAATTATGAAGGAAAATGATAGGAAACAGCTATCTTTAAAATGTAAATATTGGATGTGCCGTTAGGATGCAGTCTTTGAGACGTGCTCTTTCGGACTCAATCATACCATTGATGTACGAGCGACTTTACTGTTCTGGTTGTATAAGGGTAGTATACTGGCTGCACATTGGTTAACTACACATGGTAAGTTATTACCATAACCAAAGAGCACAAAAAGGAAACCTGATTAAATATATATAATCCATCACTAACACAGACGTCACTGTTATTTGTACCATTCACGACTGCATCAGGAATCAACATTTCCTTCTCTAGGGGCCTTACGCTGAACTACTGCAGAAACCCTAACAACGAGAAGGTGCCTTGGTGTTACACCACGGACCCCAATACCCGGTGGGAGTACTGCCTGGTCCCCATCTGTGGAGATGGTGAGGAGAGTGAGCCGTTCAGAATAGTGGCACCAACCAGTCAATCAGCAAGAGAGGTCGACAAAATCTAAAAGACAAGATTTACCCCCCCCAAACCAGATTCACCAAAACATACTGAGAGAGGACCCTCAGCGAAATCTCCCAAGGGCACGCCCTCCTTCATCATATGCATACCACCGCAGCTTGGTAGCTCTCCAGAGTATTTCCTTTGCTAAAGTAGCTCTCATTCTTAAAAAAGCTTGGAGACCACAGGTTCACAATATTGCCTGAACATTGTCCTTAACCAATAATATTTGCTTGGCATTTACTAACATTTCAAGCTATTAGTAAATCTTATGAAAAACCTAGTTGCAAATGTCTAGCAGTGATTCTGAACGTGTGAATGGATGTTATATATTCAGATGTACATGCTAACATACTCTCAAGCAACTTTCTTATTGGCTGTACTTTGACTCCGCCCCTTATCTTTTTTGCCTTACATCCAGCCAAAGTACCTGTACTGCAGCCACTCAAGCCAACGGTCCCTCCAGTGTCAGACTGCTACAAGGAAAACGGGGGGTCTTATCGTGGTGTCATGTCAGAGACGATCAGCGGAAGGCAGTGCCAGCTTTGGACCGCTACTTCCCCTCACTTTCACAGGAAGACGCCGGAGAATTACCCAAAAGCGTAAGCCTCACTTTGGAGAGAGGCGGGAGCTGAACGCAGTTGGCCATTGAAATTAAACCAAAAAGCACTAATGATTCCTCTGCAGAGACTTGACGAAAAACTTCTGCCGGAACCCAGACGGTGATGTCGCCCCCTGGTGCTACACCACCGACCCCTCTGTGAGGTGGGAATACTGCAAGATGGAGAGGTGTGCGGAGCAGCCAGTGGCGGAGACAGTTCTGAAGCCACGACAGCCAAGCCCAGAGGTGGGTCAAGGTAGGTACGTTAGCTGGTTTGTCCGTAGGTACGTCAGGTAGGTACGTTACCTGGATTGTCTGTAGGTACGTCAGGTAGGTACATTAACTGGTTTGTCTGTAGGTACGTCAGGTAGGTACGTTACCTGGATTGTCTGTAGGTACGTCAGGTAGGTACATTAGCTGGTTTGTCTGTAGGTACGTCAGGTAGGTACGTTACCTGGATTGTCTGTAGGTACGTCAGGTAGGTACGTTAGCTGGTTTGTCTGTAGGTACGTCGGGTAGGTACGTTAGCTGGTTAGGGTTGGGGGCCCAATATGGTATGCTTTCATGGGGCCCAAAATCCCTATCTGTATCTCTGGTTGAAAGCCTCACAAAATTGCAATTAGACGAATATAAGGAAATGAAAATCTCTGTATTGGCTGCCTTTCTGCAAGAACACTAGGAAACGCAGTATATTTCAGTAACCGTAGTAAGAGTACTTAAATGACAAGCAAGTTTCTATAGACTTTGCATTGCTCATATTGTGGCATATAAAACCGTACTGTAGACGGATGATTTCGGCTATACTATCCAGCCTAAATGCAACCTAAAATTCCTAGGCACACAATGCTAGTTATGATAATGCTACAACATGTTTTTTAATGTATATCCTATTTATTTACACCACCATCCATCTTCTGTTTATCCAGTATGGCAGGGGGGTTGAGGGTAAAGATTACCCAGGAAGCACAGTGTACAAGGCAGGCAAGTCTATTACAGGAAGGCAGGCCATTCCTCCGGGTGGGGTGCCTGCCCGTTACAGGAAGGCAGGCCATTTCTCCTGATGGGGTGCCTGTCCATTACAGGAAGGCAGGCCATTCCTCCTGATGGGGTGCCTGTCCGTTACAGGAAGGCAGGCCATTCCTCCGGGTGGGGTGTCTGTCCATTACAGGAAGGCAGGCCATTCCACCAGATGGGGTGCCTGTCCATTACAGGAAGGCAGGCCATTCCACCAGGTGGGGTGCCTGTCCATTACAGGAAGGCAGGCCATTCCACCAGATGGGGTGCCTGTCCATTACAGGAAGGCAGGCCATTCCTCCGGGTGGGGTGCCTGTCCATTACAGGAAGGCAGGCCATTCCTTCTGATGGGGTGCCTGTCCATTACAGGAAGGCAGGCCATTCCTCCCGATGGGGTGCCTGTCCATTACAGGAAGGCAGGCCATTCCTCCGGATGGGGTGTCTGTCCATTACAGGAAGGCAGGCCATTCCTCTGGGTGGGGTGCCTGTCCATTACAGGAAGGCAGGCAATTCCACCGGGTGGGGTGCCTGTCCATTACAGGAAGGCAGGCTATTCCTCTGGGTGGGGTGCCTGTCCGTTACAGGACACAAACACAGAATCTCATCCCAAGGACAACTCAGAGCAACCAGTATTTATTTAAGTAGGAATTTTTTGGATTTTGGGAAGGGGGACACACTCATTGGGACATGCAAAATCCCCACAAAAAAAACCAGAGATGAGATTTCAGCCCCCCAACTGTGGAGGTGCAAGGCAACGTTGCTAAGTCACTATACTGCCCTGTTTATTAAAAATGCATTTTCTCGAATTTTTCATTGCACGGTTAAGCGAACTCAGAAATTCTCGGTACCGTCAGACTCCACAGTGTCCTCTTAAAGCGCATTTGTAACGGATTACTCGTTTTATTCTTGGTTACGTCCTCCCAGGCACACCTCGGAGAGAAAACAATTAAACGGGCATATGCCAAAATTCAAAGCTGACCTTAGCGAACGGGGGAACCCTTAAAGGTATTAAATTTGACCCCTCAATCCGCAGGGGTCATACCCCGCCCTCCCCCCGACATCACCCCCCCGATCGTTAAGGCTTTGCGCTGGCACCCCCCCCCCCTTTGATTAGCATGTTATTTACAGTATGCTCCATAAATAACTCCCTCTCCCTTCAGGCCAAAAGTAGCTCAAGCGCCCCCCGTAAGGGGCCCCTACTCATGTCAGGCTAGGCCCCCGTAGAAGTTAGTCCACCCCTAACTATATTAAAACTAGTTTCCTCAAAATCTTTGTAAAATAGGAACAGTCTAGCAGCCCAGTGGGTAGCACTGTTACCTTCTATCACACTAGTGGTTAGATAGTGGTTGGGTCAATGTGAATTAATATTACTGTAAACAAAATAATTGTTTGTTTTTTTCTTTTAATTAAAATGCGTTCAAGTCAAGTTCTTAATAAATCTAAATATTAATTACCGCCTTTTTATTTTTTAACATTATTAAGATCATTGTGTCTTCAGTCCAGCAACCTCAGGTAGGGCCACACAATGCACCCTGACTTCTGCTGACTGTGACTCTCAGCCTTAGACTGCAAGGATGGCAGCGGACAGAGTTACAGGGGCCCCACGTCCCTCACCTCCTCTGGAGTGACTTGCCAAGCCTGGAGTTCTATGACCCCCCATCAGCATGCCGCTTTCACGCCAGAGTCACATCCAGACAAAGGCTTAGAGTCCAACGTAAGTCCCGCTGTTGTGTCGCTCGAAATTTCCTGTCACTAGTCTTATGAGAATAAGGCATAGAATGCCCCATAAGAACGGGCCAGGCAGGTGGTGTAGTGGTTAGGGACACAACCGTGCAATCGGAAAACCGCAAAAAAGTCGAAAGGGTAACGTGCAAGTTAAAGACAAGGACTTCAGGACTTCAGAGACTCAGTATCCCTGCAGATAATAGAAACACCACATCTGCGGTCTACAGAGTAGCTCCGTCACGGGAACTCAAAGACATCATCTCTTGACTCGCTTGGGCATTTTAAGAGTCATCACAATGCAATAAGAAATGCGATGTCCTGCTTCCATGATCAGCAATGCAGAAACCCCGATAACGATAGCAAAGGGCCTTGGTGTTACACGACGGACCCAAGCAGAAAGTGGGACTACTGCGACATCCCAGACTGCGGTAAGGCGCCAAGTATTACAACAACGGGGACCCGGGACCCTCAAACTATCATATGCTGCATCATGCTTCTTTGAAATATGTCATTATTCTGCATAGCAGAGTCTGGTATACAATGCAATGCAAAATAACACCTGTATCACATCAGGGTCTCAGTAATTTGGAGCCCACCCCTGGATACATGCTGTTGAGTGCCCGGAGGAGGTGGCTGCCCATCGGAGACGAGTCACACACACACACAGCATGTCTCAAAGAATGCATCCTAACTCTGGAGAGACCAAGGAGGCTGTAGTCACATTGATCATTCGGGAGAAGTGTCATCATGACATCACTGCCCCCCCCCCCCTTCCCATGTGCCAAATTGTCTTTTCTAGATTTAAATTTCAATGGCGTGATGCATATTGTGCTCACAACCCCTGTATGATTCACCACAAACATTGTGTTCCACAGACAAATGTACTGTTCTGGTTTTTAATAAACTTCTGGGAATTCCTTGTCAGATTTTACCTCCGAGCAGAAACAATTAATCATCCATCCAATCGGCTCTTTCTTCCTGTGATACAAATAAGTTAATTCCAAAAGAAATGGAGGAACACTTTTATCTGCCTTTTTTATATGAATTTTTTCAAAACAACACTATATCCACGGATCCATATACATATATACATATGCCAAACCTCCTGCTAGGTCAAGATATTTCCATTGGACAAAACAGCTGGTTAGTGCTAGGTAGGTAGGTAAGAGGAAGGGAGGGCTGCCCAAAGAGCCTCCTGATGCCATTACAATCACATGACTTCATATTCTGTACATGAACAGGTTTATATAACAAGTTTCTACCAAACCCAGGAAGGCCACAGAGCAGGGTGACGCCCTGGATGGGATGCCGGTCGCGTACGCGCACACCCACACACACTATGGGAAAACCAATTCCTCAGCGCCAAGGCTGACAAAAGCAAAAACAAAGGCAGCATCTTGTACATCTACGGGTAAGATGCCCTAAGCAGGGGCAGACGTCTCAGCAGACCAGCTCACTGCGCATTAGCTGCGCCGGGTGCCACTTAGACGGAAACCGCACGCCAAAGATCTACATTTAGAATTAGAATCTAAACTTACATGATCTTACATTTTTAAGATGTATGTTAAATATATGTAATTATTATATTTATTATCTAAAATTTATATTTATATAATCATAAATTAAAATCATTATAATAATTTATATAAGAACATGTTCTGATTTATGTTTCTCTCATGCATGAAACAATATTCTCATGCAGTATTCCTACTTAATATATTATTTTAGTCATTGTTAGTTTGTTGCTGTTAAGATTATTATTGGTACAGTATAATATGCATAATACACACAAATATTTTTTAAATGTCATTGATAAATAGTTTAAAAAATATAAAGAACTCTTGAGCAATAATGTGGATAATGTCAACATTGCTTTATTTGCAGAGAAAGAGTTGGGTTTTGGTTAAAAATTAAACAGTTCTAAACATGTTCTAATGCATCTTAAATTGAAGGTTTTTAAAAAAGAAAATGTATTAATTTTTCAACTCAGTGACGGGATTTTAAGTATGGGGAGTGACATTAAAATGAATGAAAACTGAAATATGATAAATTGCGGAGAGTTGCCTCTTTCGCAGTTCTTCGGGACACTGGGGCTGACCTATGTTCTGTGTGCTTGTTAGGACAATGATTGACCGGTGAGTGATGTGTTTGTTTGTCTATCGAGAAGTGATCGATAAAAGTAGAAAAGTGACAGGTCCCCGGCACGCGCTGGTCGTCGGCACCTCGACATGGCAGCGTACAGAAGCGCCGTCCTCCTCTGCTCACTGCTGTCCACAGGTAAGCCAGTCTCGTTAGGAGACACCAAGAAGAGCCAGTCTCGTTAGGAGACACCAAGAAGAGCCAGTCTCGTTAGGAGACACCAAGGAGAGCAAGATGTTGCACCCAGGGGGGAAAATGCTTTACGATTAGCTTGAAATCCAAAGTGATTTTCTTTTTACCATTTTGGGACCATATTGTTTTAATTGTAACATTAAAACGAGCTTTTATCTTCAAAAACAAAACAATAAATGTAGCAGCTGGCGGACATTGAGGTATTTTTTTGCAAACACCGTTACTTTTTTAAATTTAAGGTGAAGCACATGACAACGTTACAGGACACTAAAAAAGTACCAGTTGGTACCTTCGAGAGTACCATTACTTGTGACTGGGGCTGTACCGTCAAGTGTACCTTAGCCGTAGGTAAATGTAACTTTTAGTCTAATTTAGGGTAAAGAAATGGAAGATGGGGGTACTTTAATGTTGTTTGTGCCTTTGGGAACAAAGCTATTAAGAGTTATTACATTTTGATATATATGTAGACATGTGATGGCTCATTCTGTACTCTTCTCATTATGGGAGGGCATGTCTGTGTGTGTGTGTGTGCGCATGTTCCGCAGCTTTCCCCAATGCACACACACCTTTGCTTTTGGTTACTACACAAGACTGGGGGGCTTATTTGGTCAGAATTTTGAATAAAAACAGACTGATAGTCAGAGGCACCGCTAGAGAATGTGGGCCCAATGAGCATGTCATATTAGGCCCCTAACCCAGAGCAATCCAATTATGCTCTCAATTTTTAGGGTCCTTGGAATGGTCCTATTCCCCCCCACCCCTGATGCTGATAATCAGCAAATAGAAATGAAAGAATACATCTTACATTTTAATTAATTAGGATTAAGTAATACAATAGTGCCAGTTATAACATTACAAAGGAAGTATGACCCACTGGAATAATCTGAGCTTGCGTTACAGGGTTTTCAAGGCCGACTGGTATAAATGTTCTAGTTGTAATTTTGCAGAGCAGAATCACAAACTGCACTTTGTCATGCTTATCTGTTGAGTTCCTGAGCTTCAGTTCATGCACTTGTATTTTATGAGGGGGGGGGGGGCGGGGGGGGGATGACTAGACCAGTGTTTCCCAATCCAGTCCTCGGGGACTCACACTTGGTCCATGTTTTGTTCCTTCTGCACTTCTTGCTTTGTCTGTGGGTCTTCGAGGACTCGTCTGAATTTTAGTTACACCATCCAAACTCTAACGTCCTGTTTAAATGCCCTTGGTTCTGATATTAGCATCCCGTTTAGTATCTTGCAAGTAACTGTGTGTTCTGCATCTGTCCGACTGTTCCAGTGTCTGCCAGTGGTTTAGAGGCATACATCAAGACGGAGGGGGCCTGGATTTATTCACTGGTGAAAAATCAATATTCTGTAAAAACAGCTCTTGATTGTGCAGTTAAGTGCAGTGGCGAAACAGACTTTACTTGTAGGTATGTTTATGGAATTCATTATAAATTGTTTATGTGCTTTAATTGATATTCAACTGCACAATAGTTAAGGTAAAATAGTTCTTTAATTCTGAACATATATTGAATGACCTTCTGAATTTATTACTCATAAAATGGATACATTTAATGAATTTCTGAATTAGTACTTGTAAAATAAGATACTGCTTTCAAATTCTGGGGGAAAAAAAATTTATAAAATAAAAATAAATTAAGAATTGCTCATAGCGGAGCCAACCAGTCTTTAAAAAAAAAATTAAAAATCAACATTGCATGAAACATCGTAACTCTAGCAAAGGCATGTGACTGGCTGGAAGGGAACCAATGAGATGGGGTTCACTGGCTGGAAGGGAACCAATGAGATGGGGTTCAGCCTCGTCAGTGTTAATGCGTCTCTCCTTTCAGATCATTTCTGTACGTCGAGAAAGATGAGGAATGTATAACACTATCAGCAAACTCCAAAATTGACCTACTTTTGCGCAGAATGAACACAGTGTTGTACGAAAAGAAAGGTAAGTGGACAGGGCATTGTGCACGGGAAAAAGAATATATACATGTAACACATTTACATTATCGTCAAATAATATGCAAGTTATTGTTATACTGCACTAATGTGGCGAGTTGTGTACGACAATGACTGTATGCTCTCTACTACTGTAAGCTACACAAAAATGGACTTAATGAACAGACCTGAACTCCAGTCTGTATTTCCCTATAAAAGATTAGTTACACCGGCATGAGAATGAGGAAATATATGCCATTTTACTGGGTTAGACATTTAAGCTGTTCTCTGCAGTGAACATTAGCAGATCTCATTGTTGGTGGGTGGGACCCCAGAAGCATTACGGCATAATGACATTTATACATTTTCATTGACATCGCATTATGACCAATGTGGAGCCACAGTGCTTCTGGGAAGTATGTCTGTTATTGTGAAAAGGCAACTAAGCATTCGCCCATGAGTAATTAGTGGTAATGGTAAATGGTAACGTGGCATTTTGACTCACAGAGATATTTATCTTGAGGCAAGTAATGACAGCCATTGACAAAAGAGCAGATTTGAGCATTAATAAGCATTAATAAAGGAGGGTGATGAGGAACTCCAAATTTTTGATATTATGCGTACTGGAAATTCTGGTTAATGTAACAAACATACCTTTGGTTTTTTGGTGGTTAATGTTTGATCTTTCCAGGATGTCAGACTGATAGTTTGCAATTCCTCTGTGAACTTAGAAGTGTAACACACTAAATAAACGACATTGGCAGCTCAAATCCCTGTTAGCACCCCCCCACACACACACACACACAAACTGCCAGTCTAATCATATACAAAACAGAACTCTAACCCTTTTGAAGCTTCAGGTATTCACAGTGACACACCAGTATTGTTTTTCAGCCATTTTTGTAGATCAGAGCAAAGGTCAAAGGTTTTTCACTGACCAAATGTTCTATTTGTCAAAACTGAGATTTCTGAGGTCTTTCAGAAGCAGTTGAGCAAAACTGGCAGTGCTATCAACCAGACTAAAAGAAGAATATTCTGTAGTTATAGCAATAACAATTATCAGCCTCAAACGCTGCATTTGTGCTGTAGTAGAACTGTAGGCTCCTGCACTGATGAAGAAGCCTATGATGGTTAAATATCACCCAGAATTTACGCATTGTCATCAAATGGTTGATGTCTCTTTTCAGAGTATTTGGCTGAGTGCAAAAATAACATCGGAACAGATTACAGAGGCTCGATTTCCAAAACACAGTCAGGAAAGACGTGCCAGAAATGGGAGTCAAATTACCCACATAAGCCCAAGTATGAAATGAATAACTTCTCTTTAATTTTCGTAAAAAGAATGGCATGCATTACTGAAAATGTAATTAAGCCTATAATGAACATCACTAGTAACATTTATAGGTAATTATAAAAATGTGCACAAACGAGATGAACAACGCAGGTTAAACAAGCTAACAGTATAAGACTGGACACCAAGCTTACATCATCAGCTTACATCATCAACTTCCTTGCAGCATTACACCAACAACACACCCAAAGGCCAACCTGGAGTACAACTTCTGCAGAAACCCAGACGGAGACAGCAATGGACCTTGGTGCTACACGACGGATCCGGACACACGATGGGAGCACTGTAGCATCCAGGACTGCAGTGGTACGTAGGGTGACCAGATAATCCATGTCATCCCAGATACTTTGAGCTGCTTCTAGTTTTACTTTAAACCCAAGGCTCCTGTGCTCGGCTAAATAGTTCTTCTGCTTTCTTCTGCTTTGACTAGTTTGTTTCCTTGATTGAAAAACTCATCCAGCTGTTTCACAATAACATGCATGATTTTAGGAGGCTGACCAATCAGCCAAGAGCAAGAACTTTGTGCTTACTGTAAGTGAAGTCTAGGTCCTTTCGATTGAAATGATAGTTTAGAAACCCTGTCCTAGCTGTCTGGGTGACATGGATTATCTGGTCATCCTAGTGGTACGGTCACCGCACAGTGCCACACCTGGAACAGCAGCATGAATCGCACAAACCCACAAACAACTGACAATTCACAGTTGGTGTGAAACGTGACGTTTCTTTGTAAACGGTGAAGAAGAACCTGTCAACGGACTTTCGCAAAAGTTGTGCCTAATTGGCCTTATTTTGATTGACCTGCAGAGGAATGTATGCACTGCAGTGGAGAGGATTACCGAGGGAAGACGTCTACTACTGAGAATGGCTACACCTGCCAACGCTGGGACACCCAGGTGCCGAACTCGCATGGATACCGCCCAGAAGTGTAAGTGCCACTGGAGTTTAACCTACTTGCAATGAGACCTCCCATCTTTAGTACTGTGCAAAAGTCTTAGGGAGTCGAAGAAAAAAATATTTAAACATATCTATCTGGGCCCGGTTTCCCGATAACGCACACTGTTAGCGCGCTAAGAAGACTCTTAAGAGTGGTCTGGACCAACCTCGCGAACGTGCGACTTACCTAAGATATACTTCGTGTACGAACGCTTCGGGAATCGTTCCATAACGTTAAGAGAGAGGTTAAGGTACAACTTAAGAACTACTTAGCGATAAGAAGGTTTTGGGAAACCAGGCCCTCAAATTGCTCAATAATAATAAAAAAAATTGCATCAGAACAGGCTATTAACATACACAAATTAACAATAACACAATCAAAAATAAAAAAAAACATTTCACCCACAGGTCACTTAATCAATCAATTAATTGATTGATTCAATTAGCCCGGCCAACAAAAAAGTCACACACTTTAATATTTTGTTAAACCGCCGTTAGCTTTGATTGTGGTGCACATTGGCCCATGCACTGTCACAACACTTTTTCCCATCCAGATTTGCACAAATTTTTCACAGAGATCTTGTATGGCTGATACATGAGTTGTACCAGTGCGTAAAGTCTTCTTCAGCACATCCCACAGACTTTCAATGAGGTTAAGGTCAAGGTCGCCAATTTACATATGATTCCTCATGATTCCTCATGCTCCCCGAACCACGCTTTGACAATTCGAGCCTGATGAATCTCGGCATTCCCATCCTGTAATATCCCCATGCCATTAGGGAAGAAGAAATCCATTATGGGATAACCTGGCCAGTCAGTAGATTCAGGTACTCAGCTGACATCACTTTACTGCTGCATAGCATTACTGAGCTGAAATAATGACCCAGTCATTGGCTCTTAAGTACTTGCTGATTTAAATTATAATGGCAGCCGTTTTTTTTGGCCGGGCAGTGTAGTTTTAGACTAACAAGATAATTTAAACATCATTTCCTTTGACTGCCGAAGACTTCTGCACAGTTCAGCAAATAATTTAATTAAACTTGGAAAAAAAAAATGTAATTTTTTTGATGCTGTGTTACGTTCACTCGTTGCATGCACTCCTCCAGCATACCTGAAAAGTTCTTGGAGGAAAACTACTGCAGGAACCCAGACGGAGAGCCGCGCCCCTGGTGTTTCACCACCAACCCCGCCAAGCGCTGGGACTTCTGCGCCATCCCTCGCTGCGGTTAGTCTATGCAGGCCGCTCAGAAGAGGCGGAGGGTAGGGGATTCAGACAATTTCAGTGCCAGGTTTCCAAACTCAAAGTAGTATCAGTGGTGTCAAACTGCACAGTCAATTATTGTCTAGTTTAACCCAGTAAGAAGAGTTGAGCAGAGTTAATCCATCTGAGATGTGATAGTCGTCAATCATCCAATCAACTGTGGGAGAGCAAAGCGCCATTTCTCTGGTATAAAGTGAAGTGCAAAAAAGGAGAGGCTGCAATGGAGAGCATCTGACAGAAACCAGAAAGGTAAGGAGCTTTAAGACTGGCAGAGGTGAGATGGTTTCACCCTTGCGCTCTTGTCTTCAGGCACTGCTCCACCCAAAATAGTCGAGGAGCTCACCTGTGCCACAGGGGACGGAACTGCCTACCGGGGAGATGTGGGGGTGACAGAGTCCGGGAAGACCTGCCAGAAGTGGGACAGCCAGACACCCCACAAGCATTCCAGAACCCCCGAGAACTACCCCTGCAAGTATGGCCAACCGTGGAAACGAAGCGGCGCTGGAGGACTAAAACGACATTTGCACAAGCCAGTCGGAATGCTCCCTTTTGCATGTCTGGTCATGCTCTTCTTTGAGACACACACTTACATACAGTGCTGCTTGAAAGTTTGTGAGCCCTCCAGACATGGTCAATGTTCTTGTAAAAAAAACATTAAAATAACCTTATTACACATACACCCAAATCCCAGTTTGTAAAGCACACCTTCCCAATAATGGACACACACACAAAGAGATACAGTTTCATTATTTAATTCAACAAAGGCAGGTTATTAGTACCTTGTGGCTCCTACTTTTCCAGCCATATCTTCTGGCATGTACCAACTTCTTCAGATCTGGGTTCTACTGGGTTAAGGTCTGGACTTTGACTGGGCCAATCCAGAGTGTGCATCCTCTTTCTCTGAAGCCATTCCTTTGTAGTTTGGCTGGAATACTTTAGTTCATTGTCTTGTTGCATAATCCATTTTTGTCCCAGCTTCAACTTCCTGACTAATGGCAGGAGATTCTGGTCAAGAATTTGTTGATATGCCGAAGAATTCATGGTTCCTTGGATAATATGGAGTTGTCCAGGTGCAGAAGCAGAAAAGCAGCCCCAGACCCATGCTTCACTTTTGGGAGGAGGTTCTTTTCTTCATATGCCGTGTTGCCTTTGATGGTGACCAAATAATTCTATTTTAGACTCATCTGTCCAGAGAACGGACTTCCAGAAGGCCTCTGGTTTGGTCCAAGTGCTCTCTGGCAAAGTTGAAACAGGCAGCTTTGTTCTTTTTTGAGAGCAGAGGCTTCCTTCTAGCAAGCCTCCCATGAATGTCATGGCTATTCAATTTACGTCTGATTGTAGACGCATGCACATTTGTCCCAGATGCTGCCAGAGAGGTATGCAACTCTCTAGAGGTGATGTGTGGGTTGGCCTTTACCTGATTTCTTATTTTTCTGGTGCTTCTGATTTTGATGGGCGTCCACTTCTAGGCAAAGTTGCTGTCATGTTGAAGGCCCCCCATTTGTACGTTATCTGTCTTACAGTGGACAGATGGCCTTCCACTTTTGGAGATGGCCTTATAGCCCTCCCCAGACTGATGGGCTGTCACTACCCTCTTCTTCATGTCCTCAGATATCTCCTTTCCTCTTGGCATTGTTGATTTGTATGGGACCACAGTGGTTTGGTGTATACAAACGTGTTTCACCTGAGTCTGTTACCTGCTTGACTTAACCAAGTTGCTTAACCATTCACTTACTTTTGCACATGCACTAATTCCATATTTCATGTAGTTTTTGGGCTACTTAAACAAGTCCCACTAAACAAGTACATGCAATTGACAAACATATATCTAACACTGCATACATAAAAATTGGTGATGATGAAATAAGAAAATCACGGTAAAACAACAAACATCTAAATTGCTCAAGGGGTGCACATACTTTCAAGC
This sequence comes from Petrocephalus sullivani, assembly GCA_026780845.1. Lineage (NCBI taxonomy): Eukaryota > Metazoa > Chordata > Actinopteri > Osteoglossiformes > Mormyridae > Petrocephalus > Petrocephalus sullivani. Next base: position 5,279,235 of record JAODKM010000038.1, read on the forward strand.
AGCACTGAATACAAGGGAGCGTGATCTATGCGGTCAGAGAATAGGGTGAGGCTATTAAGCCGGCATGCCAGGAGCGTTTTGGGGGTTGCGGGCCTCGCACGGAGAGCTGCATGTCGCCCCCCCCCCCAAAGCAGAACAAAGGTTTCACCAAGTAGGAAGGGTCAGTGCAGCGCTGGAGCCTCATGCCACTCCACCTAAACCAGAGACTAGAAAGGCTGTCACTACCACAACACGCAGGTCCCTCATTCATTAGTGCTACGTCTATAACTTCTTGTTCTGACGTTTCTGATTATGGGATGTGCCTCTGATGGGCATGATGTTATTTTTCATTTTACATAAGTACGTCGCTTATACACGGTCTGTGATCCATCATTAGCAAGCAAGCATAATTCGTACTGTTCGTGACAGCACCAGTGGCAATGCATTTCCTTTCCTAGGGGCCTTACACAGAACCACTGCAGAAACCCTGACAACGAGAGAATGCCCTGGTGCTACACCACAGACCCCAATACCCGGTGGGAGTACTGCAAGGTCCCCATCTGCGGAGATGAGCCCAGCCCAAGTGAGACCCACTTTTGGTTAAGTTAAGTGCGAAATGGCATGGCCTTTGGGTACAGCCATACCAAAGCAAAAGAGCGCCTCTCTGTAGCCCCCACACACCAAATGGGACCCCCGAAGACTCAAATCCAGTGTCATAGAGGACAGCTTGCAGGAAAAAAGAGAAGTTAAATCTTTTGTTATGGAAATGACCTATTCGCCCCTCTGCCTACATAATTTCTTGTACTTCCATGGGACTTGTAATCATGACCATCACTGTTGATATACAGTTGGAGATATCTAATGCGGGTTGCCATTTCCACACCTGCCAGTTGAGCCTGTCATCGCCCCAGAGTCAGACTGTTACGAGGGAAACGGGACTTCCTACCGGGGGGTCACATCAGAGACCATCAGTGGGAAGAAATGCCAGTTCTGGACCTCGATGCAACCCCACAGCCACAAGAAGACCCCGCAGAACTACCCAAGGGCGTAAGGGTCACCACAAAGCATGGTCCTCACTAGTGACAAAGCTAACGGAAAGGTGCAAACGTCCTTCTTCCTCCACGTGCAGGGACCTGAGGAGGAACTATTGCCGCAACCCAGACGGGGACAACGCCCCCTGGTGTTACACCACTGACCCCTCAGTGAGGTGGGAGTTCTGCAAGGTGCAGAAGTGTGAGGAGAAGCCGGTAGTGATTGTGATGGAGGAGTACGAAGTAACTAAACCCCAAACACCGCAGCCCAGCGATGAAACCCAACAACTTCCCGCGGCTAAGGATGGTAGGTGGCAAGAAGAGCAAATTCGGAAATATTTATGCTGCAGACGATGGGTACAGTCTGATATATTACATTATATACATTAATACCTGTTTATTTGGTGGATGCTTTTCTCCAAAGTGACGTACAAATGAGGCAGATAGACACCAAGTGTACAACAGTCATGGTGTAATTTTAATTCCAATGTGACAGAATTAAGAATAAAAACATTTTTCAGAAAGGTTTTTTAAAAACAACAACTTAAATCATGTGTATAAGTATCTGGTACTGCTTCTTTAAAAACTTCATTATTAAATTTGTGGTTCCCATTGCGGTTCCAGTTAAGTCAAAAATGCACCCTGACCCCTGTGCCCTTCACAGACTGTAAGGACGGTAATGGACAAAATTACAGGGGCCCCACGTCTGTCACCATCATGGGAGTGACTTGCCAAGCCTGGAGTTCTATGACCCCCCATCAGCATGCCAGCTTCACCCCAGAGTCACACCCAGACAAAGGCTTAGAGTCTAATGTAAGTCTTGGAGCGGTTATTAAAGTTATTAAAGGAATTAAGCAGAATTATGTCAAGAAAAAAAAAATATCCTATCCATATCGAAGATCTACACTACCTTAGGGGAACAGCTGAGTGCTAAATTGTATCTTCTTAAAGCTGGCCTACGAAGTATGTCTTTCATGGAAAGTTCCATTTCTTGACTGTCTTTGGCATCTTCGTAGCGAACACGTTTTCCAACCCATACTAGAAGGTAAGAAGGTCACGAGGTGTTCCTGTTTTTGTGATCAGCAATGCAGGAATCCAGATAACGATGTGAATGGACCTTGGTGCTACACTACGGACCCAAACAAGAAGTGGGACTACTGCAGCATTCCCGATTGTGGTGAGATGACCGTCGCATGTAGAAGGATCTTCTGAAGATAAGTGGTCCTTAAGCGGCCGTTAGGCAGCCATAGCTATGATGGCGAAGCTACACTATGGCATAATTTGTGTATGATTATACCTGGGGCTGGTCAACAGTCTATTCTATGGGTGTTTAATGTAATGGAACATTAGGACCAGTGTGGGTATTAGCCGACATGGCACCTAGGAGAGCATGGAGAGCCCCCCCATCCAAAGCAAAGGGACCCTTCCGTAGATGGCGCCCTAGGTTGCCACCTATGTCACCTGAAGTATTGGCCGGCCCATGTCTGTTTGACTACCTTGCCTGTGGTGGTCAGCAGCACTTTGCTGTTGTTTTGGTTCAACCAAAAGCTAGCGCGAAATGCGGACAACCGAAGGTAAAACCGCGAAGGTGCTTCGGCCGGATCGTCGGAGGCTGCAAGTCCACGCCCCACTCCTGGCCCTGGCAGATCAGCCTTCGGACCAGGTAAGAGGCATGGCCCTCCGGACACTGAAGCCAAGTGCGGATTGCAAAGATGGATGGGTTAGCAGTGCAAAGTAACCCCACTACACTGTTAACATAATCAACAGTGCCAACGTGGCACTGGCCCCAACCTCACACATGCACTGTACTCCTGTGTTTCAGCACCGGCCTGCATTTCTGTGGAGGAACCCTCATCAAGCCGCAGTGGGTCGTTACAGCTGCTCACTGCCTGGAAAGGTAAGGAAAGCACTACCCAGAAATGTAAACCATGAACAGAAGTACTATTCCACACCACAGCAAGCAAGGAATGAGTTCATATATCAGGAGTATGTGTGGCGTCATACAACTGAGAAATAATGTGAAACGCTTCAATTAAAACATCCACCCCTACAATCACCCCATTGGGTGTGTATTTTATACACACACACATTATATATATATATGTGTGTGTGTGTGTGTATATACCTGTATATATATATTGCAGATTGCACAAAGCGAGTTGTATTAGAGTTTTGTTGCCACGCTGATACAAAGTAGTGTGTTGTTTGCATACAATATTGTGCAAGTTACTGAAAATCAATATTTAGTTACAGTTAATTCACTGAAAAATAATTCAGTCACTTTACCAAATACATGACGTAAAAGTAGTTACTAGGGAAAGTTACTTCAATTCTCTGATTAAACCATACATACCCAGACAGTACACATACTTCGCCAGGATGTCGTTTTAAGGTCAGAACGTTCCATTAAGGCCCATTAATATTAAAATTATTACATAAGGTAATGTGTGCTTCTGTGAGCACATTTCAGTAATTTTTTTTCCAGTTTTAATGAGTTCAGCATTCATCTGTTAAGCTACTGCTTTTGTCGTGTTAATCAGTTAAACTGCTTGTGTCTTACATGGTTTTATATGAGGGGTAAACAGAACAAATCTGCCCTATACTATAGAAATATGTATAGGATAAACCCATTGTGGGTTATACAGCCTAATCAGAAAGCATAACAGCAGGCCAAATGCGGCATAGTGATCGAGTTGCTGGTGAAATAAATCACCCAGGCATTGGAGGAAGGTCAAATCAATACTCAGTAGCGATGTCCCTGTGACAGATGCTTTGCCTGTGGATTGTCAAGCATCGTAGAGACATCATGGCTAAGCATGTGCATGTGTGTAACTGGCTAGTTATATTAGTGTTGCTGCTCTGGGACAGTGTGAGGCAATACAGCTGTCAAATGTATCTACAAATCAGTCACTGTACCTAATATGACCCATTCAATGTGCCGTAATGTTGGATAAGAAACAGAATATTTTAATTTAGTTAATTTGAAAAGGTTACTTGTTACCATCAAGAGTAGTGAATTTACAGTAATACATTACTACCAGCACTGTTCGTATATTAGTCAGTAATATGAATGCATAAAAATGTCGAGGTGCATTAGCAGCATTGCAGATAAATGGGAGAAGATAACGTGAAGGGACTTTGCAGTCCCAGGTAGCTATGGGGGGTAAGGAGATGGAAACTACTCCTCGGGGGTAAAAGCTGTTCTTCTTAGACTGGGCTCTGATAGCTCTGTATCTCCTCCCTGATGGTAAGGGGACAAGCAGACTGTCCTGGGTGGATTAGGTCCTTGTTGATGTTACTAGCCTTCTTGCGCAAGTGGCCGTGTCTCAGTTCATAAGTTCAGTTCCTATGATTCTCTGAGCAGTTCTTGCCCCCCCC